>CM054058.1:239924344-240335274 GCA_028641055.1 Alopecurus myosuroides | reverse complement strand
TTCGCGTGCTCGTTAACGACGAGATGTTCTGTGTGAATTTAGAGGGGACGATTCGTCACGAGAGGTCGGCGATATTAGGACCCCTCGACGGCGAGGCGGGCGCGGGAGAAGCTGCGGGAGCGGCGGTTGAATGATCTCCCACGCGGCTGCATCCACGACGGGATCACGGCGAGGCTTTGGGAGGGAGAAGAACAGAGGAGTGGAGAGTGTGGCGAATGGAGGCAGGTTGGAAGGGCAGTGAAGGTTTTACAGGGGAATTTATAGGCGAGACGGGGCATCAGGGGCTCAGGGCAAGCGATGGATCCAGCGGCCTGAGATGTTTTTGCGGGGAGATCCACCGTGAGATCTGCGCCGCCGATCGTGGATCCTGGATCGGACTGTTAATTTACTTATTTAACCTTCTGTCGTTTTGGCTGAGCTGATCTATATCCTGATTGGACCATGTGTGCACGGCGTGTCCAGTTGCCTGACGTTGGATGCAATACCTCTGACATGTCTAGCGCCACCTAAGAGCAAGTACAATAAGGCCATGTAAGCGGGCTATAAGGAATTAAATAATATATTTGTGCTTAGTTGGATGAGAGAGAAGAGGAGAGAGAAGAGAAGCGGGCTACAAGATAGTAGCCAGCTCTTGCACGTGCTCATAGGCACTTTGTGAGAGTGTAAAGTGGGGTCATGTGTTGACAAAATAATGCATGCATATAGTATACTATTGTACATGTTGGTTATAAGATGACATGGCAATGCCTTATAGCCAGCAGCCGGCTCTATTATTAACCATGCTCTAACGCACCTCCGTGGCCAACAAGTGAACAACTCTATAGGAGTAGGCATGGAAGGGCGTGTCTCCTCGAAATCACTAAAAAAAACTTCCGTCTCAGAAGGGCACCCCCTGAGACCCCGCGCGCGGAGTGTCGCGCTCTCCTTCTTTCTATCCTTCATACGGTGCCAACATGCGTGACAAGTGTCACCACCATAGAGTTTTGGGAGGATTTTTTCTTTGCCACGCACCGACGGGAGGTGAGGTGTGAAGGCATTTATTTCGTGATTCTTTTTTCAAAATAAAATATCTCCTAAAGCGTATTTCGAAATTACGAACCGGTTTCATATTTGAGACCTCGCGTCGAGATCTTCAAAACTAGATCTCATGTTGATAGATTTCGACAAACTTTTTTTTACACTTAGAATCAACACGGATGTACGCCCAGTTACACACAGATGTACGCCCAGGTGCAGTGAACGAAGTACATCCCAAGTGCAGTGCTGACGTACACTCACGTGCAACACGAGTGTACGTCCAGACGGTTTGTACACCCAGACGCATGCGGATGTACACCCAGGCGGATGTACACGCAGGCGCTTGTACATCCAGTGAAGGGCCGACGTACACCGAGACGGTTTTACACCCAGTGAAGGGTCGGTGTACACTCAGGCAGATGTATACACCTAGGCGGATCTACACACAGGTACACCGTGCGTATACTTTTCAGAACAGTTTTTGTACACTTTCAGTAGCATTTTTTTATACTTTCACATATAACATGTATACCTTCAGAACAACGTTTCTATACTTTCAGTAGCAATTTTTTTATACTTTCACATACAACATGTATACTTTTAGAAACAACGTTTTGTATACTTTTAGTGACAACTTTTTTATACTTTTTCACACACAACACGTGTGCATGGTGTACACACACGCGTGCTACCGAAAATATGAAGTATAAACAACAGGATGTACAAAGTCCGAGAAAAGAAATTCTCGAAACCTATCAACATGGGATCTAGTTTTAAAGATCTCAACGCGAGGAGCTCAAATATGAAAACGGTTCGTAATTCCGAATTACGGTTCTAAAGATATTTCGTTTTGAAAAAATGGATCTAAAAAGAAATGTGTGCGCACTCCCTCTGTTGGTTCCTCGCGTACTAGAACGCCACGTGTTTCCCTCTTGTGGGTTCATTTTTCCCTTCCGTTTGCTTTCGAGAAGCAAGCTTTTCCCTAATCGCACTCGTGTTTCCTAGTCTGGGTCTCGCCAACATTGCTTTCTCAACCGGGCCGAGGTGAGCTTATATGTGCTGGATCGAGATTCTGTTATGTGTTTTGGTAGGTTGTATGTGTCGAGACAGTCCGTTGGTGGCTCGTACACATTTGAACATGCCGAGAGTATAGTCTAGAAATTAATATTACAAATCAATCCAAAGTTTTACACAAAGGTCTTCCAATAGAAATATAAAAAAGCAATCGGATCCTCCAAGCCACCAGTCGGAGAGGCTGTGCGGGGAGGACCGGAGCAGCTCGCCGGCGGCTGCGCTCGTGGGATCCAAGGCCAGGTGAGGAGGAGGCGTTGCAGGCTCTAGGCGACGGCGGCCGACGATGGGAGGCGGCGACTGTCGACGTTGGGAGATGGTTGCGGTGGTCTTCGGCTGGGCGGAGGCACAAGTGATTTCATGGGAGGCGAAAGGAAGGAGAGAGAAAAGCCTTTCCACTCGGGGCTAGGTGGCGGAAGCGCGCTCAGGCACACACGTGGGATGATTTCGGTATCGACCCGGCAAGGCTGAGGGGCGAAGCTCGATTCGAGCTTCACAACCCGGTCAGGCTGAGTACTCTTTTTTGCATTATGTGGGAATGGCCCAGGGCACGTAACCATACCAAACAACTGAATATTGGGTAGGGAGAGATTTTCTGAGTTCAACCAGGTTACCAAATACACACTAGATGGGCCAGAACCAACCTGCCTTATTTGGTTGACAACCCCAAGGAATTTAGAACCCCAAAATCCCTATAGGGGAAATCCACCATTTTCCCTGTGTTTGTTTGGTATCGAGGGGAGCAAACCTTATGGACACACAAAGGAAGGGAATTTAGAAAGAAAACCTGTGCCACGTACGGTCCCCATTTCATTGCGCATCAAGTAGGATTTGTTTTTGTGTGCTAAATTAAGAACAACACCATTGCGTTAGGGCTGGGTATGGTCGGTGTTGCCCGGCCTGGGTGTCGTGGTATCATACACGGCATCACTATTGCGTTAGCAATGAAGTTTACTAAGGGACACATGAGGCAAGCGTCAGTGCCCGTGCGGGATTGGGTAACAAGCATGCAAGAGACACGATGTACTCAAGTTCGGGACATCAACCTTGTGAGGTCCTTACTCCTGCAAGGATGAACTATGTGGTGGTATACACGGTGTTACAGTATGCTCCTGTAGCCGTATCTTCTAAGTGAATTCTCCCTTCTAAGTGAGGCCCGGATTGCCTTATATAGGGTCTAGCAATTCGGCTGACAGATGGGGCCGGTTGTACAGCGAGCCGGCTCGGGCCCACAAAAAGGGTCACCTACAGGAGTTTTCCTTCTAGGTGCGTGAGCACCGTACATGATGTGACAAGGCGGTCTGCCACAGTTGATGATGTAGGCGGCCAAAGTTTCCGTGTACGGCCGCCTACTAACTCTGGATAAAGTTAAGTTGACATTGGAGGTGGGGTCTTGTCCCACTTTTGCCCATGCCTCCTTTTGCCCACGCCGTCCTTGCATGTCAGAACCAGGCCGACTGGAATGGTCGAGCCGGTTGGTATCAAACAAGACCGCCTAGGAGTTAAGGAGTCCAGCCGGCCAACCTTGTCCTCTTCATTGTCCTCTGGATCTTCTGCGATAATCATCTCATCCGGGGGTAATCCCCCCGACAGTAGCCCCCGAACACATTGGAGTTTTCCCGGCTACATATGCCTCGGCTTCTCCGCTTTGGCCGGCTGGAAAAGGTGATGTGACGACACGGGTCGTGGCTGACGTCAGCCACGTCCCATCGCTCTACGCCGCCCAGTGTCAGGCGGCGACTCCTAGGTTCCCCCGCTAGGGATCTTGTGTGGTCGACTGCGGCAGTTATGGGATCTCGTGTGCAGACGGCCCACGTCGTGGCAGTTTCAGTTTTTCCGGGCGACCTGGTGGTTCGTGGGAAGGCGAAACATCCACCCACACTTGCCCCGCTGGAGTACCTCGTCGCCATGCCGCGTGATACGTCTCCAACATATCTATAATTTCTGATGTTCCATGTTGATACTATGCCAATTGCTACATGTTTTCCGTATGTTTTCCTACGTTTTCCGGGACTAACCTATTAACAAGATGCCAGGTGCCAGTTCTCTGTTTTCTGCTGTTTTTTACTTCAGAAAAGTTGTTCTGGAAATATTCTTGGAATTGGACCCCACTAATCCCGAAGTTCCTATTTACCCCGGAAGCATCCAGAAGTCCCGAAGAGCCCCGAAGGGGGGCCACAGGGTGGCCACACCATAGGGTGGCGTAGGTCCCCCTGGCCGCGCCACCTGGTGGTGTGGGCCCCTGGCCACCCCCCCGGCATCGCCCTTTCGCATATATATATATACTCCCCCGAGGGAAAACCCTAAGAGAATCGACCTTTTCCACAAAATACATCCGTAGCTCCGCCGCCGCCGCCGACAAGTTTCAGGGGACAAATCTCTGTTCTGACACCCTGCCGGGACGGGGAAGTGCCCCCGGAACCATATCCATCGACTCCACCGCCATCTCCATTGTCGTTCCTATCTCCTATGATGAGGAGGGAGTAGTTCTCCCTCGAGGCTGAGGGCTCTACCGGTAGCTATGTGGTTCGTCTCTCTCTCCCATGGTGTGATCTATATGTGATCGTGAGCTTTGTAATCTATTTGAATTCGTAGATGTTACTCTTGATCTTTTGCTACTCAAGTGCTTTATTAATATGAACTTTGGAGTCACTTTAATCACGGTGTGAAGGTGACAGTGTGCACATCGTGTGTGTCTCCTCTATGAATTGTGGTGTTTGTCTAGTACCTTCTGGGGCGCTCATAGTGATAGCGTGGGGTTAACTAGACATGGGAATGCTTACTTTAAGGAATGCTTTTTGCAGCCCTACGCAATGATTAGTGTTCATTATTTGTTATGAGATCTTCGTAAACGCTTTGATCACGGTGTAAAGGTGACAGTGTGTGCACCGTGTGGTTTGGAATTATATTTATATTTTGTGTTGGATAACCCTATGAATGGTGTTTGCGTGGAACCATCTGAGTCCCATGGTGATAGCATGGGGGTTACTTGGTTGGGAAAGTGCTTACTCTAAGGAGTGTTGTTAAAGCCCTACGCATGGATTGGTGTTGTTATTCGACCGGAGAGTGGTTAAGAGTAGCATAGTGAAGAGAAGTTATCTAGTTATTCAATTATGTGATCATTGTTGAGAGTGTCCTCTAGTGAAAGTAGGATCCCTAGGCCTTATTTCCAAGCATTGAAACATCGTTTTCCGCCTGTTCTGTTACATGTTTGCTTGCTGACATATTTATTTTAGATTGCTATTATTACTTATAACCATCCATATTACTCGCATTTCACTATCTCTTCGTCGAACTAGTGCACCTATATACCTCACAAGTATATTGGGTGTGTTGGGGACACAAGAGACTTCTTGTATCTTAATTGCAGGGTTGCTTGAGAGGGATATCTTTGACCTCTACCTCCCTGACTTCGATAAACCTTGGGTGATCCACTTAAGGGAAACTTGTTGTTGTTCTACAAACCTCTGCACTTGGAGGCCCAACACTCTCTACAGGAATAGAAGCGTGCGTAGACATCAAGATTTTTTCTGGCGCCGTTGCCAGGGAGGTAAGGTAAAAGGTACTCACATCCTCGGGTGTGAGTGCTCTAAGTTATTTCCTTTAGATTATGCAATTATATCTTTTTGTTTCTTGTTTTTATTTTCACTAGTTAGGCTTACTGGAAAACAACAAAAATATGATAGAACCTTATAATATTTATCTTGAATTAGGACATGAAGTGTTTGAAGAGAAAATTAAAAAACCTATGGAGCTTTATTTGCATGCTAATAGCAATGTTATTAGTATGAATTCTTTGAACACCATTATTGAATGCTATGGAAAAGTCTAAGCTTGGGGAATCTAGTTTATATGAAAATTATTTTTTTAGTTCCCCAAGCACGGAGGAGAAAAATTGCTTTGATGACGAGCCTATGCATGTTGCATATAGTAGTGATCATGATTGGGAAAAGCACACTACTTTTGATATTGAACATGATGATATAGAAAGCTCTAAACTTGTGGATGATGTGTTTGAAAATTCTTTTGCTACCTATGATTATATGCTTGATACATCTCTGATGACTCCCTAGTGCAGGAGATCAGTTGTAGTACCTTTCGATAAGTATTTGAGTGTCGAACCCACGAGGAGCTGAAGGTAAGCTATCTATTCTCTAAAGCCCTATAACCCTCTTATATGGCTGTTTATGCAAAGCAATAAGTTTGACTAAAAGGAACTAACTAATTAAAAGCAAGTGACGTGGAGTGTGGTTTGTCTAGTAACTAGTGAAGCAAGTTTAAAATGCAAGTAATCCTAAAGCAAGTTTCTAAGCAAGTTTCACAAGTAGCAAGCAGCAAATATCTCAAGTATCTCAAGGGAGCAAGTGTTCTCGCAATAGGTGTTTCATTTGTGTGGTTGTCACAATTAATGAAGCACATGTTTTAGTCTTAGTTGTTTCTTCTAGGAAGGAGCCATGAATTAGGTAGAGTCAAGTAGTATTGGATCTAAATACCCCCTTAGTAGGGATCAATGTGGCCAGGAAATGACTGCACAAGAATTGATTAAGACTTAAAGTCCCAACCATATAGCCTTACGTTCTAAGGTCCCTATATATATCCCCAATAACTGTAACTTGTAGCTCAGGTCTCTGGTTACTGTCCACTCCCCAGTCACCACCACTCCATTATGCTACCAGGTGATCACTTTACATGCATTCCCCAACATATGCGTGCACACAGTATATTGTACATAAAGACAATCATATAAGATAACAAATCTGTATGCAACCAATCAACGACTATTTCACACCATTGCCAAGAACAATTCACTACTCAAACATAGACGGGGAGACACAATACATCAAGGGAATATAGTATTGCATCATACATCGTGTTTGCCAACATATTACAGTGGAGAGATGGAGCTGATCTTGCTGTAGATGTTGATGATGAACACGCCAGAGGGGGGGTGATCCCAGCGGCGTTTCCCCCCTCCGATCTTCTCCGGCGGCAGCCTTCTGTCTCTCTGTTTCGTGGTTTCGTCTCTCGGCACCGCCCCCTTCTCGAAAAGGCCAGGGGACCCTTTATATAGTCGTTTTTAGGTCACAAGACACTCGGGAGAAGAAAGATCGACGGCATCGGAGCCACGGGGGCAAAAAGGGGGCCCCACACGTGGCCAAGGAATCTGGCCTCGTGGAGGATCCTCTTTTCCACCTGGTTGGCCTTTTGGCCCTCTACTTTGGCCCATGGTCTTCGTATCGAAAATTCTGAACCGTGCTCTTTGGCCTTGCCCTTTTTGGAGTCCCGAAGCTCCCGGAAAGTCTGAAACGCTAAAAAGTACGTTTTGTGGAAAAACAGGGTTAGAACCAAAAGAAGGGGGATTGTTCAGAAAATCCCCCAAATCATTATAAAACATGAATATAAGTTGCTAATATGTAGGGAAAACAAGTAATAACATGCAAAGTTCATGTATGCATTTTACATGCATCAATCTCCTCCTAGAAAAATGATGATATGTTTACAAATGAACACATTTTGGAGAATAACTATTCTATTGCTTATGATGATATTATTCTTCCTATATATGATGATTACAATGATGACTATGATATTTTCAGTCCACCTACTATTGAGGAGAAAATTTATTTTGATGATACTATGCCTCCTATATTTGATTATTATGGTGATGAGAATAATAATGATAGCTATTTTGTTGAATTTGCTCCCACTACTATTAATATGAATGACTAAGCTTATGTGGAGAGTATTAATTCTTTTATGCATGTGGCTCGTGGTAATAATGTTTTATGTGATAGCTATATTGTTAATTTTATTCATGATGCTACTGAAAGTTATTATGAGAGAGGGAAACATGGTTTTATGCATCTCAACAATATTAAGTTTCCCCTCTTTATGTTGAAATTTTTGATGTTGCACTTATTTCGTGTTCCTATGCTAGTCACTTTGTGCTTCGTTGACTTGTTTTTCTACAAGATTTTTTTCATAGGAAGTGGGCTAGACTTAAATTTGTTTTACATTTTCTTCTTGATGCTCTCTTTTGCTTCGATTCATATATCTCATGTGAGCATCTTCACAAATTATCATGCCTAGCTAAAAGGCTTTAAATAAAAGCACTTCTCGGGAGATAACCCATGTTTTTATTTTTGCATTGTTTTTATCTGTTTTCTTTGAGTCAAGGGGTTGTATACTTCTGTAGCAACTCCTTTGTATCTTTATTTTCATGTATTAGTTGAGCCAAGTAAAGCCTTGCTACGCCTCGATGGTGCAAGGAATTCTTGCTGCTTGTGATGGTGTGTTGGGAACCCAAAGAGGAGGGTGTGATGAGTGTAGCGGTAAGAACTTCCCTCCATTAAGAACCAAGGTTATCAATCCAGTAGGAGCAAGGGGATCTTCGGAAGGTTGATGCCACTGACGGTGGTGAGGGCGCTTCACCGGTATCAGCAACAACGTGGAACCTGCACACAGCACAACCAAAATACTTTGTCCCAACGGTACAGTGAGGTTGTCAATCTCACCGGTCTTGCTGAAAACAAAAATTAGACGTATAGTGTGGAAAATGATGTATGCTTGCAGTAAGTAAAGAAAGCAGGAAATTGTTATGGTTTGTTTAACAGTGTGGAAAATGGACCGGGGTTCATAGGTTCACTAGTGGTGTCTCTCCATAAAGATAACATGTTGGGTGAACAAATTACAGATGGGCAATTGAAAAATAGAAGTTGCACCGTAGTGCACAATATAACATGATGACCACTATGATATTTAGTGCGAGCATTACAACAATATACATAGACCGAAATCTATCTGCATCTATGACTAATAATCCACCCTCAAGTTATCATCCGAATCCCCTTAGGTATTAAGTTGCAAGCAACAGATGACTGCATTAAACAAAGTGTGTTATGTAAGCAATGATTATGCACGCGGGCACTCTCACCGTTGTTTTCTCCCTAATGGCAACATCACATCCTCCCCCTTCACGTTTTTGTCACTCGAGCAAGGTGGTGAGGAGGCATGAACCCACTATCAAGCATAAATACTCCCTCTTGGAGTCACCAGCAACTACTTGGCCAGAGCAACCACTATATCAGACACCGGACCCAGAGATATACATACTATTATGTGCTCCTGGTCATGAACCCACAAGGGCTTCAGGGTTACCAACCCCGGCCGCAACAAACAACGGCAGGCAGACCGGATTCATCGGGAGGCAGGCCGGATCACCACGGTCTACTACTCCTTGTATCCATGCTAGTCATAAACAATTATGCATAACTAAGCATCCACGAGTCAGATGAAACTGAAGGAACGGGACCAAAGCTATACATAGCTGCTATGTGTCCAGAAAATGCAACAACAATCGAGGGTTACTGGGGTTACCTCGGCCCAGGCCGAATCAAATCGGTAGGCGGGCTCGGACATGGATCATCGGCTCCACAATCCCTCGACTACGACAACTATGCAGGCATAGCCAAAACTGTATAACAATGAGCTCGAAACCAAAAACCGATCAAAGCAACACTCTATACATGGAAGCTGTATTGAACATGTATTACTAGACTATAGCTTTACAACCAGAGGTCACATGACCCAACATTACATCAGACAACGGAAGGCAAACTATGTTGCTAATCAACAAGAACCAAAAAGGCCTAAGAGGCTGCAACATAAGGCGACGTCCCAGCCCAGAGATTCCAGGCTGCTACCTAGGAACCCCGAACTACTCGTCGATGTCCACGCAGAAACACCACCGATGTGAGATCTTCACTTGAACCAAATTTAAGCAAACCTGAGTACTAGAGCTACTCAACAAGACATAGTTAACCTATTATATATCTGCGGTTTTCATAAAGTGTTTTATGGAGGTTAATTTGCGTAAAGCAATATTTGTTTTCCAAATCGAGGAAGAATAGCACGTCTCGTAGAGTGTTTTCAAAACACATGAGAAAGAACTCAACTCTTGTAAATCATCATTTTTTCAAACCACCAACTTCATTTCCCAGCATCTCACTTGCTACAAGGATCACCCCTCTCGGCATCTCCGAGGAGGCACCCTTTAATAATTGTCAATATGTTTTACGTCATGTTCAAGTTATCTATGGTCTTTGCATTCACCAAGTCGTCCATAACCGTGGACACGACTTTTCGAAAAGATTTCCCTGAAGGGATGTACACTTTACCCACACGTACCAACCGATTCTTAACGCCACGCGGTAACGCTCTTCCCAAGGGAGCGCGGCAGAGGGTGGTTGGCCACGACCTTTACCTTGCCCAACCATATCCATGAGTCAACCCAAGACAGGGCCACCCCTTCAACAGGGAGTTGGCCATCCTCCTGACGGCACCTGTCTCTATGAGGTGGGGTCAAGATCCATGTACGTCCATCACTTGGCCCCAGTCATGCCCTAGGAGGAGAATTTTCCAAAACATTTGAAAGTTTTATTTGCATTGCCGAATGGAACTCTCAAACTACGTGACCCATGGACATGGCCAAACAAGTTAGTTAGTCGAGCGCGGTTACTTAGACCTCGCATGTGGTTGCACGCTCAGTCTTGGCTTCCACCCGAAACCTTATTTCTAGGGGTGGCAAGTATAGGACGAACAACCACTTCCCAAGTGGCCTCCTATCCAAGCCTTAGTCAGGTTAAACACACATAGCTCATGTTTCCACGTTATCCTGCCTTACTAGATTCATTCGCAACTCTAATTCACCAACCGGATGGAGTAGAGCTAAGCAGGTATACAAAACTAAGCATAACATATATAAGGCTCTGGTGATGCGCACAATCAAATCTAGGCGGCTAGGAGCAGTGGATCAGGGTATCTGGGCTATGCTGAGTATAGGAGAACACTACATACAAACACCAAATACTTTGGAACCGAAGGCAAAGTACGAGAACAAAAAGTCGTTGGAAAACATATATGAGCAGATAAGATGTTATGCTTGCCTTGATTAACAGAAAATCAACTAGATAGATCTTCTGGATAAGTGCTTGAGTTGTCGGTTAAGATCAAGTATTCGTCACTGGAGTTGTTGATCTTCTCTTCGGCAGCGTTCTACCGATAAGAAGCAGAAACCGGAAAAGAACAATCAACACCTGACATCGATGCAATGCACAATATGTATGCGTTACAAATTTAATGCACTTTGATGAAAGACCTAAATATGTTCAATGGTTTGCTAAGGTTCATATGACGGTTAAGCATTTTTATCGAAATTAGCCCCGAAATAGACCCCGGAGGGCACTTCGGGCAATTCTAAAAAGTGAGTACAATTTTAATTGCTCAAATGGGTTTAAAAACATCATAAATGGGTTGCATTTATCATTTTGAGAATTTTGGTATATAACTTGTAATTTTCTGATTTTATTGATTAAAATCTTATTTTCTGTATGTTAGATGAATTAATTGCATTTAAATAATCCCCAAAATTAAAGTTTGTCAAACATGTATGAAAGTGACATATTTGGGTTGGAAATATTTTTCTGAACACAACCATGTATTTTTCATATTTTTCTGAGTTACAGAAACTGAGATATTAATTATTCCATTTTTAAATCATTTATGTAAATAGAAAAGGGCTGGGGCCCGCATGTCAATTTGAATTTCTTTTTATTAATTGATTTAAAACTACTGACAGGTGGGCCATGGCTGAGGTCACGCTGACGTCATCAAGACGTCAGCAGGTGGCCGGCCGGTGGCAGAGGGTGGTCACCGGCGGCGAACCATTGTACCCCGCAAACGTGCTCGGGTTCATTTGAACCGCCTCGACGAGGCGCGCCTAAAGGTGGTGGCGCGGCCCCGGTTGGGTCACCGGCAGCGAGCCGCCGTGCATGAAGAGGCGGCAGTGGCCACGGACTCCGGCGAACTCGGAGAAATCGGCCGCGGGAGGAGACGGGGAGGGTACTAGGAGGGAGCCACGCTCACCGTGGATGCGATGGAGGGGACGGAGGGGAAGATGGAGGTGCGGAGAGACGGCAAGATCACAAATAACATATGCAATAAAGACTATAATCAACTTGGCATAAGTTCAATATTCATCGGGATCCTAGCAAACACAGCATATAGAATTACATAAGATCAATCTCGATCATGATAGGCAGCTCACGAGATCTAAACATGGAGGCATATGAGGAGAAGACAACCATCTAGCTACAGCTACGAACCCGTAGTCCAAGGATGAACTACTTACGCATCACTCTGGAGGCAGGCATGGTGATGTAGAAGCCTCCGGTGATGATTTCCTCTCCGGCAGGGTGCCGGAAACAGCTTCAGAACCCCCCTGATCTAGGGTTGACATTGACGGTGACGGCGGTTGCGGAACTTTTTGGGGATTTTTTATCAGGTATCTAGGGTTTTCCATCCGGGGGGGTTAAATAGGCGAAAGGGCAAAGGCGGTGGAGCTCCAGGGGCCCCACACCCATAGCTGCGCGGCCAGGGGCGCGCCACCCTATGGTGTGGCCCCCCTGGTGCCCGTCTTTGACTCTCCTTCGGTCTTCTGGATGCTTTCGGGGAAAATAGGCACTTCGGGCTTTATGGGGTCCGATTCCGAGAATTTTTCCAGAACAACTTTGCTGAAACCAAAAACAGCAAAAAACAAGGAACTGGCACTTGGCATCTTGTTAATAGGTTAGTCCCGGAAAACGTATAAAAATGCAATAAATAAGGGAGAAAACGTGTAGCAATTGACATAATATGATCATGGAGCATCAGAAATTATAGATACGTTGGAGACGTATCAAGCATCCCCAAGCATAGTTCCTACTCGTCCTCGAGTAGGTAAACGATAAAACACAATAATTTCTGAGGTGACATACTACTAACATAAACTTGATCAATCTAATGTAAAAGCATATGCACGCTGAGATCATAGAACTTAAAACACAAACATGATAAATAGAACTTTAATAAAGCATAGTAATTACTTTGCATCACGAAGAGTATCTCAAACAAAGGATCATGAACAATAATGCAAAGAAAGGTAGACGTTTGTTTCAGGTATAGAGAAAGCATGGCAAAGTGATATTTCGCTAGTCCTTAAGAGTGGGGCAAAACATAAATGCCAGGACACCTTCAAAGTTCATGAGGAAGACTAGAGAAAATAATTTGAGAACAAATAATATCACATCATGAAGTAATTATTGATGTTTATGGGACAAATGCACATAGAACTCAGAATGCAAAAATGCTCTCTCAATTGTGCATAAAGTTAGAAGATGGAGAATCAACATAAAAGTAAAAGAAAGGCCCTTCGCAGAGGGAAGAAGGATCACTCATGTGCTAAAGCTTTTATTTTGTTAAACAGAGGTATTAAAAGTTTGACACTGAGTGTCTATACTTTGGGAGATGTATGCTAATGTCAATGAATGGTAAACAGAAAATACAGTACGTCACAAGCCAACTGGATTCACAAGAGCGGCTCCCATGGTGAAGGACGCAACTGGTATAGAAGTTCATCCATCTTTCTCTTTTGTTTACACAATTATGCTTTGACTGATAAATCAGGGGCAAAAAATAGTGAAGAGAATTCGTTTATATTAATTTGGGGCTGGGCACCCCGCTGCCAGCTCTTCTATCATTTGGATAAGCGGATGAAGCCACTAGTCCATGGTGTGAAATCCAATCAACAAGTGATATAAAGATTCTCTATTGACATCCTCATGAGCAAAAACAGGAACATAAAGCAGGAGTAATTTTGAAAGTTTTAAAGGTAACACATGAGCAATTTACTTGGAGTGGCAGTTAAATATCACATGTAGGTAGGTATGGTGTACAAAATGGGAAAAACTTTGGTTTAAGGAAGTTTGGATGCACGAGTAGAGCTCATACTCAGTACAGGTGGAGGCTAGCAAAAGACTGGGAGAGACAAATCAAGAGAGCATAAGAGCCATAATCATGCATAGCGACATAAGCATCATTAATTAAAACATAAGTAGTGTCACAAGTTCAAAAACTAAGTGGTCATGCAGGCTATTCGTGACTGGTTAATATTCATAAACATGGTTTGAGCATGCGCCAAGTCAACCAAATAAAACATTCGAAAGAGAATACCATATATTGATGCTTTACTATGACAAGAACAACTCATGAATCTTTCAAGACATATTAAACACTCTCAGATATTTGAGGCTATTCATGATACTCAATAACAACAAGGATTTAAAACTAAAATAACATTTAGCATGGCATGAAAAAGTTCTAGCCACAGTCTATACAAGCTTCTACTAGCACTGTTATAAATTCTACTTTAAGCAGCAATTTTCTTCTCCCAACAAGCACCATAAGAAACATGATTTAACAAAAATACTCTTTATGATACAGCAAGCAAACATGATAGTACTCACATAATAATACTAAAACTAACAGCTCTAATAAGAGATGCATGCAAAATAGGAGCTAAATAAATGCAGCAGCCAGAAAAGATTAAGAATACAAAGTATTCTCATGAAAAAGCGGAGCGTGTCACTCTCCAATAAAATAATGATGGGGTCCAACCAAGCTTATTGAAAAAGTAAAAACAAACTGAAAGAAAAAACAAACTGAAAACAAAAAATAAAAGACGCTCCAAGTAAAGCACATAAGATGTAACTGAATAAAAATATAGTTTCACTAGAAGTGACCTGATAATTTGTTGATGAAGAAGGGGATGCTTTGGGCATACCCCAGCGTAGACGCTTGATCATTCTTGGAATTTGATGGTAAGTACCACCGGGGCATCCCCAAGCTTAATCTTTTCACTCTTCTTGATCACATCATATCATCCTCTTCTCTTGACCCTTGAAAACTTCCTTCACACCAAACTTCTCACAATCTTCATTAGCAACGTTAGTGCAATCGAAATAATAAATTCACATGGTTCAGTTTCAACACAATTCCAAAACTCAAAAACACATTAGCTAATGTCACAACTTCTTTTAAAACTCTTTTTCTCAAAAGAACACCAAAAGAAAGAGATTAAGATGCAAATACAATAAATGGCAGAAATCTGTCAAAACAGAATATCAGGTAAAGATCGATTTTTTAAAAACTATTCTGTTTCTCAAATAAAAAAGTGGTCAAGTAATAAAAGTTTCGTATATAGTTCAGTATTACTCACAAAAAAACTCAGGTCATTTTGAATTTTCTGTAATTTTTTACGGAATAAACAGTGGACAGAAAAATTTTGTTTCCTGCGCACAAATCCGAAATATAGCCTCAACTTTCCACTAGAGGCTTTACTTGGCTCAACAAAAACACAAAAGAAAAGGTACAACGGGGTTGATAAGGAAATATACAACACCCAGGTGCAAAGCACAACAAAGAAAACGAAAGGAAACGGGTTGAAAACAGCGAAATAAAACGGGTTGTCTCCCGGTAGCGCTTTTCTTTAACGCCTTTCAGCTAGGCATAAAAGGGCAAATCAAGTATTTTCAAGTGAAGAAGCATCAACATCATATCTTTCTCTAATAATAGAGTCAAAAGGTAGCTTCATATTCTTTCTAGGAAAGTGTTCCAAACCCTTCTTGAGGGGGAATTGATATTTAATACTCCCCTCTTTCATATCAATAATAGCACCAACAGTTCTAAGAAAAGGTCTTCCCAAAACAATAGGACAAGAAGCATTGCATTCAGTGTTCATAACAAAAAAAATCAACAGGGGAAAGGTTATTATTAACCATAATAAGAACATCATCAATTCTACCAAGAGGTTTCTTCTTAGCATTATCAGCAAGATGAACATCCAAATAACAATGTTCCAACGGTGGTAGATCAAGCATAACATAAAGCTTTTGAGGCATAACAGAGATACCAGCACCAAGATCACACAAATCATTGCAATCAAAATCATTTACTTTTATCTTAATGGTAGGCTCCCAACCATCATCTAATTTCCTAGGGATAGATGTTTCAAGTTTCAACTTTTCTTCCCTAACTTTCATGAGAGCATTGGTAATATGTTTAGTAAAGGCCATATTCATGGCACTAGCATTGGGACTTCTAGCAAGCTTTTTTAGAAACATAATAACTTCAGAGATATTGCAATCATCAAAATCAAAATTATTATCATCAAAAGTAATGGAACCATTATCTCCCACATCTCTAAAAATTTCAACACTTTTATCAGAAGCAGTTTCAGCAATTTGAGGCAACTTAGCACGTTTCACCAAAGGAGTAGGGACTTTATTAACACCAACTATTTTACCATTGATAGTAGGAGGTTTACTAGCACTTGGAGCTTCAGTTTTACTAGTGGTTGTGATAGTGCAAACTCTAGCAATATTATTCTTTCTAGCCAATTCATCTTCTCTTTCCCACCTAGCACGCAATTCAGCCATCAACGTAACATTATCATTAATTCTAACTTGAATGGCATTCAAAGTTTTACTTTGTTTAACATCTTGTGGCAAAACCTTTAGTTTTAGAAAATCAACATCAATAGCAAGGCTATCTACTTTAGAGGCAAGAACATATATTTTACCAAAATTTTCCTCAACAGATTTATTAAAAGTAGTTTGTGTGCTAATAAATTATCTAAGCATGTTTTCAAGATCAGAGGTAGAGATTTTATTGCTATTGTAGGAGTTTCCATAAGAATTACCATAACCATTGGATAGGGCTTATAATTGTTTCCACCAAAATTATTTATATAAGCATTGTTGTTAAAATTATTATTTCTAATAAAGTTCACATCAACATGCTCTTCTTGAGCAACCAAAGAGGCTAAAGGAACATTATTTGGATCAACTTGAGATTTACCATTAACAAGCATAGACATAATAGCATCAAGCCTTTCACTCAAAGAGGAGGTTTCCTCAACAGAATTTACCCTCTTACCTTGTGGAGCTCTCTCAGTGTGCCACTCTGAATAATTTATCATCATATCATCAAGAAGCTTTGTTGCATTGCCCAAAGTGATGGACATAATGGTACCTCCAGCAGCTGAATCCAATAGGTTCCTTGAGGAGAAATTCAGTCCCGCATAAAAAAATTGTATAATCATCCAAGTAGTCAGTCCATGAGTGGGACAATTCTTCACCATAGTTTTTATTCTTTCCCAAGCTTTAGCAACATGTTCATTATCAAATTGTTTAAAATTCACTGGTTCACTTCTCAGGGATATAATCTTAGCAGGAGGATATTATTTTCCAATGAAAGCATCTTTACACTTATTCCATGAATCACTACTATTTCTAGGCAAATATAGCAACCATTCTTTAGCTCTTCCTCTCAAAGAGAAAGGAAATAATTTCAGTTTAATAATATCTCCATCCACATCTTTATATTTTTGCATCTCACATAGTTTAAAAAAATTATTAAGGTGGGCAGCAGCATCATCAGTATTAATACCAGAAAATTGCTCTTCCATAACAAGATTTAATAAAGCAGGTTCAATCTCATAGAAAGCAGCAGTAGGAGCAGGTGGAGCAATAGGTGTACAAATAAAATCATTGTTACTTGTGCTAGTGAAGTCACATAACTTAGTATTATTAGAGGAACTCAATTTAGCAGAATAATACCAAGCAAGTAAATAACAGCTATGAAGTAAACTAATTTTTTTTGTTTTTAATATAGAGAAGAAAAACAAGAAAAAAATAAAAACAAGACAATAAACAAAATAAAGAGGTTGAGAGTGAGAGACTCCCCTTGCCAGAAGACTTCTTCCTCCCCGACAACGACGCTAGAAATTCTTTTGCTACGACTCGACGGTGCAAGGAATTCTTGCTTGTTGTGATGGCGTGTTGGGAACCCAAAGAGGAGGGTGTGATGAGTGTAGGGGTAAGAACTTCCCTCAGTTAAGAACAAAGGTTATCAACCCAGTAGGAGGAAGGGGATCTTCGGAAGGTTGATGCCACTGACGGTGGTGATGGCGCTTCACTGGTATCAGCAACAAAGTGGAACCTGCACACAACATAACCAAAATACTTTGTCCCAACGGTACAGTGAGGTTGTAAATCTCACCGGTCTTGCTGAAAACAAAGATTAGACATATAGGGTGGAAAATGATGTATGCTTGCAGTAAGTAAAGAAAGCAGGAAATTGTTGTGGTTTGTTTAACAGTGTGTAAAATGGACCGGGGTTCATAGGTTCACTAGTGGTGTCTCTCCATAAAGATAACATGCTGGGTGAACAAATTACAGCTGGGCAATGGACAAATAGAGGTTGCACCGTAGTGCACAATATAACATGATGACTACTATGATATTTAGTGCGGGCATTACAACAATATACATATACCGAAATCCATCTGCATCTATGACTAATAATCCACCCTCAGGTTATCATCCGAACCCCCTTAGGTATTAAGTTGCAAGCAACAGATAACTGCAATAAACAAAGTGTGTAATGTAAGCAATGATTATGCACGCGGGCACTCTCACCGTTGTTTTCTCCCTAATGGCAACACCACATCCTCCCCCTTCACGTTTCTGTCACTCGAGCAAGGTGGTGAGGAGGCATGAACCCACTATCAAGCATAAATACTCCCTCTTGGAGTCACTAGCAACTACTTGTCCAGAGCAACCACTATGTCAGACACCGGACCCAGAGATATACATACTGTTATGTGCTCCTAGTCATGGACCCACAAGGGCTTCAGGGTTACCAGCCCGGACGCAACAAACAACGGCATGCATACCGGATTCATCGGCACACAGGCCGGATCACCAAGGTCTACTACTCCTTGTATCCATGCTAGTCATAACCTATTATGCATAACTAAGCATCCACGAGTCGGATGAAACTGAAGGAACGGGACCAAAGCTATACAGAGCTGCTATGTGTCCCGAAAGTGCAACAACAATCAAGGGTTACTGGGGTTACCTTGCCCCAGGCCGAATCACATCGGCAGGAGGGCTCAGACATGGATCATCGACTCCACAACCCCTCCACTGGGACAACTATGCAGGCATAGCTAAAACTGTAAAACAATGAGCTCAAAACCAACAACCGATAAAAGCAACACTCTAGACATGGAACCTGTATTGAACAGGTATTACTAGAGTATAGCTTTACAACGAGAAGTCACATGACCCAACATTACATCAGACAACGGAAGGCAAACTATGTTGCTAATCAACAAGAACCAAAAAGGCCTAAGATGCCGCAACATAAGGCGACGTCCCAGCCCAGAGATTCCAGGCTGCTACCTAGGAACCCCAAACTACTCGTCGATGTCCACGCTGAAACACCACCGATGTGAGATCTTCACCTGAACCAAATTTAAGCAAACCTGAGTACTAGATGTACTCAACAAGACATAGTTAACCTATTATATATCTACGATTTTCATAAAGTGTTTTATGGAGGTTAATTTGCGTAAAGTAATATTCGTTTTCCAAATCGAGGAAGAATAGCATGTCTCGTAAAGTGTTTTCAAAACAGATGAGAAAGAACTCAACTCTTGTAAATCATCATCTTTTCAAACCTCCAACTTCATTTCCCAGCATCTCACTTTCTACAAGGATCACCCCTCTCGGCATCTCCGAGGAGGCACCCTTGAATCATTGTCAATATGTTTTACGTCATGTTCAAGTTATCTATGGTCTTTGCATTCACCAAGTCGTCCATAACCGTGGACACGGCTTTTCGAAAAGATTGCCCTGTAGGGATGTACACTTTACCCACACGTACCAACCGACTCTTAACGCCACGCGGTAGCGCTCTTCCCAAGGGAGCGCGGCAGAGGGTGGTTGGCCACGACCTTTACCTTGCCCAGCCATATCCACGAGTCAACCCAAGACAGGGCCACCGCGTCAACAGGGAGTTGGCCATCCTCCTGTCGGCACCTGTCTTTGTGAGGCGGGGTCAAGATCCATGTACGTCCATCACTTGGCCCCGGTCACGCCCTAGGCGGAGCATTTTCCAAAACGTTTGAAAGTTTTATTTGCATTGCCGAATGGAACTCTCAAACTATGTGACCCATGGATGTGGCCAAACAAGTTAATTAGTCGAGCGCGGTTACTTAGACCCCGCGTGTAGTTGCATGCTCAGTCTTGGCTTCCGCCCGACACCTTAGTCCTAGGGGTGTCAAGTATAGGACGAACAACCACTTCCCAAGTGGCCTCTTATCCAAGCCTTAGTCAGGTTAAACACACATAGCTCATCTTTCCACGTTATCCTGCCTTACTAGATTCATTCGCAACTCTGATTCACCAACCGGATGGAGCAGAGCAAAGCAGGTATACAAAACTAAGCATAGAATATATAAGGCTCTGGTGATGCGCACAATCAAATCTAGGCAGCTAGGAGGAGTGGATCATGGTATTTGGGCTATGTAGAGTATAGGAGAACACTACCTACAGACACCAAATACTTTGGAACCGAATGCAAAGTACGAGAACTAAAAGTCGTTGGAAAACATATATGACCAGATAAGAGGTTATGCTTGCCCTGCTTAACAGAAAACCAACTATATAGATCTTCTGGATAAGTGCTTGACTTGTCGGTTAAGATCAAGTATTCGTCACTGGAGTTGTTGATCTTCTCTTCGGCAACGTTCTACCGATAAGAAGCACAAACCGGAAAAGGACAATCAACACCTGACATCGATGCAATGCACAGTATGTATGCGTGACAAATTTAATGCACTTTTATGAAATACCTAAACACGTTCAACGGTTTGCTAAGGTCATATGACGGTTAAGCATTTTTATCGAAATTAGCCCCAAAATAGACCCCGGAGGGCACTTCGGGCAATTCTAAAAAGTGAGTACAATTTTAATTGCTCAAATGGGTTTTAAAATATCATAAATGGGTTGCATTTATCATTTTGAGCATTTTGGTATATAACTTGTAATTTCTAATTTTATTGATCAAAATCTTATTTTCTTTATTTTAGATGAATTATTAATTGCATTTAAATAATGCCCAAAATTAAAGTCTGTCAAACATGTATGAAAGTGACATATTTGGGTTGGAAATATTTGTCTGAGTTACAGAAACTGAGATATTAATTATTCCATTTTTAAATCATTTCTGTAAATAGAAAAGGGGTGGGGCCCGCATGTCAATTTGAATTTCTTTTTATTAATTGATTTAAAACAACTGACAGGTGGTCCATGGCTGAGTTCACGCTGACATCATCGAGACGTCAGCGGGTTGCCGGCCGGTGGCAGAGGGTGGTCGCCGGCGGCGAACCACTGCACCCCCGCAAACGTGCCCGGGTTCATTTGAACCGCCTCGACGAGGCGCGCCTAAAGGTTGTGGCGCCGCCCTTGTTGGGTCATCGGCGGCGAACCGCCGTGCACGGAGAGGCGGCAGTGGCCACGGGCTCCGACGAACTCGTCAAAATCGGCCGCGGGAGGAAACGGGGAGGGTACTGGGAGGGAGCCACCTTCACCGTGGATGCGATGGAGGAGACGGCGGGGCAGATGGAGGTGTGGAGCAACGACAATGGCCCACGGAGGCGCTCGGCCGTCCGCGGGGAAGACGGCCAAATCCCCGGCCCTCCGGCCTCCTCCTCTGTCCTTCTCGCTCGTGCAGGTCAAGGGGGCGACGGGGGATCTCCTGAGACAGTCGAGGCGGCGCGGGAGGGCTCCAATCACCGGCAGTGAAGGAACACGGCAAGGTTAGGGTTTCGGGTGCACGGGAGGGACAGAGAGTGAGAGGGAGCTCGAGGGGAGGGTTCTCTGCGACGTGGGGAGGATCTGGACGACACCTGGGGCTGCACCTCCTCACGCGTGGCAAGCAGGAGGTGGCAGGGGCCACCTCGCCGCCCTCGGTGTCCTTCTGGCCGGAGAGGAAGAAGGAAAGGAAAAAAAAGGTGTTTTTCGGAAAACCCCCTTGGGGAAACACATCTTTTCCTTAAAGGTCCTTTTCACCTTAAAAACAGAACCAAAAGCAAGTTTTGAGGGCCTTTTTGTGAAGCAAATATTTCACAGAAATAAGTTTTGGAAAGCTCTTCAAATTTGCCACATTTCCAACACAAGTTTTGTTAATTTTGAGAAACTTTTCATAACAACTTTGTTGGTTGCTAGTTTAAGTGATTTTTGTCATTTCACTTGTTATTTTCAAATGCAAAAATTTTGACCAACATTTTCCATGCATGTATGCCATGTACACAACACACAACACAACTTTATTACAAAGTAGGGCTGTTACAAGTCTACCCCCCTTACAAGAATCTCGTCCCGATATTCCTAGGTTTTCAAAAAGAAGTCAGGGTACTTAGATCGCAAACGATCCTCTCGTTCCCAGGTTGCTTCGTTCTCGGAATGATGTGACCATTGAACTTTGAGAAACTTGATGGTTTGGCTGCGAGTTCTTTGTTCGGGCTCATCAAGAATACAGACAGGAACCTCTTTGTAAGAGAGATCATCCTTGAGCTTAAGAGTCTCATGGTCCACACCACGGATAGGATCTTTGAAGCAACATTTGAGTTGGGAGACATGGAATACATCATGAACATCCAGAAATCCTGGAGGCAACTGAAACTAATATGAAAATTGACCTCGTTTTTCGATGATAGGGAATGGACCAATGTAACGAGGAGCCAGTTTGCCTTTGATTCCGAAAAGTTTTCCACCTTTCCGAGGTGTGACTCGAAGATAAGCTTTCTCGCCAATTTCATAATGAACATCTTGGTCATGACGATCATAATAACTCTTTTGACGAGATTGAGCTATTTTCAAACGTTCACGGATGATGCGAACAGTTTCTTCTGCTTCATTGATTGTATCCGGTCGGAAGAATGATCTTTCACCGGTTTCAGACCAATTCAGCGGAGTTTGACATTTACGGCCATACAAAACTTCAAGAGGAGCCTTGCCCAAACTGAATTGATAATTATTGTTGTAAGTGAACTCAGCAAAGGGAAGGAATTTGTCCCAATCCTTACCGAAAGAGATAACACAAGCTCGAAGCATGTCCTCAAGGATTTGATTCACTCTTTCAGTTTGACCACCGGTTTGTGGATGGTAGGCAATGCTGAAAGAGAGACGAATTCCCATTGACTCTTGAAGACAACCCCAGAATCTGGAGACAAAAATACTCCCACGATCCGAGATAATCCTTTTTGGAACTCCGTGAAGACTGACTATTCGGGAGATGTACAACTCTGCCAACTGACTAGTGTTGATACCGTCTCGAATAGGAAGGAAATGAGCAACCTTAGACAGTCGATCAACCACTACCCAAATAGCATTGTGCCCCTTTTTGGTTTTGGGAAGACAAGTAATGAAGTCCATACCAATTTCATCCCATTTCCATTTAGGAATCGGTAGAGGTTGAAGAACATCGGCTAGTCTTTGATGTTCAGATTTCACACGACGACATACGTCGCATTCAGCAACATACTGAGCGGTTTCTCGCTTCATCCGAGTCCACCAGAACTTTGGACGTAGGTCCTGATACATCTTCGTACTACCAGGGTGGATGGAAAGAGGTGTGTCATGAGCCTCTTGGAGGATTAGATTTCTCAGATTTTGCTTCTTTGGCACAACCAGACGGTTGTTGAAATAGACGATGCCTTGATCATCAACCGAGAAACACTTAGCAACTCCGCTAGCAATGTTCTTCTTGATCTTGGCAATGCCCACATTACGCTTCTGGGCCTGTTTGATTTGATCCTCAAGAGAAGGTTTTATTTCTAGGTCAGCTAGGTACCCAGAAGGAACAATTTCAAGGTTGAGCTTGGAAAACTCCTCATGAAGAGAAGGTTGAGCTTTCTGTATCATCAAATTGTTACAGTAAGACTTACGACTTAGCGCGTCAACCACGACGTTGGCTTTACCGGGTTGATTGTTGAGACCCAAATCAAAGTCTTTGATTACCTCCAACCATCTTCTCTGTCTGAGATTCAGATCCGGTTGGGTGAACAAATATTTCAGACTCTAATGATCTGAGTATAGCTCGCAACGGTTACCAAGAAGGTAATGACGCCACTGCTTGAGAGCATGGACCACGGCTGCTAGCTCGAGGTCATGAGTTGGGTAGTTGTGCTCATGTGGTTTCAACTGACGAGAACCATAGGCCACCACATGACCCTCTTGCATTAACACACAACCGAGTCCTTGTTGCAAGGCATCACAGAAGATAACGAAGTCCTTGCTCGTATCAAGAAGAGCAAGTACAGGAGCGGTAGTCAGTTTAATTTTCAGAGTTTGGAAACTCTCTTCTGCCTTTTTTGACCACTCAAACTTCTTACCTTTCTTCAAAAGTTCAGTCATAGGTTTGGCAATTTTGGAGAAGTTCTCGATGAATCAACGGTAATAACCTGCCATCCCGAGAAAACTCCGAACATCCTTGACTGATTTAGGTGCTTCCCAATCCAGAATGGTTTGGACCTTGTCTGGAATCACGGCAACACCTTGGCAGACACCACGTGTCCGAGATAGATGAGCTCTTTCAACCAGAATTCACATTTAGAGAATTTGGCATACAACTTGTGCTCATGGAGTTTGGACAACACCAAACGCAAGTGTTCGGCATGTTCATCTTCAGTTTTGGAATAGACCAGGATATCGTCGATGTAGACCACGACGAACTTGTCAAGATACTCCATGAATACCGAGTTCATAAGCCTCATGAATGTAGCTGGAGCATTGGTAACACCAAAGGACATAACGGTGTACTCATAAAGACCATAACGAGTAGTCAAAGCCGTTTTAGGAATGTCCTCCTTTCTGATCTTTATTTGATGGTATCCTGATCACAGATCCATCTTAGAAAAGATAGTTGCACCAGCTAACTGATCAAACAGGTCGTTAATTCTTGGAAGAGGATACTTGTTTTTGATGGTCACCGCATTCAGCGGCCGATAATCAACAACGAGACGCGGAACATTGGTATCCCGCTTCTTAACAAAGATGGTCGGACAACCCCAAGAAGATGTACTAGGTTGGATGAAACCTTTTTCTTCTAACTCCTCTATTTGTCGCTTCAATTCAGCCAACTCTTCTGGGGCCATACGATAAGGTATTTTGGACATACGAGCGGTGCCAGGGACAGTTCAATGACAAACTCCACACTTCGATCATGTGGCATGCCAGGTAACTCTTCAGGGAACACATCAGGGGACTCACTGACTACAGTTAACTCATGAATTTCAGGAGGGTAGTCGGCTTGCATTGAGTATAGTTGTGACTCAGGTGAAAGTTGATGACACGCTGATGGAGCTAGATCTGCACATGTCCAACATTTCACACTAGCACGAGAAGTATGTGTCAAAACGATGGACTTGTCTGCGTAGTCAATTACAGCTCCAAACCTTTTGAGCCAATCCATGCCTAGAATGACATCAATGTCAGTTGACTTTAAGGCAAAGAAGGTGGTAGGGAACAACCGATACCTATATCGATTATGAGCTCTGGAGTAACCATCGTGGTTCGCCAGTTAAGCCCTGGGGACTGGACCACCAAAGACTTTGACATCTTTTGGAAAGGTATCCCATGCATTTCAGCGGACTTTTCTGACATAAAGGTATGGGATGCTCCAGAGTCAAACAACAATGTGGCCAGAATGGAGTTAACTCGAATTGTACTCCAAAGAATGCTTTGATCATCTTGAGCCTTGTCAAGTGTAACATGTGTTAGACAAGCATGTATTGTATCAGTGTTCTTCACGTTTTTCTTGGGCGGAGTAACTCCACGACCAATTTTCTTCTGAAGACACTCTCGAGATAGATGACCCGACTGACCACACTTGAAACACATAGAATCAGGTGATTTACCAACTGATGGAGGCGGACGAGGAACATATCCCGCAAAATTGGGTGCAAAAGGGGCTCTATAGATAGCACTGTATGGTATCAACACACGGCGCATCTTGGAGCCAGAGGAAGATGCACGAGAGTTATCAGCATCCCGTTTTACAGCAGTCTCCGTCTACTTTCTGCCATATTCAAGGGTAATAACCTAATCATACAACTCCTGGAAACTCTGGAATTTGAAAGGAAGCAACTCATAACGGAGGGTTGGGTCCAGACCCTTCCAAAAGAGTTTTTGCTTGCCCTCATCATTTCTGGCATCACGAGGAGCATAGCGAGCCAAACGGGTGAATTCACGCCCGTAAGGTTCAACGTTCATGTTGCCCTGAGTGAGATCAAGGAATTCCTTCCTTTTAAAGTCCATGATTGCCCTTGGAATATAAGCATCACGGAATGCAATACAGAACTCTTCCCAGGTGACCTCATGTTTTGGCGCCTGCAACGCCAAGAAACCTTCCCACTAAGCACCAACAGCACCTTCTAGCTCGTAGGTGGCGAAGTTCACACGGTCATTATCTTGGACACGGAGAGCAACAAACTTGCGCTCGTTTGTACGGAGAGAGTCATCAACATCTAGAGGCTCCTTGGAATCAGCGAAGGTAGGAGGCTGAGATTTGAGGAAACTCCCAAGTGTAACACCTTCAGTGCGACGTTCAGTATTCTGCGCCACACATACAAGAAGATGTTCATTTCTCAGGTGATTTGTCTCGATATTCTGCAGAACCTACGCCATTGTGGGAAAAGGCGGAACTTCTGCCTCAGGAGGATTATGTCCACGACGTCTACGAGTACCACCAGACATCCTGAGTAAAAAGGAGAGAAACCATGAATAACACATTCATGAAAGGACAAAAACAACGGAATGGTACATGATAGTTCAACGGAGGCAAGATGCATGACATTATGTGGAAGAAACAAGCCATATCACCTAAACAAACAACCGGGGAATCACACAGAGATAGAACCCCGGATATGGAATTGATAGATCGGATGACTTGAGTTAGTCAAAACTTGAGAGGTTAACAACCTGGCACGAAGTACCGGAAATAAAACACCCAACGGTTTTGATCCTAGTTTTGAAGGTAATAGAGGAGAGGAACACGGTTTCAAAACAATTGAGATAAGGAGACTCAGAGTTAGAGTGACACCAGATAAGGAGTAAAAAGAGTTCCTAAGAAGGTTTTCACAATTCATTTGCAAGTTCAAAAATAGTTTTCGCAAACACTAGACTCAACATCGACCGATAGAAAAGGGTTTCCTACAGGCAGTCCTGCTCTGATACCATGACTTGTCAGACACCGTACCCAGAGATATACGTACTATTGTGTGCTCCTAGTCATGGACCCACAAGGGCTTTAGGGTTACCAGCCCCGGCCGCAGCAAACAACGACAGGCAGACCGGATTCATCGGCACGCAGGCCGGATCACCACGGTCTACTACTCATTGTATCCATGCTAGTCATAACCAATTATGCATAACTAAGCGTCCACTAGTCGGATGAAACTGAAGGAACGGGACCAAAGCTATACAGAGCTGCTATGTGTCCCGAAAGTGCAACAACAATCAAGGGTTACTGGGGTTACCTCGCCCCAGGCCGAATCACATCGGCAAGCGGGCTCGGACATGGATCATCGTCTCCACAACCCCTCGACTACGACAACTATGCAGGAATAGCCAAAACTGTATAACAATGAGCTCGAAACCAACAACCGATCAAAGCAACACTCTAGACATGGAAGTTGTATTGAACATGTATTACTAGAGTATAGCTTTACAACCAGTGGTCACATGACCCAACATTACATCAGACAACGGAAGGCAAACTATTTTGCTAATCAACAAGAACCAAAAAGGCCTAAGAGGCCGCAACATAAGGCGACGTCCCAGCCCAGAGATTCCAGGCTGCTACCTGGGAACCCCAAACTACTCGTCGATGTCCACGCTGAAACACCATCGATGTGAGATCTTCACCCGAACCAAATTTAAGCAAACCTGAGTACCGGAGGTACTCAACAAGACTTAGTTAACCTATTATATATCTGCGTTTTTCATAAAGTGTTTTATGGAGGTTAATTTGCGTAAAGCAATATTTGTTTTCCAAATCGAGGAAGAATAGCACGTCTCGTAGAGTGTTTTCAAAACATATGAGAAAGGACTCAACTCTTGTAAATCATCATCTTTTCAAACCACCAACTTCATTTCCCAGCATCTCACTTGCTACAAGGATCACCCCTCTCGGCATCTCAGAGGAGGCACCCTTCAATCATTGTCAACATGTTTTACGTCATGTTCAAGTTATCTATGGTCTTTGCATTCATCAAGTCGTCCATAACCATGGACACGACTTTTCGAAAAGATTGCCCTGCAAGGATGTACACTTTACCCACACGTACCAACCGACTCTTAACGCCACGTGGTAATGCTCTTCCCAAGGGAGCGCGGCAGAGGGTGGTTGGCCACGACCTTTACCTTGCCCAACCATATCCATGAGTCAACCCAAGACAGGGCTACCCCGTCAACAGGGAGTTGGCCATCCTCCTAACGGCACCTGTCTCTGTGAGGCGGGGTCAAGATCCGTGTACGTCCATCACTTGGCCCCGGTCACGCCCTAGGCGGACAATTTTCCAAAACGTTTGAAAGTCTTATTTGCGTTGCCGAATGGAAATCTCAAACCACGTGACCCATGGATGTGGCCAAACAAGTTAGTTAGTCGAGCGCGGTCACTTAGACCCCGCGTGTGGTTGCACACCCAGTCTTGGTTTCCGTCCGAAACCTTAGTCCTAGGGGTGGCAAGTATTGGACGAACAACCACTTCCAAAGTGGCCTCCTATCCAAGCCTTAGTCAGGTTAAACACACACAACTCATCTTTCCACGTTATCCCGCCTTACTAGATTCATTCACAACTCTGATTCACCAACCAGATGGAGCAGAGCTAAGCAGGTATACAAAACTAAGCATATCATATATATAAGGCTCTGGTGATGCGCACAATCAAATCTAGGCGGCTAGGAGCAGTGGATTAGGGTATTTGGGATATGTAAAGTATAGGAGAACACTACCTACAGACACCAAATACTTTGGAACCGAATGCAAAGTACGAGAACCAAAAGTCGTTGGAAAACATATATGAGAAGATAAGAGGTTATGCTTGCCTTGATTAACATAAAAATCAACTAGATAGATCTTCTGGATAAGTGCTTGACTTGTCGGTTAAGATCAAGTATTCGTCACTGGAGATGTTGATCTTCTCTTCGGCAGCGTTCTACCGATAAGAAGCAAGAACCGGAAAAGAACCAAAAAACACCTGACGGCGATGCAATGCACAATAAGTACGCGTGACAAATTTAATGCACTTTGATGAAATACCTAAACATGTTCAACGGTTTGCTAAGGTTTATATGACGATTAAGCATTTTTATCGAAATTAGCCCCGAAATAGACCCCGGAGGGCACTTCGGGAAATTCTAAAAAGTGAGTACAATTTTTAATTGCTCAAATGGGTTTAAAAACATCATAAATGGTTTGCATTTATCATTTTGGGCATTTTGGTATATAACTTGTAATTTTCTGATTTTATTGATTCAAATCTTATTTTCTTTATTTAGATGAATTAATTGCATTTAAATAATGCCCAAAATTAAAGTTTGTCAAACATGTATGAAAGTGACATATTTGGGTTGGAAATATTTTTCTGAACACAACCATGTATTTTTCATATTTTTCTGAGTTACAGAAACTGAGATATTAATTATTCCATTTTAAAATCATTTCTGTAAATAGAAAAGGGCTGGGGCCCGCATGTCAATTTGAATTTCTTTTTATTACTCCCTCCGATCCCAAAAAAGTGTCGGAGGTAGTAGGTATATGTGTGCACGTTTGCTAATAAATCATACGACACTAATTACGGACTGGAGGTAGTAATTGATTTAAAACAACTGACAGGTGGGCCATGGCTGAGGTCACTCTGATGTCATCAAGACGTTAGCGGGTGGCCGGCCGGTGGCAGAGGGTGGTCGCCGGCGGCGAACCACTGCACCCCCGCAAACGTGCCCGGTTTCATTTGAACCGCCTCGACGAGGCGCGCCTAAAGGTGGTGGCGCCACCCCGGTTGGGTCACCGGCAGCGAGCCGCCATGCACGGAGAGGCGGCAGTGGCTACGGGCTCCGGTGAACTCGGCGAAATCGGCCGCGGGAGGAAACGGGGAGGGTACTGGGTGGGAGCCACCCTCACCGTGGATGCGATGGAGGGGACGGCGGGGCAGATGGAGGTGCGGAGCGACGGCAATAGGCCACGGCGGCGCTCGGCCATCTGCGGGGAAGAGGGCCAAATCCCCGGCCCTCCGGCCTCCTCCTTTGTCCTGCTCGCTCATGGAGGTCAAGGGGGCGACGGGGGATCTCCCGAGACAGTCGAGGCGGCGCGGGAGGGCTACCGGGAGACAACCCGTTTTATTTCTCCGTTTTCAACCCGTTTTCCTTCGTTTTCTTTTGTTTTCTTTGCACCTGGGTATTTTCTATTTCCTTAGTAACCCCGATGTATCTTTTCTTTTGTGTTTTTGTTGAGCCAAGCAAAGGCTCTAGTGGAAAGTTGAGACTATATTTCGGATTTCTGCGTACGAAACAGATTTCTGCTGTCCACTGTTTAATTCGTATAAAATCACAGAAAATTCAAAATGATCTGAGTTTTTTTGTGCATAATCCTGGGCTATATACCCAAATGTTCTTAGTTGACCACTCTTTGATTTGAGCAACAGAAGATTTTCGAAAAAAATCATCTTTACCCATTGTCCTGTTTTGACAGATTTCTGCCAATAATTGCATTTGCATCTTAATCTCTTTATTTTGGTGTTCTTTTGAGAAAAAGAGTTCTAAAGGAAGTTGTTACAGTAGCTAATATGTTTTTGATTTTTAGTCTTGTGTTGAAACTGAACCATGTGAATTTATTATTTCGATTGCACTAACGTAGCTAATCAAGATTGTGAGAAGTTTGGTGTGAAGGAAGTTTTCAAGGGTGAAGAGAAGAGGATGATATGACGTGATCAAGAAGAGTGAAAAGCCTAAGCTTGGGGATGCCCCGGTGGTACATCCCAACAAATTCCAAGAAGACTCAAGCGTCTAAGCTTGGGGATGCCCAAGGCATTCCCTTCTTCATCAACAAATTATCAGGTCACTTCTAGTGAAACTATATTTTGATTCGGTCACATCTTATGTGCTTTACTTGAATCGTCTTTTATTTTTTTGATTTCAGTTTGTTTAGTTTTCTTTGTTGTAGTTTATGGTTGGATCTTATCATACTTGTGTGGGAGAGAGACATGCTCCATTTTTATTGCTTAGAACACTCTATTTTCATTCTTATTGTTGTGTGAGTGTTCACTTTTTGCTAGTACTGCGTTTAGCCTTTGTTTTCATGCATCTCTTATTCAGAGTTGTTAGCTTTTTTAGTTAGGTGGTTCTCATATGTGTGTTTGCTTGGAAATAGAAATGCTTATGTGGTAGTTGGTATAGTGAAAAAATTTGCATGGTCTTGTAGATCACTAAACTGCTTCACTTGAATCATTGCTGTTGTTTTGAGATATTAATTTGCTTAATGGATAAACAGGAAGGACTAGTAAGTAGAAACTTTTAATGGTTGGTCCAAGAAACTTGAAGATGTGCCACACTTAAATTACCAGCTGATAGAAACAATGGTATATGATTTCTACGAGTGATACATTTCCGATCGGCCTTTTGTTACGCGCTACGGTCGGGGTAGCTAACAGTGACTTGTCACTGCCACGGACTCTCTTGGAGTGATTTTCATATTGCCTTGTAAGATGATTTTCTTGCTGCAACCTTTTAACTCGTGAGTCTATGTTGCAGTTCCTGGCACTTCCACCATCCATATTTGCTAGCCTCTTTGGTACTGTGCATTGCCCTTTCTCACATTGAGAGTTGGTGCAAACTCCGCCGGTGCATCCAAATCCCGTGGGAGGACTTTGTTCTCCTACACATAAGCCCATATATTCTTCCTCAAAACAGCCACCATACCTATCTATCATGGCATTCCATAGCCATTCCGAGATATATTGCTGCACAACATCCACCTCCATTATGTTACTTGATGATGAGCTTCATGGTTATTTATGCATACTGCTACACTGGCAGGAGCATGCAGTTGGATACATCAGAGCTATACTGCTAAAAGTGTGATGATTCATTGTAATATAGGATGTTGCCCCTACCGGTGAGGATATATTAAAAAAAATGAAAAAGCCCAAAAAGAAAAAAAAAGTGCCAAAGAGAGAATAAAGAGAGAGGGGGCGCGTCAGTATCCTTTATATACCACACTTGTGCTTCATGTTTAGCACCAATGCTTCAGTTTGGAGAAAGTTTTCATATTATCATTCATTCATAACTATGTGTGGAACTTTCTATTATATAACTTGGCTTGTATATTCCAATGATGAGCCTCCTCAAATGAGATCTAGGTCTTCATGAGAAAGCAAGTTGGATGCACCCCCACTAGTTCCATTGGAGAGATTTCATAAACTTATAGCTCTATGTGCATCTGTTGTGTGGCAATCCCTACTCCTTGCATAACTTCGGTTGTAAGACTTTCTCTTGTCTAATGACCACTTTCAGCTTTGTGAGCATTTCTTCCATTGACCTTCCAAACCCCCCATAATGTTCTCTTTGCCATAACATCCCGATGTCAGGGACCAACGCAGAACACTTCCTTGTTTTTAGTGCGCAAATAGTTTAAGATTCAAGCATTGCATCGTGTGGAAAGCTTGACTTGATCCTAACAGGGGTTGTGAAGATCGTTTGACGTGCATGATATCGTTGTTCTTGAAAGGTTAAATCATCTCTAATAAAGTTTGCACGGTTGATAGTCTCTTAGTATTGATTCATTAAAAGTTTTGTTTCTTTCTTCTTATTTGTTTATGCATTACTTGTTGATATCAAATATAGATCACATCTTTAGTTCATTTGATCCTAGTTTACATGCTCTACTTTACATATTATGATCAAGATTGTGTGGTAGAATGTCACCTCAGAAATTATTTTGTTTTATCGTTTACCTACTCGAGGACGAGTAGGAACTAAGCTTGGGGATGCTTGATACGTCTCCAATGTATCTATATGTTCCATGTTGATATTATGCCAATTGCTACATGTTTTCTGTATGTTTTCCTACGTTTTCCAACGTTTTCGGGGACTAAACTATTAACAAGATGCCAAGTGCCAGTTCCCTGTTTTCTGTTGTTTCTTATTTCAGAAAAGTTGTTCTGGAAATATTCTTGGAATTGGACCCCACGAATCCCGAAGTTCCTATTTCCCCCGGAAGCATCCAGAAGTCCCAAAGAGCCCCGGAGGGGGGCCACAGGGTGGCCACACCATAGGGTGGCGTGGGTCCCCCTGGCCGCGCCACCTGGTGGTGTGGGCCCCCTGGCCACCCCCCGGCAGCGCCCTTTCGCCTATTTATACTCCCCCGAGGGAAAACCCTAAGATAATCGACCTTTTCCACAAAATACATATGTAGCTCCGCCGCTGCCGCCGACAAGTTTCGGGGGACAGATTTATGTTCTAGCACTCTGCCGGGACGGGGAAGTGCCCCCGGAACCGTCTCCATCGACTCCACTGCCATCTCCATCGTCGTTGCTCTCTCCTATGATGAGGAGGGAGTAGTTCTCCCCCGAGGTTGAGGGCTATACCGGTAGCTATGTGGTTCATCTCTCTTTCCCATGGTGTGATCTATATGTGATCATGAGCTTTGTAATCTATTTGAATTCGTAGATGTTACTCTTCATCTTTTGCTACTCAAGTGCTTTATTAATATGAACTTTGGAGTCACTTTAATCACGGTGTGAAGGTGACAGTGTGCACATCGTGTGTGTCTCCTGTATGAATTGTGGTGTTTGTCTAGTACCTTCTGGGGCGCTCATAGTGACAACGTGGGGTTCACTAGACATGGGAATGCTTACTTTAGAGAATGCTTTTTGCAGCCCTATGCAATGACTAGTGTTCATTATTTTTTATGAGATCTCCGTAAATGCTTTGATCACGGTGTAAAGGTGACAGTGTGTGCACCGTGTGGTTTAGCATTGTATTTATTTTTTGTGTTGGATAACGCTATGAAATTGTGGTGTTTGCGTGGAACCATCTAGGTCCCATGGTGATAGCATGGGGGTTACTTGGTTGGGAAGTGCTTACTCTGAGGAGTGCTGTTAAAGCCCTACGCATGGATTGGTGTTGTTATTCGACCAGAGAGTGGTTAAGAGTAGCATAGTGAAGAGAAGTTATCTAGTTGTTAAATTATGTTATCATTGTTGAGAGTGTCCTCTAGTGAAAGTAGGATCACTAGGCCTTATTTCTGAGCATTAAAACACCATTTTTCGCATGTTCTGCTACATGTTTGCTTGCTGCCATATTTATTTCAGATTGCTATTATTACTTATAACCATCCATATTACTCGCATTTCACTATCTCTTTGCTGAACTAGTGCATCTATATACCTGAAAAGTATATTGGGTGTGTTGGGGACACAAGAGACTTCTTGTAACTTAATTGCAGGGTTGCTTGAGAGGGATATCTTTGACCTCTACGTCCCTGAGTTCGATAAACCTTGGGTGATCCACTTAAGGGAAACTTGATGTTGTTCTACAAACCTCTGCACTTGGAGGCCCAACACTGTCTACAAGAATAGAAGCATGCGTAGACATCACCGCTCCTAAGGAGTAGGATGCTACGGGATTTTTCTTCTTCACACCACGGCCGGGTCATCGTCTTTCTTCCCGTCCATCGCAACGGCGATGACGCGCGAGGGAGAGAAGCGCAAAGGAGAGTGGCGGGGCTCCCACATCACCGACGCTGATATCCTCAAGGCCCGCCTCGAGGGCGTTCTCAGAAAAGCGGGCTGGGTGGAAGCGTGTGCTCCCGGAAACGAGCGGAAGCCGTCGCCGTGCACCGAGGAGTTCGTGGTCTTCTTCGCCACCTCGACCGCGGCTTCGGGCTCCCGACGAGCCCGTTCTTCTGAAGCCTTCTTTACCATTATGACATGCAGTCGCACCACCTTGGAGCCAATACGTCTCAAAATCGCGGCCTTCGCTGCCGCCTGCGAAGGCTAACTCGACGTGCAGCCGACGATGAAGATATGGAGCCAGTTGTCCCCCTGGAGTGCGGGGGTTGCATCGTCTACAACCAGCCGCGGAACAACATGCCGAAGTTCCAGACGCATGAGAGAATCAAGGACTGGCAGAAGTCCTTCGTTTACGTCAAAAATGCCAAGGTGGAGGAGGACCGCATCAACTTGCCCGCCTGGAGCGTCGGGCCGCCGTCTCGGAACTTTTGGGACAGCCATAAGGGACCCGAGACGGACGACCTTAGCCGGATGGCCAGCCGGCTGGAGGACTTGACTGGCAAGGGCATGACTGGGCATGACCCTCACGCTCAGTTGGCTCACGCAACGAATGTTGCCGCTACAGGAGCGGTCACACTAGATCTGCCAACTATCAGGCCGTGGGGACCCGACCCGACTGTCCCCTAGGGCGCTCAAGACGGATGTCTTGAGCGAGTGGCTCTGGATGATCATGAAGGAGCGAGTCGTTGCCGGCTGGTCCTGGGGCCAGGAGCCCTACGACCACGCGCACCCGCCTCCTCGGGTAAGTTTTTCTGGCGCCTTCATCTTCTGGTATTTATGGATTTTCTTCTACCGACTTCAAGTCAGACGCAACCTCTCGCAGATGTTCAAGGCGCGAGACGAGGTGGATGGGTCGGATGGCCGCATCTTCGAGCCATACATCCCGAATCTACCCGGGAAGAGGGCATCCTCTGCCGTGGAGATCCAGTCGGCGGAGGCGAGACCGACCAGGCAGCAGAGAACGAGGCCGCCCACCCAGACGCACAGGATCCCAAGCCGGGCGAGGGCGATCTCACCCGCAGTAGGGCGGCCCAACAGGGTGAGCCGGCAGATCTTGGAGAGCAACGGGCCGCCTCCCACATCGTCCTTATTTCTGATGATGATGCACGATCCGCAAGGTCTTCAACGGTCCGCCCTCAAAAGCGGGTGAATCCGGCTAGAGGGGAGGAACGTGTCGGTGATGCATCCGACTCGTCGAAGAAGAAGAAGAAGAACAAGAAGAAGAGGAGGCTATCGATGCCTCTGACTATTGATGCGTAAGTTCTTTGTTCTGAAATGCTGTCCGGTTAGAAATCTAGACTTTCTTAACTTTTGTCCCTTATTTGTGGAGCCCGTCCAAGAAGTTGGGGTGGGGAGGATCCGAGACATCGGCACCGCCTTTGGTGCTGGAAGTACGCGCTGAGGAAGGCAGAGGCGTTCAGGCCGCGTAGGGGTGTTCCCGATCCCGGCCCTTGGGGTGGCGTTCAAGATGGCCGAGGCGGCCGATGCGGCGTCCACGGGCATTGGGATGGAGGACGTCACCACCACGGTGGTCAATGGTGGCGTCCAGCCGGAGAAACCTCTATCGCTGGAGGACTATCTTGTCGATCCTCCTCAAGCCGTTGAGGAGGCGAGCCAAGCCGAGGCGGGGGTGGGCTAGGCGGCCGTAGGGGGACTTGACTGGGAGGCCACGGACATTATGTTGGAAGCTTCCAAACAGGTCCAGGAGGCGGAGCCCCCAGTAATCATGCCACCGCCGGCCCAGGCGACAACGGAGGCGGGGGAGGTTGTGCCGCCCACATCCCAGGCGGCGGCGGAGGCGAGTGGGGCCAGGAAGGCGGAGCCGGCCAAGACGACCTTCATGGCACCGGGAACTTTGGCCTTATTCGCCCAGGAGAAGCGATCCACGGCCATAGCCGAGTCAATGCGCCAAACGGCAGGGGCGGTCCCCTTCACCCAGGAGATAGGGAAGGACCTCGAAGTCCAGCTGAAGGACTTCAGGCACTTTCGTGAGCTGCTGGAGGTAGGCTTTTTTTTCTTGCTTTCGTGTTTTCTTTCTTCGTCGTCTAGCTCTTCTCTTGATTCTTTTTTCTCTTTTTTCGCAGTATAAGGACCACGCCGCAGCCGGCGAGATCAAGCAACTCCAGGAGGCTTTGGAAGACACCAATAGTAAGTATGTCCACTTGATCTGTCTCCTATGCTTGGTGTGCCTCTTTACCCCGACAGTCGGTCTTGGTGTTGCGGAGGAGAGCCAGGACCTGGGTGGCCGGCTGAAGGAGGCTTCCTCCGTTAGTCGGCTGGAGACCAAGGTAAAGTGGCTAACCGGGCTCGGTCAGTAGTAGAGGACAAGGTGACCCGGCTAGCCAAGGTGAACATGGAGCTGGAGGCGTCCGTCAAGAACCTCACGTCCTGGAGAATACCGACAAGGCGCAGGCGAACAAGCATGCAGAGGAGGCCAACGAGCTCCATAAGAACATCGACCTTCTCAAGGCGGAGCTGAAGAATGTCGACCTTGCGCTCAGAGGTGAGTTGTCATTTTCTCCTGACAGGTCTTTTTCTTCTACCCGGCTGGGGGACTCATCTTATTTTTTTCTTGTACAGAGTTCCACCCCTCACCGGCATAGGGGTGGAGGCCACCGAGACCGCCATGGCCGGCCTCAAGATCAGCGCCCTCCAGATAAAGCTGACCTTCAGCGAGGAGTCCAAGGCACTGGTTGACGCCACCGACGAGCTGTTTGGTGAGCTCTAGAAGGGAGAAGACGTGTCTAGGCGTATCTGCGAGCTGGCCGCCCGCCTGGAGAATGGTGACGATGCCATCACCCGGCTACAGGAGTCTACCGCCCGTGGGAGAGAGGAGTGGACCCTATGCCATCTCCGCTCCTGGTACCCGGAGGTCAAGCTGAAGGACTTCACCCCCGCATGTGGACTGGGACCACTTACGAGAAGCTCAAGGAGGACCCGGAGATCCAGCAGACCGCTGCCACATTGCGGACTTAGTTGATGTCAACATCTTCATTCCTGGCCGGGTGGTGCGCAAGCCGGCGGCCGGCGAGGAGGAGGAGGAAGAGGATGATGAAGACTTTGCGTGCTTTGACGAGGACGAGCCATGCGATGGGCTAAAGGTGCTCACTAAAGCCACGCTTGCCCTTAGTAAAGAGGATGCTGACACGAAGCGCCCTCCGTCTCTGAAGGCCGACTAGAGAATACCCCGGGATGCCTGGTGGAATTGTACAAAACTCTGCCTTTTAGCTTTGCTTTCCCCGGTATACCGGGTGGATTTGTGTATTGAACCTCGTATTTTGTGTCGTCCTTCACTCTGTTATGTGGAGTTTCGTCTCCTTTTAATATTCAAAGATCGTCCGCCTGAATGTATCCGCCTGAGCTTCTTCCTTGATTTTCGTTTTTTTCGGGCGGTTCTAGTTATCTACCGGGCGTAGCCCCGATGTTCGGGCCAGCTGCTCGTAGAGCAGGCGGTCCGAAGCTCCTTCCGATTATTTTGGTCTTAGCCATATAGGTCCTTGTTTCTAGATGGACCAGCTTCCGTTCGAGCCCCCGAGTTTGGGTGGCCTTCTGCTCGCGTAGGAGCCATTCAATCACTTAACCGTTTAGGTCCTTGTTACCAGAGGGACTGGCTACCGTTTAAGCCCATGTGGTTAGGTGTAAGGACCCCAGACTGGCAGTCTGAAACCCTCCGTATGCATACATTCACGATCCCAGAAAGATCAGTCGTGAACAACATACAAAGTTGGCACACAGAGATACATCATCCATTACACGAATACATAAAGGTATTACACAAATGATCACATGATCAAGTTTAACTCAACTGCCATGAGGGCAGGGAACTTAACAAACACAGCGGAAGACAAATAAAAACACAACGTAGATGAGCCCAAGTCACGCCTTAACCTACAGGCTGCTGACCCGGAGACGATCCTAGTTTGCAAAGCCGTCAGCTCCGTACTTCTCTTCGTAGATCTCCTTTGGAGGCTCCTTCTCCAAATCTGATAAGTAGATACCAGGGGCGAAACCATAATGAGTACATTTGAATGTACTCAGCAAGACATCCATCATGTCACTTACCAACATGCAAATATGCTTATATGGTGGAATAGGTAGGCTATAAATAGGGTTCACTATCAATGGTGTTCATATAAGATGACACCACAGTTGCAGTCAGGTTAATCTGTATCTTCGTTGAAGAAGATATTTCAGAAGAAAAATAATATAGTTTTATTTCTCTTGTATACAAGAGGTTTTGTAAAACTTTGTTAAAGAATATTTTCTCTTTGCAAAACTTCTTGGAATCAGCTTCCAGAATTCTTGCTTAGAGTATAAAAGGTTTTCTTTGCAAAACATTTTGTTTTGTATAACATCATCTGGCTTTTCATCATCGACGATACCTCCACGGTATAAGTTTCCATTCCTTTCCGAACTTCACAAGTTCAACACTTCCTTTCCAAAATTCCCTTTCAAAAACTTCTTTTTGAAAACATTGACACAATGCTAGCTACATGGCCATTCAACTGTCCATATCCGAGGACGCGGCTTCTTCGAAAAAGTTGTACTCTGCAGAGGTGTACACATCCACCAGATCCAGTACACCTCCCGTGAAACAACCACGGACTGTAACAACAGTATGTAAACATCAGGTATCTGATCATACCATCCACCTATGTTCAAGCTAGTATATGCCTATCTCTCGATTGAGGTTGTTCTCCCCGGCATCAAGTCCCACCCTGCCTAGCCAGGAGCCTCAATGAATGCATCCGGAGGGAAAATTAATCCCACACTTTATATGCCTCAACATTGGGAGTTTTGACGACATTCGGTTCGAGGGTACGACGCCCCTTATAGCAAGTGAGATAGCACACACTAATAAGAACAAACTTCAAGTTAAGCCCCGTGCCCATGTTGGGGTAGGGTGGCAGTACGGTAAAGGTTGTCCGGCGAAGACTAGGTTATGTGTCATTTTTGAAAACACCACTTTCTCAAAAATGACCACTTCCACATTCCTCCGGAGAACAAGGATCCGCCTTTTCTCCGGGTTTTTCCGTAAAGCCTTTGTTTTGTAGAATCACAATTTTAGGGTGTCCACTTAGGGACTAGTATATTTGATGGTAATAAATACCATAAGGTGGCCTATGGGCTTGGTATTACCAAGTTTTAACTACTGGCATAATAGTAACCTATATACTAGTATAGTAGTAATAGCCACATCAAAAATAGTTTTGATAATCAAGTTTTGGTAAAACTTCAGAGGTAAAACATGCATGATATATAATGGTAAGTATTGTATCAGCAAGCAATCAGGATGCTTGCCTCAAGTCTCTTAATGTCCCTGGCCTTGAAGCAAATCGAACTTGACGCACAGCTCCACAACTGCTTCTTCTCCTTCTTCGCGTTCTAGCGTCGTAAAGGAAATAAAAGACACACACTCAGGTCTAAAAGACAAACAACTAAGCTAAGAAACACATACAGCAACAATTGTTCATTCTCGAGTTCTCTCGAAACAATAACGCGAAAACTATCTCACATAACTCTCACGGTCCAAAACTGTCGTCAGGCACTGAGTATGGTTTAGAAAACCATATCCCACATCATACATACCATATATGGAGTGGTGTACCACTCTCATAACAAGATATATAAGAATCTAAAAATATAGCTTGTGGGTGAAAAGGGTTAGGTTGCTAAGGTAAAACAAACAGACATAATTATACCCATGGCAGTGGGTATTACTCACCACAAGCAACTATCACTTGATGCGTTCATGATTTTAGTTGGATGTTTTAGTTTCACAAGATACTCTTAAGCACAATCATAACACAATTATAAACACATGCTAAGGTAAAACATTCCAAGAAAATCCAAACAACAAGCAAACACACCACAATTGAATAGACTATTTATTCACTATGTTATTGTTTACTAGAAGTTTTGGAATCCATCAATCATGAAAATTTAGCAACCAACCAGTAGCTAATCACCAATGAATCTATTCATAAAAATAGTCTAAAACACAATCTTCACTCAAGACAATAATCTTATTAAATAACATAAAAACAAAACTGCACTCATAGCATACTAGTATGGAAATTCTATACAAACATGCTATAAGGAATATTTGTATTCTACAACTATAGCACAAGAAACTAAATGATTCATGGCATCATAACAGAAGTAATAACTTCATAAATATGCTATAATAAACTCATACACTCATAAGACAAAAAATGACAACACTAGAGCAAAATTCACCATTTTCTAGTGGGGACACTAGTTCAACACTAGAGAAGCAAACAATGTTACTATGATGCTTAATTCTAAACAAGCAAGTCATGATCATAAAATGTACCTAATAACAGTACACAAAACTTACACATGCTAGCAAGCACAACATCAAAACAATCCCATGAAACAACTATTAAGCATGCATAAATTAATTCTAGCAATTTATGTTTTTCTTAAACAATTACTAGCAAGCAAGCAAGGTATAACTTACACAACCAGTAGCTATGCAACAAAAGAAAAGTTATCTAAACCTTTTCAAAAATCCAAACACTCAATTTAAAATCATCCACAAACAATCTATCAATCAAAAGGAATTCATTTTGTTTGCAAACAATTTAATTTAGCACTCAATAGTGAATAATCTCTTAACAAGATACTCCTAAGGAATATTATGCTAACAAATGGATCACACCTAACATACTAGTAGATACTTATAATAAATAAACTTCTCACTTGCATAAGTGAAAACAAACCATTATATTTTCCATGGTGGAAAATATTCCTATCAACCACATAATGAAAAATGTTAATTTCTCACATGTGCATAGTTGGGAATTTTCATCCACAACCAAGATGCAATGGGACCAGTGGGTTATGGGCCCATTTAAAATCAAGGTAAATGAGGTTCTAAGCCTCTGGTTACTCATGACAAAAAATAGTATAGCAAAATAAATAAAACAATGCTATTTATTCTAGTACATACAAGACTAGTGCATAAGAATAACAAAACCTACACATGCTTCACCTAAAAAAAAATACATGCAAGCTATCAGAGACAAAAACATCAAAATAACAGTACCAAAATGGTACTGGATCTATAGCAAACATAGCACAAAAATTATCAAGGTATTAACACAAGGATCTAGCCCTCACAATAATCCCAAAGAATAAACACTAGAACAATAACAAATGCTACTCATGCTTTGCTATAAGATCACATGCAAGTTACTGAAGATAGTAGCATATAAATCACAGTACCAAAATGGTACTGGACTCAACACAATCATAGCACAAAAATAGGTAACAAGCACACAAGGAGTTGGTTCACACAAAACATCAAATAAATAATCTAGTGAAACAACATATGCTACTTCTTTAGCCATAATATATTGCAAACATGCACACACTTTGTGTGGTAGATGTACTGCAAGGAAACAACCTAATAACAAGGTTCAACACATCTCTTCATCCTAGGAACAAGGATTAAGTCAACCAAGCATTTCATTTTAACAAAAACAAATAAAGAAGTCCAAACAGAAAAGCTTCTGTTTCTAGATCTGTCCACCAAAAATAATCTAGAGCTCAAAAAATTAATCTAAGCTAGTATAAAGTAGATCCACTCAATACCAAACTCATCCAATTGGGTTTGCTCCAAAATTCATTTTTAAACTCCTTATAAAAATCAAAGAAAAGGCTACTGGTCCTTTAGCAATTTGGATGGCATTTTCATTATACAACTCTCCTTGATGTGAGGTTTGTCTTATTGGATAGATATTTTCAATACCTATCCAGATCAGTTGAGTTTGTTCCATTTGATTATATATTTTAAAAGTTATGTCCAAAACATCCTCAGAGATAGTCTGTGGCAAAACAGTCATTGTGTCCAAAATATTTGCCCAAATCCAGACCTGCAACTTTGGCATGGCTTGGATTTCATGTATGTATGTCCATGATTTTTCTCAGATTTTATTGTGCAGTCTTTATATTTTTAACAAGCCTAAAGCAAATGCATCTGAATCTGCCAAAAATCAAATGAAATAAACAATCGTGCGGGTGGGCCGAAACTGCGCGGGAGCGGCCCAGCTAGCGCGAGCTTGGCCCGCTGCGCTTGCGCGCGCGCGCACGCGGCGCGGGAAATGGCCTTTTGATGGGGGCCGTGGATCTCCGATCCAACGGCTCTGGGTCGTCTCTCTCCTCCCGACCCTCTCTCTCTCTGCCTCGATCGGCCGGCGGCGAGAACGGCTCGGGGAGCTCACCGTGGGGCTCGGGAAGTGGCTGCGTGGGCTCGGGGGCGTCCCTGGCTGTCGAGGGTGACGAGGGGCGGTGACGGCGGTGACTGGCACGGCTCCGAGCGGCGGCGCGACGCAGACGCCCGTGGCGGCGCTCCGCGGACGGCGGCGGCGCTCCTGTGCACAAGGGACCACGGGAACACGTCAGGGAGGCTCAGGAGGGTTAGGGGAATTCAACCAAGGCAGTGGGAGGGGAAGAGAAGGCTCGGGCCTAGCTGCACCGTGTTGTGCCCGTGGTGGTGACCACCGGCGTGGGCACGGCTCGGGAGCGCTCCAGGGGCTCGGGCTAGTGTCTACTCTGCTTTGGGGAGGCAGAGGGAGCTGTGAGGGAGGGCAGGGCGTGAGGGTTTGCCCTCTGGGGCTGTGTAGGCTCGAGTCAAAGTGGGTGTGCTCGGTTTGGCAAAGGCATGGGCTTGCCTTGCCCCTTGGGGTTTCTCCACGGGTGGCCTAGCTTCTAACTGGTGCCCTGAGGTGAATATTGGTACAAGGGTGTGAGCAAGGCCACAGTAAGGGCCAAGGGATGGGCAAAAGTGAAAATGCAACTATTCCAACCACTATGTGTGACCTCACCATTTAGTCAACTTCCACCTCACTCTATTTCCTCCCTAGCCGGCCAAATGGGGATCCAATGCCACCTTCTAGAAGCCTAGTATCATTGCTTTCGAAATGGCAAAGTGTCTATGCTTGGATCAGTACACACAAGATCCATCATCAAGTTTAAAAGTGTAATCACTGTTCTGTCAGAAAAATTCAGTTAGGCAGTTTCTGAATTTTTCTAAGTGCTGGAACAGCAGACAGAGATAGCAAAAGTTGGAGTTGTTTTCAGGGTTCAAATGCTCTCCAAAATTTGTTTTCAAAACATGGACTTGTTAACCATGTTATATACTTTCAGAAACAACTTTTGGACACAATTTTGAAATAGTTTAAGGCCATGAAAACAATGTGGAAAAAGGTATACTTTCTGTTTTTATCTGTTTCTAAAAACTGCCTTAATTTTATACCACAAAAACAACAAGCAAAAGATAGTTTTTATTTATCCCAAAATAAAAGTGAGCTTATGGATTTGTAGTACATATAACAAGGATTAATTAGAAGTCAAGAAATCATAAAATAACAATCTCTAGCTTGGTGAAAACAATGGTAGAAAACAGGTACTTGGCTTTATTTTCAGGAATTGTTTTCTATAGGAAAGTTAAAAGAAAACCTTCATAGATCATCTTGGAAACTTGTTTTCTTGGATCCAACAAGGTTAAAAGTTTGTTTTAAGATGCAAACAAGAATGGTCCAAGTCTTGGAAAGAAAATCCACTCAAGTATTAATAAGAAAACATTAGGGGAAAATATCAGGAATATTTTTCCGAAACATAAGGTGTTGGTTTTATAATGAAACAAAACTTATGTTGCAAATATGATTAGGATCATAACACAAGTTATTTAAAACAATCATGTTGTTGTAAACATTACTTTGTTGGCCCTAATAGTTGTCTTCTTGAGCACAGATCAAGGGTCTAAAAACTGGGATGTGACAGACCTTCCCCCCTTACCAGAATCTCGTCCCGAGATTCGCAGGCAAGCGAAAAGAGGGTATGGTCAAATAACAATGTTAGATGATTTGTTTACAAAACATGTGTTGGTGTTTTGTAACCTTATTTACAGGGGCTTCCCCCCTTTGATTTTTCTTACCAGAATTCCCTGGTAAATTTGTTTTCTTTACAAAGGTTTGGGTGCCATGGTCTAAACCTCGAACATATTGCTCCTTAAAACCATGATGTCCAACCAGTGGTTATTCCTTAGTCAAAAGATCTATTTGCTTACAAGCTCATATGATCAATTAAATGGATATCCATCAATATTTATAGTATGAGCTTTCCATTGCTCACTGTCCAAAATCCAGGAAAATCCACTACCTTCCTCTTAACCTAAAATAGTTAAAACTCAAAACATTTGTTTTCCTCAAAGGTAGTTTATCTAGATCATAAAGCTATAACAACTCTGAGTACTATCATCTTTATAAGGTTTCTTTCAAAAAATCCAAGCTCATATTGATTTTTTTCCTAAAATCTATCATCATCAATATATATCCGCCAATCTTTCTAAGCCTCAAATGAGTTCTACTATCTCATCCTGTAGAATCTGGTTCCTCCAACACATATATACGGGAGATATTGTCTACTAGTAATGATCATAGTTTACCCATCTAATATTTTTTTTTCCAACCTTTCACTTTCTTCAAAATAGCTATAGAATCATTCTAAGGCACATTTCTCTTTGTTTTTGAGGAAAAAAAAATGATTACACGTTTTCTTTTTAAACGGTGCTAACAAACTCTGTAACATATCAACTCTATAAGTTACTTTGTAAGGTATTTGGTTTTAGGTACCACTTCTGTAGGGTATTTAAACGAAAATGTGATGAGCCAACACTGTAAGGTTTTAAGCTTACGATTAGATGAGGTTATATTACCAATTGGTAAGGTCTCCAATTCTGTAAGGCCTCGAACTAGAATTAGATGAAACCCTTTTAGATTTTTGTTAGTATCTTTAACTATTTAAGATTTTACTTAGTCTGACGTGACACTTCTAGTGTCCCATTTACGTCGGGTTTTCTCAGAGTACGACGATAAACAAAGCAAGGGAGTTCACATGTGTGGTTTGAAACGTACCATTGGCTATGGCAGGAGTCGAAGATGCTCCTGCAACATCATCTCTGTCTCGAGGTCCACTCATCAGATTCTTGCGTTTCTTCTGGGCTGGACCTTGGGTCTCTTGGGTTTCTTGGGTTTCTCGGGTTTCTTGGGTTTCTTGGTTTTCTTCAGGATGAGCTAGAATACGGTTCTTATTGGGACATTCGCGAACAAAGTGTCCTTCCTGTCTAAAGGCAAAACAAACCCTGGTTTTAGGCTTGACTTTCACCCGTCTCCTCGAAGATTGCTCAGACCAAGCCGGATCATACTCCCTCTGGGGACAATTACGAGCGAAGTGCCCTTCCGTCCCACAGACAAAACACTCTTCAGTCACCCATAGACTAGTTTCTCCTGGCGTCACCATCTTCCTTTTGCGGCTCTCTCCAGCAAGCAGTTGCTGGTATCCTCTCATAAGGAACATAGTATTCTCAGCGTTGGTGATGGCAAGCTGAGTCAACTGTTCCAGGATAGCATGGGTGGCGATGTGCTCAGCTCGAGCGGCTTCACGTATTTCCTTCAACAGAGCAAACAGTTGAGCAACTGTCGGCTCAGGTGACGGAGGTGGATTGCTGGCCATGCTGAAGAAAAAGAACGGTGTAAGACGATAATAACTAAAGGTGGTCTTGGTTTTAAAGGCTCGTGACATATACCGGCTCATAGCGGACATGAGAACGGTAGGTAACACGACAACAAGCAAACATCGACAAAACTAAAACCAACTCAAACCCAGATTAACACGTATGTGAAAAACGAGTCTTAACAAGCATAACTTATCTTAATGGTTCACAAGGCTACCAGATAAGGCTTACAACACAACTAGTACACACAACGCTCTAACAGAGGAGCTCACACGACACGAAACCCCAACACCAACAAGCGTCTGGGGTGGAAAAACAACATAAGTCCTAACATCCCGCGGCAATCCTAAGTGCTCGAGGAAGCGCGCAGCTGTTCCTCCAACTCTTCCACTCTGGCCTTGCTAGTTGCAAGCTGAAGCTGAAGTGCTATCACTTGAGTGCGGTGCTGGGAGTCAGTGCACTTCATGGTCTTCTTCAGTACCTTGAGACGACGCTCGGTAGCCGAAGATGCACCAAGACGGGCTTCTAGTTGGTCTATCTCTCTGCCTCGGAGGTCATAGTCTGCTCTAACCTTGTCAAGGGAGAGCTGGGTGTTGTACAGCTGTCCTTCCAGATGCTGGAAGTGACGTGCAAACACAACGTCTCCAGTGACTTCTATTGGCTTGTCGTCCTCGTCGCGTTTTCCAAAGTAGCTGTATGGGGTTCCCGCAAACTTGCGATGGAAGAAGTTCGCGAGCTTGGCGATGGTCAGCTGCATCACCCTAAGGATACCATCTTCCCAACTGTTCTCCACGACTTCGCAAGTGATCTCTGGGGTTGATGGTGCTCTCACTGGTGCACGGATGGTGCAGACGACCAACCAGGACATTTCTCGTCCATCCATGTGGAACTGGGCTCCCTTTAACTCAGGTAGGGGACGACCGATCAGGCGAGTCATCTTGATCAAATCCTCCTCAAAGCGGCGGTAGCAAAGCTCATGCGATCCCAGCCGGAAGGACTTGGTGAAGACAACTGCCATCTACACAAGATTTTAAAGGGGATTAAGTTAGGTAGCAGTGTGCAAAATTTTAAGATCCTCATTTCTCTTGTTTGGTCTTTTAAAAGAGGACATAAAAATTGCAGCGTTTAGCCAATAGGGCAAAACGAGGCTTTTGCAAACACACAAACATAGAGGTTTTGGTCAGTAGTGGTTGGTGCATTCAGGCCTTTTCTTCTTTAAGGGTTGTCGTTGTTGGAGCTTTATCTGTTGGAGTGCATCACTGGTAGCAACGCTATCAGCTCGTGTGGCTTGATGGTCCTCTTTTATTAGGTACAATGGTGCTTTTCTTGATGGTGGGGGAGATGGTGGTGGTTCACGACGAGTCGCATTATGAAGTGAAAACATGTATAAGTCTAAGCAACACATTCTTGTTTTTGAATGCTATACAAAACAGTTTTGCTTGCAAAAATTTAACAGGCGGCGATTCAAAAACAAGAGCGGGGCAATCACAAACTTGCAAAATTTGAGCACCCCACAAACATATAGAAGCCTAGATGAACCAAATTCTACACCACACAACAGCACAAAGTCCTACGGACACACATAAGCAAGCCAAAACACACAAACAAGGCTCCATTGGAGCTACGTAGGGGGATGATCCAAAATCCTAGAAGTGGCTGAAGAACTATATCTACTTCTGACCATCGTCACTGTAGAGCTAGGCAATTATTTTGGTCTTCTCGGGACATCGGCAAGTATAAAATCTTTTGGATGGAAACAAGATAATAGAAGTAAAGTTTTGATAAAAACTTTGAACTGAGAGAGGTAAAATATGCAACAATCTGTTTTTGAAACCCCAACTATTTTCTGGACAGAAAACTTCAAAGACGAGAGGTGTTTCAAAAACAGAGCGGAGCAGTTGCAAACAAGTAAGAAATAAACTCTTAACCGAGAGACATATGCCTTTAGAATCTTTTGACAAGAGAATAAGGAGGGAAAATATACAAAAATTCCCTTAGACAAAAATAATTTAGATTGTAAATAGGTTTTTACTCAAAAATACTTTTCTTTCCTATCTGACGTCCATGCTAACTAAGGTCTCCTAAGGTCAGGATGGCTCTGATACCAACTCTGTAAGGACCCCAGACCGGCAGTCTGAAACCCTCCGTATGCATACATTCACGATCCCAGAAAGATCAGTCGTGAACAACACACAAAGTTGGCACACAGAGATACATCATCCATTACACGAATACATAAAGGTATTACACAAATGATCACATGATCAAGTTTAACTCAACTGCCATGAGGGCAGGGAACTTAACAAACACAGCGGAAGACAAATAAAAACACAACGTAGATGAGCCCAAGTCACGCCTTAACCTACAGGCTGCTGACCCGGAGACGATCCTAGTTTGCAAAGCCGTCAGCTCCGTACTTCTCTTCGTAGATCTCCTTTGGAGGCTCCTTCTCCAAATCTGATAAGTAGATACCAGGGGCGAAACCATAATGAGTACATTTGAATGTACTCAGCAAGACATCCATCATGTCACTTACCAACATGCAAATATGCTTATATGGTGGAATAGGTAGGCTATAAATAGGGTTCACTATCAATGGTGTTCATATAAGATGACACCACAGTTGCAGTCAGGTTAATCTGTATCTTCGTTGAAGAAGATACTTCAGAAGAAAAATAATATAGTTTTATTTCTCTTGTAGATATCGCATGTACAAGAGGTTTTGTAAAACTTTGTTAAAGAATATTTTCTCTTTGCAAAACTTCTTGGAATCAGCTTCCAGAATTCTTGCTTAGAGTAGAAAAGGTTTTCTTTGCAAAACATTTTGTTTTGTATAACATCATCTGGCTTTTCATCATCGACGATACCTCCACGGTATAAGTTTCCATTCCTTTCCGAACTTCACAAGTTCAACACTTCCTTTCCAAAATTCCCTTTCAAAAACTTCTTTTTGAAAACATTGACACAATGCTAGCTACATGGCCATTCAACTGTCCATATCCGAGGACGCGGCTTCTTCGAAAAAGTTGTACTCTGCAGAGGTGTACACATCCACCAGATCCAGTACACCTCCCGTGAAACAACCACGGACTGTAACAACAGTATGTAAACATCAGGTATCTGATCATAACCATCCACTATGTTCAAGCTAGTATATGCCTATCTCTCGATTGAGGTTGTTCTCCCCGGCATCAAGTCCCACCCTGCCTAGCCAGGAGCCTCAATGAATGCATCCGGAGGGAAAATTAATCCCACACTTTATATGCCTCAACATTGGGAGTTTTGACGACATTCGGTTCGAGGGTACGACGCCCCTTATAGCAAGTGAGATAGCACACACTAATAAGAACAAACTTCAAGTTAAGCCCCGTACCCATGTTGGGGTAGGTTGGCAGTACGGTAAAGGTTGTCCGGCGAAGACTAGGTTATGTGTCATTTTTGAAAACACCACTTTCTCAAAAATGACCACTTCCACATTCCTCCGGAGAACAAGGATCCGCCTTTTCTCCGGGTTTTTCCGTAAAGCCTTTGTTTTGTAGAATCACAATTTTAGGGTGTCCACTTAGGGACTAGTATATTTGATGGTAATAAATACCATAAGGTGGCCTATGGGATGGTATTACCAAGTTTTAACTACTGACATAATAGTAACCTATATACTAGTATAGTAGTAATAGCCACATCAAAAATAGTTTTGATAATCAAGTTTTGGTAAAACTTCAGAGGTAAAACATGCATGATATATAATGGTAAGTATTGTATCAGCAAGCAATCAGGATGCTTGCCTCAAGTCTCTTAATGTCCCTGGCCTTGAAGCAAATCGAACTTGACGCACAGCTCCACAACTGCTTCTTCTCCTTCTTCGCGTTCTAGCGTCGTAAAGGAAATAAAAGACACACACTCAGGTCTAAAAGACAAACAACTAAGCTAAGAAACACATACAGCAACAATTGTTCATTCTCGAGTTCTCTCGAAACAATAACGCGAAAACTATCTCACATAACTCTCACGGTCCAAAACTGTCGTCAGGCACTGAGTATGGTTTAGAAAACCATATCCCACATCATACATACCATATATGGAGTGGTGTACCACTCTCATAACAAGATATATAAGAAGCTAAAAATATAGCTTGTGGGTGAAAAGGGTTAGGTTGCTAAGGTAAAACAAACAGACAGAATTATACCCATGGCAGTGGGTATTACTCACCACAAGCAACTATCACTTGATGCGTTCATGATTTTAGTTGGATGTTTTAGTTTCACAAGATACTCTTAAGCACAATCATAACACAATTATAAACACATGCTAAGGTAAAACATTCCAAGAAAATCCAAACAACAAGCAAACACACCACAATTGAATAGACTATTTATTCACTATGTTATTGTTTACTAGAAGTTTTGGAATCCATCAATCATGAAAATTTAGCAACCAACCAGTAGCTAATCACCAATGAATCTATTCATAAAAATAGTCTAAAACACAATCTTCACTCAAGACAATAATCTTATTAAATAACATAAAAACAAAACTGCACTCATAGCATACTAGTATGGAAATTCTATACAAACATGCTATAAGGAATATTTGTATTCTACAACTATAGCACAAGAAACTAAATGATTCATGGCATCATAACAGAAGTAATAACTTCATAAATATGCTATAATAAACTTGTTGGGGGGTTACCCCCGAATAGGGTAAAGACAGGTGGTAAAGGCCGCTTACAGAGGAGAGGTTTGGCCGAGTAGCCGACTACCGGGTACTCGCTACCCGGTCGACTGCTACCCGGTCTCACCTCAAGATGATCAGAAGGAGATATCAATCAGTTTCTACCATGTCGAGTAGAAGGTTTGGCCCGAGTACAATTGGCGGGAACCTTTGGCGGGAAACTACTCGGGCAGGAAGTCAAAGGAGCCGTTCTGACACAGGATCCCGCGTATCCTGGGTCCGTACTTGGCAGCATTCGAACTACTGTTCACGTGGGGACGGTCTGTCTGACAGTGACAGCATGGAAGCAGTCGGTGGCAGGATAAGGGGGACCTACTCTGTGACTAGGTACAGTGATACCAGTCTGTCCCCTAGTTTTGCCCAACGACTTTACAGAAGCAGCCAAGACCAACGACCAAAGCTGTCAGCGGGTACTCGGAGAAAGGACAGTGTGGACACTATGTCGACACTTGTCTAGGATTTGGACGTATCCGGCTGGGCACCATGTATATAAGGTGCCCCGCCGCCTCCTGCGAGAGGTAGAGGTAGAGGAATGCTCATATGCTCCCATAGTGCCTCACTAGAAACCCTAGAAACCCTAAGTCCTTGACCTAGCTCTACTCGGAGAGGGGCAAGGGGCTACTCGGTAGCGTTACCATTTGTACTGTGGCTACTCGGTGAGACACCGTAATACATAGGGAAAGGCAGGAGTAGGGGTTTTACCTCCTCACGAGGGCCCTGAACCTGGGTACATCGTGTTGTTTGTGTTGTGTGGATCTTACCTCACGCGGCTACTCGTCGCGTGATCCCTCCCCGGACACCTCCAGCGTCCATCGTCCCCACATCTTTAGCCATCCCATGGCATCTGCCGTGACACCACCACGACAGTTGGCGCCCACCGTGGGGCAACCAGCGGCGCTGGCTGGAGTTTCTGTTCGGACGGGATCTTCATCTGCAGAGCGCGTAGTTTGTGGCCTTGTCCACAGATTCGGCTCCTTCGACTTCGTCACCGACAACGCCGGCTGTTTCGGCGGCAAGGCCATGCCGGAGGGCGGCTCGGTGATCTCCTTCGGCTCGCATCTCGTCTACGTCGCCACCGTCGCCAACGACGCCTACCCCGAGCTGGTGCACGACGCGGAGGATCCTCCCGCGGTTGTTGCTGCTCGCGGAAGGCCTGCATGCAGTTCTGCGTGCTGCGCTGAGGTGATGGTGACGGGCGTGGCGGCCAACGTTGGCGCAGCTGCTACTGGCGCTGCGGCCGTCGTCGAGGAGGTTGACGACCCGCCCGCGGGTGGCAGGACTCACCGGCCCTACGAGAAGGAGAGCAACCTGCCGCCTTCCACGTCTACGGTCATCCCCGCGTCTGCAGCGCGAACCGGCATGCCCACTCCCACCGACGTCGAGCTCCTAGCCGTAAGGGAGCAGCTCGAGCGGCAACGCCAGGAGCTGCTCGCCGAGCAGGCGGAGTTGGAGAAGATCAGGCTTGAGCTGAGTCTAGACCAGCTCGAGTACAACAAGGCTCACGGCTTCACGCCGGTTGCCAGGAGGCCTAGCAGGGTAGGCGCTACCCGGCGCAACCTGGGCGCCGAGATGGCCACTGTTGCGGAGGAGCCCGCACAGTCCGCCACCGCGAACACCTTCACAAGGCCAAGGTACAGCACGCCCGCCAAGACGCTGCGGGCTGCGGAGGCTGTGGCTGCCGAGTTGCCGCGCCTAGAGGGAGAGGCGCGTCGCAGGCAGCAGGAAAGGCTTGGCGAGTTGGTACTGGAGGCCGCCAGGCAGAACGAGGAGTTCCGGAAGGCCAACCCGGGAGCTGGAGCTTCGCAGGTGGTTCACTCGCACGCGGCAAGATCTAACGATCAAGCCTCATCTCCGCATCCTAGCCGCGAGAAGAGCCGCAGCGGGCGTACGGGAAGAGACAGGCAAATGCAGGTGTATGACCCGGCTGCTGCCGCGAAACAGGTTGCTGTGCCGCAGCAGCCCGGGCAGGAACACAACGCTGCAAGAGCAGGCTCTCAAGCCCATCAAGCTCAAAGCCGTGTCCGAGAAGCCGCACGCCCGGGTACTTCTCGGCAACCCGCAGCTCCGCCTACTCGGCAGAGGCAGCAGCCGCGCCCGGTGGCACCAGTCGCCAGCCCGGTGGAGCAGCCTGCTGCTATGCAGGTGGATAGGTATGATGATGGCTACTCGGCTATGGAGATGGCTGGTTATGACATCCATGACCGCGTGGGTGAGCGCGTGTTGGCGCCTGGAGATGCAAGGCACCAGCTGGACCGTATCAGCTTGTCGGCGCGGCTTGAGAGCACGGGTCCTCCTGGCCCCGAGTGCTTTGGCCCGCGCATCATGAACGAGCCGTCCGTGAAGGGCTTCCAGCTCGCGAGAGGCACCAAGAGCTACAATGGTAGCACCAAGCCTGAAGATTGGCTCAACGACTACGTCACCGCGGTCCATATCGCGAACGGCAACAGGAGATGGGCGGTGCGCTATGTGCCGCAGATGCTAGAGGGTCCAGCTCGCACTTGGCTCAACAACCTGCCCAAGAACAGCATTAACTGCTGGCTGGACTTCTCGGATGCCTTCATCAGCAACTTCACCAGCACCTACAAGAGGCCGAATAGGCCACAGCAGTTGTCGGCTTGCCGGCAGCGAGAAGACGAGACGGACCGCGAGTACCTTACTCGGTGGAGCACCTTGAGGAACACCTGTGAGGGTGTGAATGAAGCGCAGGCCATCACTTGGTTTGCGCAGGGTTGCCGACATGGCAGCATGCTGTGGCAGAGATTGCAGAGGGAAATGCCCAACACCCTGGCCGAGACCATCAAGATTGCGGATCAGTACGCACTCGGTGACCCTACTCAGCCACTGATGGATTCCTCTGAGCCGAGAAGAAACTTCAACAGCAACAAGCGCAACGAGTTCCGCAACAAGCGCCGAGTAGATACTCGGTATGATCCCGAGGAGGTGAATGCAGTGAATGTTGGAGGCGGTGGTGGCCAAAGGCAGAAACCTGCTGGAGCCTACGGGCAGAACCAGAACCAGGGCCAAGGCAACAAGAAACCGTTCCGCACTGCGCAGCCGAGTAGCGGGAACTCCGAGCAGCCGAAGAAGTTTGTCTTCGATGACATGAAGGATGGTCCATGCAGCTTCCACACTCATCACCCCTCAAGGCCTGCGAACCACACTACTCGGCAATGCGAATGGTGGGATGTGATCAAGAGTGATGGCTTGCCTCCTCCACCTCCTCTGCCAGCCGCGAATGCCACTGTTCAGCCTACTCGGGCACCCGCAGCTCGGCCGCCAGTCTATCCGAGAAGAGAGAACGTGAACCAGGTGGCTTTAGGAGCCAACCAGAACTTCAACAACGAGAGGTACCGCAACAACAACAACAACTACAACCGCAACAACAACAACAGAGGCAACAACAACTATCAGGGCAACAACAATGGCAACAACGGCAACAATGGGGGCAATGGCCCTAACCAGTACCAAGAGCACCATGAGAGCTATATGATCTTCACTTCCGAGGCAGTCGACAAGCAGTCACAGCATAGGCGGGCCATGGAGGTCAATGCAGTGATTCCGGCTGTCCCTCACTACATGTACTGGTGCGACCAGGAGATCAGGTGGACTCGGGCGGATCACCCCAAGGTGATGCCCAATCCGGGTGCCTATGCCTTGGTGCTGGATCCCACCTTCTTGGGCCCCGAGAAGAACGTGAGGTTCAGCAAGGTGCTGATCGACAACGGCAGCAGCATCAACATTGTGTACAAGGACACACTCGAGAAGCTTGGCCTGGCCGAGAACATGATGCTGCCCAGCAAGACCACTTTCCATGGCATTGTGCCCGGGATCTCATGCAACCCGATTGGCCGAGTGTGGATTGATGTGCTATTCGGTACTCGGGAGAACTGCCGCACAGAGCGCCTGCAGTTTGAGGTGGTGGATCATCAGAGTCCCTATCACGCTCTACTCGGCAGGCCTGCTCTGAGCAAGTTCATGGCCTCTACCCATGTGGCTTACCTGAAGATGAAGATCCCCGGGCCCAATGGCATCATCACCATCTCGGGAGATTACAAGAAGTCCATGGAGTGTGCCTCTGCTAGCTCTCAGCTGGCGGAATCGATGGTGATTGCTGCCGAGAAGAAAAAGATGTACGAGGTGGTGGCCATGGCTCAGTCCGCACAAGCTGGCGCACAAGGCGTGCCGAGTACTCAGCATGGTACTGCTTTCCAAGCTGCCAAGGAGACCAAGACAGTCCAGGTTGACCCCGAGTTCCCGGAGCGCGTGGCCATCATTGGTGCCGGGCTGGCCGAGAAATAGGAAAGCGCGCTCATCCACTTCCTCCGTGAGAATCGGGACGTGTTCGCCTGGACCAATGAAGATCTACCAGGAGTCCCGAGGGAGTTGGTTGAGCACTCTTTGCATGTGCGTCCTGACGCAAAGCCCGTGAAGCAGGCCTTGCGCCGTTTCGGGGACGAGAGAAGGAAGGCCATCGGTGATCAAATCACCAAGCTGCTGATCAGTAACTTCATCATGGAGGTGCTGCACCCGGACTGGTTAGCCAACCCGGTCATGGTCGAGAAGAAAAAGGAAGATCCCAAGGCTGCCACTGCATGGCGCATGTGCGTCGACTACACCGACTTGAACAAGGCATGCCCCAAGGATCCTTTCCCGCTACCTCGCATCGACCAGGTGATCGATTCCACTGCCGGCTGTGAACTGTTGTCTTTCATAGATGCCTACTCTGGTTTCCACCAGATTGCACTCAATCCTGCTGATCAAATAAAGACTGCTTTCATTACCCCGTACGGGGCTTATTGCTATCGTGTCATGTGTTTTGGCCTGAGGAATGCGGGTGCAACCTATCAGAGATGCATGCAGAAATGCTTGCACGACCAACTCGGCAAGAATGTGCAGGTGTACGTAGATGACATTGTCATCAAAACGAATAAAACACATACTCTGCTTGCCGACTTGGAGGAAACCTTTGCTAACCTACGCAGGTACAAAATGAAACTGAATCCGAGTAAGTGCACCTTTGGTGTACCAGCTGGAAAGCTACTCGGTTTCCTGGTTTCTAGTCGGGGCATTGAAGCCAATCCGTCTAAGATAAAAGCTATTGAAAGCATGTCTTTGCCGAGATCATTGAAGGATGTGCAGAAGTTCACGGGTTGTCTGGCATCACTGAGCCGTTTTCTGGGCCGAATGGGCGAGAAGGCTCTGCCTCTGTACCAGCTGATGAAGAAGAGCGACAAGTTTGTCTGGACTCCGCAAGCGGATGTAGCATTCAATGAGCTGAAAGCAATGTTGGCTAGCGCTCCTGTCTTGGCTAGTCCGCTACCCAAGGAGCCTATGCTGCTATACATTGCCGCGACTAACCGAGTAGTCAGCGTGGTGATAGTGGTGGAGCGAGAAGAAGAAGGCAAGAGTGTGCAGCGCCCTGTGTACTATTTGAGCGAGGTGTTGTCGGGCTCCAAGCAGAACTACCCGCATTACCAGAAAATGACCTATGGTGTGTACCTGGGCGCCAGGAAGCTGAAGCATTATTTCCAGGAGCATCCCATCACTGTCGTGAGCTCAGCTCCCATCTCGGACATCATGGGTAACAAGGAGGCGAGTGGCAGAGTAGCCAAGTGGGCGATCGAGCTAGCCGCGTACGCTCCCGCGTATACGAGAAGAGAAGCAATCAAGTCTCAGGTACTGGCGGAATTTCTTGTCGACTGGGCCGAGATGCAGTATGAACCTCCTGCTCCAGTTTCCAACTATTGGAAGATGCACTTTGATGGCTCAAAGGTGAAAGAAGGCCTTGGTGCTGGCGTTGTGCTTACATCACCCAAGCGGGATCAGCTCAAGTATGTGTTGCAGATCCATTTCAAGGCATCCAACAATGTAGCCGAGTACGAGGCAGTTGTGCATGGTTTGCGAGTAGCAAAGGAGGTTGGCGTGCAGCGCATTATCTGTTATGGCGACTCAGATCTGGTGGTGCAGCAAGTCTCGGGTACCTGGGATGCCTTGGATGCCAACATGGCGTCGTATCGCTTCCTGGTGCAGTCAATGACTGGGTTTTTCGAAGGCTGTGAGTTCCAGCACATTCACCGAGCAGAAAACGAAGCAGCAGATGAGCTGTCCAAGTTGGGATCTTCTCGGCAGTCCATCCCGGCAGGGATTGCCTTGGAGCATTTGAGGAAGCCATCCATCAAGCCTTCCCCCAACTCGGAATCCATCTTTGTCCCTTCTCTGCCAAGTGAGGAATCTGACCCAATGGAGATTGACTGGGAGAGTGCTGCAGGGAACCCGGGGACTGCCATTCCTTACTCGGGGACTGCCGCTCCCTACTCGGGGACTGCAATTCCCTACTCGGGGACTGCCGTTCCTTACCCGGGGACTGCCGTTCCTTACTCGGGGACTGCCGCCCTCAACCCTGAAGCTGTTGCATTCATTGAAGAAGTTCTCGCCAATCGATCTGGGCTGCAGAGAAGCGCTCCTACTCTTCCTGTGCAACCACCAGAGCCTGTCCCAATGGAAATGGACGAACCAGTGTTTCCCGTGCGGGAGACGCCGAGTTGGGCAATGCCCATATTATCCTTTCTAAGGGACGGCACTTTACCTGAAGATGAGGTGACTGCGAGGCAGATTCAGAGAAGATCCAAGGGCTACGCCTTAGTCCGAGATGTGCTGCATAAGAGAAGTGCCACTGGTGTGCTGCAACGCTGTGTAAGCCCAGAGGAAGGAGAAGAAATCCTGGTGGAGATACATCAAGGAGAGTGTGGGCATCACGCCTCTTCTCGGGCTTTAGTCAAGAAAGCTTTTCGGCATGGCTTCTACTGGCTCACTGCATTGCAGCAAGCTGAGGACATTGTGAGGAAGTGCGCCGGCTGCCAGATGTTCGCAAGTAAGATTCACGTGCCAGCATCCGAGTTGAAAACAATTCCTATCACATGGCCGTTTGCTGTTTGGTGCTTGGATATGGTTGGTCCTTTCAAGCCGGCTAAGGGCAATATGACACATATCTTGGTCATGGTGGACAAGTTCACCAAGTGGATCGAGGTGAAGCCTATTCGGAAGTGCGATGGAGTCACAGCTGTGAAGTTTGTGAAAGATGTGATCATGAGATATGGCTACCCGCACAGTATCATCACCGACAACGGCACCAACTTTGCAGAGGGGGCAATGGTGCGATTTTGCAGAGATAAGCATATCCGACTAGACGTTGCGTCAGTCGCGCACCCTGCCTCCAATGGGCAAGTTGAAAGAGCAAACGGGATGGTACTGGCAGGCATCAAGCCGAGGCTGATTGAGCCACTGCTGAAAACACCTGGGTGTTGGCTAGAAGAGTTGCCAGCGGTGTTGTGGAGTCTAAGGACTACCCCTAACCGGTCAACCGGCTACACGCCATTCTTCTTGGTATACGGGGCTGAGGCCGTGTTGCCAATAGACTTAGAGCATGACTCCCCCCGAGTAGCCCTCTACACTGAGGTGGAGGCGAGAGAAGCTCGAGAAGACGACGTTGACCTGCTTGAAGAAGCAAGAGAGCTGACTCTGTCACGTTCGGCTATCTACCAGCAAAACCTGCGGCGCTATCATAGCCGAAAGGTGAACCCAAGGGTTTTCCGAGAAGGAGACATGGTCCTTAGGCTTGTGCAGCGCACAGCCGGGATGCACAAGCTGTCTCCTCCATGGGAAGGGCCTTTCATTGTCAGCAAAGCGCTGCACAATGACGCGTACTATCTTGTAGATGTGCGCCCATCGCAGGCGAACAGGGCAGATAAAGCTGGAGAGGAAACCAAGCGTCCCTGGAATATAGCTCTACTTCGTCGTTTTCATTCGTAAGCAAAGATGTGTATGTACCCTTTCATCCGAGTTGAAATTCTACTCTGCAATCTAAAATTGTTCTCGGGGACTGCCCTCGTCCAAAATTGCTCTAAGTGTTTTTACTCGGCTCGTTCCTTTGTCTATTCGGTTGCTTCACTTCAGAACTCAAAAGTGCATTGAGTACTGTGTTTAAACCTATATGCCAACTCTTCGACTTTGCTGCTGTCCGAAACCCGGCTTCATGGCAAGCAAGAGAACAAGCAAAAGGTCAATGAGCACACGAAAATCACTAAGGAAGAAAAAGTGCAGGAACCGAGTAGATTGTCGGTTACTTTTTGTTCCTCGTTTTCGTCTTCTCGGTTAAGTGGTGGGCTGCGTTATCATGATTGTTTTCTAGCGGCTAAGTATTTGCAGCCTTGTTCTTTGATTCTTGTGACTCGAATACCAAACAAGCGACAAGTCGCAGGTAGAGCAGAGATGAAAAGACAGGGTGAATAAGAAAAGCTACTCGGGGACTCGCATGGGAACACAGCTCGGCATTGAGCCACTGTCGTTCAAATTGATTAATGTCAACGTAAACTGAGTGGGCATAAAAACTGGGTAGCGAGCGAAAACAAATATTGTTTGATACATATGCTCCCGGCATCCCGGGGATCTGATAAATGTTCAAGTTAAAAAAAAAGTTGCAGGTGGCCTCAGGTTGAGGAGGCAAGGTTCTCGGCGCTGGCATGGGCAGTTGTTTCCTCGACGACTGTCTTGGTAGCAGTTTCTTCGGCGGTGGTTTTCTCGGCAGCTTCTTCGTTGTTGGTGGCGTCCGTTTCCGTCTGCACGGCGGCGGACTCCTCCATCTCAACATCATCCTGGGTGGCCGTCTGCTCGGATGTAGCTGTGGCCACCGAGATGGGGCCTGGAGCCGAAGAGGAGCCAGCGGGGTGGCTAGGAGGTGGCACCGTGTCGTCAAGAGCAGCACCCGAGGAGGTGCCGAAGTTGAGTGGCTCGCTGTCGATGTGGGCATGCTCCTCCTCATCGCTACCCGAGACGGCGGCGCTCTTCCCCTTCCCGGCCTTGCTCCTGGGAGATGCGAAGTATTCGTCCATGTCCTCCTCGTCGTCCTCGTCGTCCTCCACATCGGCTTCCTCCTCGTCTTCATAATCAGTGTCCGGCTCGGGGGGGCCGTCGATGTAGACCTCCGTCTCGGCACACTCGGCAACTTCATAAGCGATCTGCTTGCGCAAGGCCACGCTAGCGGCATCATTCTCCCACTTGGAGTTATTACGCTTCCCGCGGATGCGCTGCATGTCAAGGTTCTCATACCAAGACGCCATGCAGAGAAGCATCACATCTGCACCGGCACGGGCTGCAGAGGCTCGCCACTTCTTCAGCTCGGCCTTCGCTTCCTCCAGCTTGTGGGCGAGATCCCGCATCTTTCTTGGCTGGGGGTCATGAGGCCAGAACAACCTGTGGAGCTCAAAGCCCACGTGCACCAAGTCGGTTCCAACACCGACTAGCTGATCGAAGAAGCTTTTGAGCACCAGCAAGACGTCCTCGATCTCGGAACTGGTATCTGCCGCCTCGCCCTTCGAAAGGCGAAGTGCTCGGTTTGTGGCCAGAATAGGCGCAGATGTGGAATCAAGAGCAGGCCAGATATCTGAAATAGCAAATGGCAACTTCAAAAACCAAGAAGAGAGAGACCGAGAAGAAAAGATGCAGGGAAGAAGAAAACTTACCGATCAATTGGCGGTGCAGCTGCTGCAGCTTGGATTTCCAGGACTCCTCGTTGCCAATGTGTTTGTCTTGGATTCCGCGAAGAGTGGTCATCTGAGCGAAGAGATCGGCATTGGTTTTCTTCAGAGTCTCGCACTCAGACTCGAGGGCCTTCTCCTTGGCTCGGAAGGTGGTCTCGGCCTTGGCCTTCTCGGAGATCGCCCTGTCTCTCTCTGCGCCGATGGTAACGGCATCCTGGAGTGCTTGCTGAAGTCGGAGCTGCAGGGATTCCATCTCGGTGGTGTGGTCCTTCACCAGGGCTACGGCCTGGTCAGACAGCTGTTTCTCCACCTCCGCTGGCTTGATGCAATCCTGGTGCGCCTCAGCAAATGATTTATGATCTTCTGCGGAAAGATAGATAAGGTCAGCAGATATGCAGAGAAGAAACAAATTCGAGACAGCACCGAGTAAACAGCAAACTCACCTTCAAGTTTCTTTATGGTGGCCTCGGCGTTCGCCACGAAAGCGCGGCACTTCTCGTGCTCGTCGACTAGGGCCTTCAGGTTAGCTGCAGAGAAGGGAAGGTTAGTGCCAAAGAAAGCAGGAGCGGGCGTAAAAATAAAACGCAGAAACCGCATAGCTAAAAGGCCTACCCTGCACTTCAGCCAGCTGCTGGCTGCTCTCATTGGCGTTTTTGCTTGCGGCCTCGGCATCTGCCTTCTCTTTCTCCAGTGCGGCGATGCGTCTCCTGGCGATGGAGTGGTTCCAGAGTAGGATGCGGTACAAGTTGGTCCGCTTGAGAACGCTATCCTGAAAACCGAGAAGAAAATGAGTTAGGCAAAGCAGAGAAGATTCGGCCCGAGTAGGAGGCTACTCGGAGAGTATCCACCTACTCGACCCAAATCTCGGGGACTGGGAGTGATGGTGAGAAAGAAGAAAGGCGGGTAGAAGAGAAGAAAGTTATACTCGGAAAAGGCAAAAAGACTTACTGCGTAGCTCTGTTCGATATCTTCGGCGTTCTTGCGGTGCAAGAACATCTTGGCTGCGAGGGTGGCGGTGTCGGTGGAGACGGACATGGGCTGGTGTCCCAGGTCGATCTTGTTCCACTCCACGCGGTAGTGGTCGACGGGGCCAAGGGTCAAGCCGTGCCACTTCTCCTCTCCGAGAACCCCGCTGTCCCACTTAGCGCTGATATAGCCGACAGTATCCAGTACCTGCTCAAGACCCTTGGAGGTTATTGGCTTGTCTTGGGGTCCCCGAGAAGCAATATTGACGGGTTTATTCTGGGCTGGATCGAAGGGAGGAGTATTCCTGGCTACTGCCTTCCTCCCCTTCTGAATAGCTACAGCTTTATCTTGGGGAGGGAAGCCGATGCGGTGTTGGTGGCTAACCTCAATCATATATTCCGGGTAGCAGGGCTGGCCAGCAGCGCGAGCGCCCGCAGAGAGTGCAGCAGGAATCGGGCCGGAGTCGCGGATCACGAGTGCTCCGCCTGCGGATGCGCCTTGCTCCCTGGCCCTTTTCTTCGTCTGCTCCTTCTCGATCTTCTGCTTCTCGGGATCCTCGGGTTTCTTCCCCTCTGTCTTGGCTTTTGCCTTCTCGGCGACTGCTTCCTCGGCAGCTCGCCTCTCGGCTTTCTTCTGTTCAGCCCTGGCCTTCTTCTGCTCGGCCTTGGCTCTCTCAGCAGTTTCTTTCTCGGCTTTGGCCTTCTCGGCGGCTTCCTCCTTGGCCTTGGCCTCCTCGGCAGCCACCTTGTCGGCAGTCACCTTCTCAGAAGGGCCCTTCTCGGAGCAGTAATCCCTCAGAGCATCAAGGGCCCGTTGCCTGGTTACTCGCCCAGGAGGGCTGGATGTGTTCTTACTCTGTGGTGACAAGGAAGATGTCGGCGGTGTAGGGTCTTGCGCAGTTGGTGGCGCTACGGACCCATCGTCCAGTGCAGTCACTAGCTGGGCGCTACTCGGAGCGCCGCCCGGCAACGGATAGGCATCCGTGACGGTGGCGTCCGCAGCGGTGTTGTCTCCTACTTGCTGCTCGGCAGCAAGATTGTCTCGTGCACCAGCCTCTGTGCTGGTTTGCTCTTGTTCTACTTCAGGCCGCTCGGGGGCGGCAGTGTCTTGCAAATCCTGGTCTCGGACCTCCTCGGCATTGCTAGCCGGAGGAGAAGGTGGTCTTTCGAGGTGGACGGCAGCGTCCTGAGCTGCCGCTTCTGATCCTGCTCCCTGAGCGGAAGTGATCGGTGCTTTGGCGGCAGCAGCGTGGGCAGTGTTGTCCTCCTCGTCGTCATCGACATTGATCAGAGGAATTGGAGTTTCCTTGGCTTGGCCGGATGCACAAGCGGCGTTCACGTCCAGGGGAGCTCTGCGGAAAGAGGAGAAGGGAATCAGGAATTGGAAGAAAATGGGGAAAATGGCACTGCGCGAGAAGAAAGACGACCGGGAAGGAGGCTTACGCGGTAGTGGAAGAGAGCTGTTTCCTCTTTCTCTTCGTGGTGAGCTTGGTGGGTTTCTTCTTCTCGGAGGTCTCTCCCTCCTCGGCGGGCTTCTTCTTCTTCTTGGCAGGAGGCGCTTGTGCTTCGCCGCCTGTCCGTTTGCGAGTTTCGGGAGGGGCAACCGACAGAGGCTTGACGACAAGGGGCGCATCACCATCGTTCTCGTCCTCATCCTGGTCGTCCTTCTCCGCAGCGGCCTCATCTGAGAAATTCAAAGGAAAGAAGAAGTGAATCAGAAATAGCAATACAAGGAGTTGATGCTTCCCGGAAACAAGCAAGATGAGGATGCTATTACCGTCGGAGCCATCGTCCGCCCAAGTGTTAAGGACGTCGCGCTTCTCGGGAACGGGGCTGCTCTGCTCCGCGTCATCAGAGGGGGGTACATCATCCTCCTCGCGATCCTTGGACCAGTTGTCCTCGAAGACCTCGCTGCTTTCAGTGAGCTGGCGAGTAAGAGTCTGAAAGGCAGAGAAGGATCACAAGTTAGCCGAGTACCAGAATAGAACTCTACTCGGGTAGGCGTGCACCCACAAAGCACACTAAGCCTAGGCCTTTTTCTAAAAATTCCTACTCGACGAGGCGTGCAGGCACAAAGCACACTAAGCCTAAGGCGATTTAGCTAAGTGTCCTACTCGGTGCACAAGGCGATTGCCAGTCGAGGCGAAAGGAGAAGCTATCTACTCGGAAGGCAGAGATGAAAACAGAGTAAGGGAGACGTACCCGCAAGATTGGAGTCCTACGGCTGAACGGGAGGAACCCGTACCGCCACTTCTCGTTGAGGCTGGTCTTCAGGATGTTCCTGGCAAGCCTGGGAACGTCAGCATCGTCGATCTCGACGGTGGTGGTCCTGGTGCAATCGCGAGGCCCTCCCATGTAACACATGAGGTGGCATCGCTCCTGCAGAGGAAGCACCCGGCGTTTGATCCAGCACGCTACTGGGTCGTCATTCCTGAGGCCATGCGTCTTCAGCCAGGCCAGTTGCGTCTCTATCTCGGTGGCGTTCTCGTCGTTGACGGGCTTCTCCTTCCAATTCGACCCGAGTGGAGCACGCTTGCTCCAAGGGGGCAGGTTGATCCGATCGTCGACGGGGCCTCCATCAGCGGCGGCAACGTTCCTCACGTAGAAGAACGTTTGCTGCCACATTCGGCAGGAATCCAGCCCCTGGATGCGGGGGTGGTTCGTCCCGTTGCGCTGCACCATCATGGCGCAGCCGACGTCGGTGGCGCGGGCAACGCCCGCGCTGTCCTTCTTCCCGACGGATTGTTGGCGGAGATGGAAGTAGTGGAGCCACGTCTCCACGGTGGGCCTGATGCCGAGGAAGGCCTCGCACACCACGACGTGGTATGCGAGGAAAACGACTGCATTGGGCGGCAGATGGTGCATCTGCAGCCCGAAGTGATTCAGGAACTTACGCATGAAGTCCGATGCTGGCAGCCCGAATCCGCGCTCGAAGTGGGACATGAACACCACGCGCTCTCCGTCCCTGGGCTTGGGCACGACCTCGTCGTCGGGTGCCCGGCACTCCACGCCGGGGGGAACCCTTCTCTCGTTCACGAGCCAGGCGAGGTTGGCTTGGGTGATGGAAGAACCGGCCCAGCAGGACTTGGCCATGGTCGCGGGTGGAAGAATCGGAAATCAGACGGGGTTGGTGGTGGAGCGAGTCCGCGGCGGCGCAGAGGCTAGTGCGGCGGCGGAGCGCTCGGTGGCGGAGAAGAACAGGAGGAAGAAGAGGAAATGAGCAGGGAAGGGGAAAAGGAAGTTACCGCGGGGGTATTTATACCTCCTCGGCGAGATTACCGTTACCGCTACGGGAGTGGGATCGATTGTGGCGTGTGGTGGGTCCTGTGGCCGGCTAGAAACGCACACACGCGAGAACCGCGCGCGTAACGGCCGCATTGGATCCCACTACAAGATCGTGGCCAGTAAATGCGCGTAATGGGACATGACGGCCGGTGGGCCCACGGCGTGAAAACTGGACACGTGGCGTCGTGTCCTGGGCAACCAAACGACAAGGTCGTGGATGCTTGACACGTAGGCAGTGCCTGCGTGAAGGGCTGGATGTTGCTCTGCGCTGCAGAGGCTCAGTTTGCGAAATTTCGCTAAGTCTTTTTACTCGGATACAGAGTAGAAAGCAAGTGCTACTCGGAAAGAGGAGACTCAAGATACTTTCCGGATAGCTACTCGGAGGACCTACTCGGCATCTTGAGGTTCGATGGCTGGGATGCAAAGGCTGGTTTTAAGCTGGCAGAGCCTAGTGAACAAGTTCGCAAGACTCAACCAGCTTCGGGGACTGCTGTTGGGGGGTTACCCCCGAATAGGGTAAAGACAGGTGGTAAAGGCCGCTTACAGAGGAGAGGTTTGGCCGAGTAGCCGACTACCGGGTACTCGCTACCCGGTCGACTGCTACCCGGTCTCACCTCAAGATGATCAGAAGGAGATATCAATCAGTTTCTACCATGTCGAGTAGAAGGTTTGGCCCGAGTACAATTGGCGGGAACCTTTGGCGGGAAACTACTCGGGCAGGAAGTCAAAGGAGCCGTTCTGACACAGGATCCCGCGTATCCTGGGTCCGTACTTGGCAGCATTCGAACTACTGTTCACGTGGGGACGGTCTGTCTGACAGTGACAGCATGGAAGCAGTCGGTGGCAGGATAAGGGGGACCTACTCTGTGACTAGGTACAGTGATACCAGTCTGTCCCCTAGTTTTGCCCAACGACTTTACAGAAGCAGCCAAGACCAACGACCAAAGCTGTCAGCGGGTACTCGGAGAAAGGACAGTGTGGACACTATGTCGACACTTGTCTAGGATTTGGACGTATCCGGCTGGGCACCATGTATATAAGGTGCCCCGCCGCCTCCTGCGAGAGGTAGAGGTAGAGGAATGCTCATATGCTCCCATAGTGCCTCACTAGAAACCCTAGAAACCCTAAGTCCTTGACCTAGCTCTACTCGGAGAGGGGCAAGGGGCTACTCGGTAGCGTTACCATTTGTACTGTGGCTACTCGGTGAGACACCGTAATACATAGGGAAAGGCAGGAGTAGGGGTTTTACCTCCTCACGAGGGCCCTGAACCTGGGTACATCGTGTTGTTTGTGTTGTGTGGATCTTACCTCACGCGGCTACTCGTCGCGTGATCCCTCCCCGGACACCTCCAGCGTCCATCGTCCCCACATCTTTAGCCATCCCATGGCATCTGCCGTGACACCACCACGACAAAACTCATACACTCATAAGACAAAAAATGACAACACTAGAGCAAAATTCACCATTTTCTAGTGGGGACACTAGTTCAACACTAGAGAAGCAAACAATGTTACTATGATGCTTAATTCTAAACAAGCAAGTCATGATCATAAAATGTACCTAATAACAGTACACAAAACTTACACATGCTAGCAAGCACAACATCAAAACAATCCCATGAAACAACTATTAAGCATGCATAAATTAATTCTAGCAATTTATGTTTTTCTTAAACAATTACTAGCAAGCAAGCAAGGTATAACTTACACAACCAGTAGCTATGCAACAAAAGAAAAGTTATCTAAACCTTTTCAAAAATCCAAACACTCAATTTAAAATCATCCACAAACAATCTATCAATCAAAAGGAATTCATTTTGTTTGCAAACAATTTAATTTAGCACTCAATAGTGAATAATCTCTTAACAAGATACTCCTAAGGAATATTATGCTAACAAATGGATCACACCTAACATACTAGTAGATACTTATAATAAATAAACTTCTCACTTGCATAAGTGAAAACAAACCATTATATTTTCCATGGTGGAAAATATTCCTATCAACCACATAATGAAAACATGTTAATTTCTCACATGTGCATAGTTGGGAATTTTCATCCACAACCAAGATGCAATGGGACCAGTGGGTTATGGGCCCATTTAAAATCAAGGTAAATGAGGTTCTAAGCCTCTGGTTACTCATGACAAAAATTAGTATAGCAAAATAAATAAAACAATGCTATTTATTCTAGTACATACAAGACTAGTGCATAAGAATAACAAAACCTACACATGCTTCACCTAAAAAAAAATACATGCAAGCTATCAGAGACAAAAACATCAAAATAACAGTACCAAAATGGTACTGGATCTATAGCAAACATAGCACAAAAATTATCAAGGTATTAACACAAGGATCTAGCCCTCACAATAATCCCAAAGAATAAACACTAGAACAATAACAAATGCTACTCATGCTTTGCTATAAGATCACATGCAAGTTACTGAAGATAGTAGCATATAAATCACAGTACCAAAATGGTACTGGACTCAAAACAATCATAGCACAAAAATAGGTAACAAGCACACAAGGAGTTGGTTCACACAAAACATCAAATAAATAATCTAGTGAAACAACATATGCTACTTCTTTAGCCATAATATATTGCAAACATGCACACACTTTGTGTGGTAGATGTACTGCAAGGAAACAACCTAATAACAAGGTTCAACACATCTCTTCATCCTAGGAACAAGGATTAAGTCAACCAAGCATTTCATTTTAACAAAAAAAAATAAAGAAGTCCAAACAGAAAAGCTTCTGTTTCTAGATCTGTCCACCAAAAATAATCTAGAGCTCAAAAAATTAATCTAAGCTAGGATAAGGTAGATCCACTCAATACCAAACTCATCCAATTGGGTTTGCTCCAAAATTCATTTTTAAACTCCTTATAAAAATCAAAGAAAAGGCTACTGGTCCTTAAGAAATTTGGATGGCATTTTCATTATACAACTCTCCTTGATGTGAGGTTTGGCTTATTGGATAGATATTTTCAATACCTATCCAGATCAGTTGAGTTTGTTCCATTTGATTATATATTTTAAAAGTTATGTCCAAAACATCCTCAGAGATAGTCTGTGGCAAAACAGTCATTGTGTCCAAAATATTTGCCCAAATCCAGACCTGCAACTTTGGCATGGCTTGGATTTCATGTATGTATGTCCATGATTTTTCTCAGATTTTATTGTGCAGTCTTTATATTTTTAACAAGCCTAAAGCAAATGCATCTGAATCTGCCAAAAATCAAATGAAATAAACAATCGTGCGGGTGGGCCGAAACTGCGCGGGAGCGGCCCAGCTAGCGCGAGCTTGGCCCGCTGCGCTTGCACGCGCGCGCACGCGGCGCGGGAAACGGCCTTTTGATGGGGGCCGTGGATCTCCGATCCAACGGCTCTGGGTCGTCTCTCTCCTCCCGACCCTCTCTCTCTCTGCCTCGATCGGCCGGCGGCGAGAACGGCTCGGGGAGCTCACCGTGGGGCTCGGGAAGTGGCTGCGTGGGCTCGGGGGCGTCCCTGGCTGTCGAGGGTGACGAGGGGCGGTGACGGCGGTGACTGGCACGGCTCCGAGCGGCGGCGCGACGCAGACGCCCGTGGCGGCGCTCCGCGGACGGCGGCGGCGCTCCTGTGCACAAGGGACCACGGGAACACGTCAGGGAGGCTCAGGAGGGTTAGGGGAATTCAACCAAGGCAGTGGGAGGGGAAGAGAAGGCTCGGGCCTAGCTGCACCGTGTTGTGCCCGTGGTGGTGACCACCGGCGTGGGCACGGCTCGGGAGCGCTCCAGGGGCTCGGGCTGGTGTCTACTCTGCTTTGGGGAGGCAGAGGGAGCTGTGAGGGAGGGCAGGGCGTGAGGGTTTGCCCTCTGGGGCTGTGTAGGCTCGAGTCAAAGTGGGTGTGCTCGGTTTGGCAAAGGCATGGGCTTGCCTTGCCCCTTGGGGTTTCTCCACGGGTGGCCTAGCTTCTAACTGGTGCCCTGAGGTGAATATTGGTACAAGGGTGTGAGCAAGGCCACAGTAAGGGCCAAGGGATGGGCAAAAGTGAAAATGCAACTATTCCAACCACTATGTGTGACCTCACCATTTAGTCAACTTCCACCTCACTCTATTTCCTCCCTAGCCGGCCAAATGGGGATCCAATGCCACCTTCTAGAAGCCTAGTATCATTGCTTTCGAAATGGCAAAGTGTCTATGCTTGGATCAGTACACACAAGATCCATCATCAAGTTTAAAAGTGTAATCACTGTTCTGTCAGAAAAATTCAGTTAGGCAGTTTCTGAATTTTTCTAAGTGCTGGAACAGCAGACAGAGATAGCAAAAGTTGGAGTTGTTTTCAGGGTTCAAATGCTCTCCAAAATTTGTTTTCAAAACATGGACTTGTTAACCATGTTATATACTTTCAGAAACAACTTTTGGACACAATTTTGAAATAGTTTAAGGCCATGAAAACAATGTGGAAAAAGGTATACTTTCTGTTTTTATCTGTTTCTAAAAACTGCCTTAATTTTATACCACAAAAACAACAAGCAAAAGATAGTTTTTATTTATCCCAAAATAAAAGTGAGCTTATGGATTTGTAGTACATATAACAAGGAATAATTAGAAGTCAAGAAATCATAAAATAACAATCTCTAGCTTGGTGAAAACAATGGTAGAAAACAGGTACTTGGCTTTATTTTCAGGAATTGTTTTCTATAGGAAAGTTAAAAGAAAACCTTCATAGATCATCTTGGAAACTTGTTTTCTTGGATCCAACAAGGTTAAAAGTTTGTTTTAAGATGCAAACAAGAATGGTACAAGTCTTGGAAAGAAAATCCACTCAAGTATTAATAAGAAAACATTAGGGGAAAATATCAGGAATATTTTTCCGAAACATAAGGTGTTGGTTTTATAATGAAACAAAACTTATGTTGCAAATATGATTAGGATCATAACACAAGTTATTTAAAACAATCATGTTGTTGTAAACATTACTTTGTTGGCCCTAATAGTTGTCTTCTTGAGCATAGATCAAGGGTCTAAAAACTGGGATGTGACATTAGGTGGCCGGCTACTCGCTGAGGAGCCATTTGATTACTTAGTCGTATAGGTCTTTGTTACTAGAGGGACCGGCTGGCATTTGAACCCCCGTGGTTAGGTGGTCGGCTGCTTGCTGAGGAGCCATGTGAACGTGTAGTTCGGATTTCTTAGCCGGGGTGGTCCTTGCATCAGAGGGACCGGCTGCCGTTTAAGCCCTTGTGGTTAGGTGGTCGGCTACTCGCTTTGGAGCCATGTGAAGTGGGTACTTCGTTGTTCAAGCCCCCGAGTTTGGGTGGCCGGCTGCCGCTTGAGCCCCCGAGCTTGGAGGGTCTGCTGCCGCTTGGGCCACATGGACGCACGTCGGCTGCCTGTTTTTATCTGGTCGACTTGGTTTCTTTCGCTTTGCCACAAATTTTTGGTGCAGGGATAATCAAGACGCAACTTTTTCCGACTTCATTTTTAGTTTGTTATTCTCCCTTGATTAGGACATCGCTTGCTCTATCCCTGCCCCCTAGAAAGTCCTTCGTGTGCACCGCCTTTTGACCCCTGCTCTTTCATGTGTGTCAGCCAGGTTGCAGTCTGCAACCGGATCCAAAGAGAGGGCCGGCTGGCGGAGGTCACGGTTGCTTATTTGGGACAGGACTTTGAGTGAGCGAGGTCGTCGGTTTTTAGGCATCTAGCCGACTGTCTCCTTTTCCTTGGGAATTTTTTATGTGTGGTCCTCCCATTTGTTCTCTGGCCGACTGTTCGGCCGGGGTCTGCAACCGGATCTGCAGAGGAAGCGTCAGGCATCCGCCATACTACTAGATCAACCAAGGTTTTGGCGGTAGCCGGCCGGGTCCAGCCAGATGAAGGAAAAACAAATGCTTGTGATGCAAGGGTATCCCCTGCGTGTTTTCTCGGGGTCACCGGTTCTTTCATTAACAGGGTATAGGGTGCTACATTGTCCTTCAGGTGTAGAATAGGCGCAGGACCTCAGCATTCTTGGGACGCTCCATCTCTTCTCCGGAGGTGTCCGCCTGGTTTCTTCGTGGTGCACACACATCGATGAGTTAGTAGGCGTTCTTGTGGAGGGCCCTTATGATCACGAAGGGTCCTTCCCATGGAGAGGATAGCTTGTGCAGGCCCTTGGTGTCTTGAATCAGTCGGAGGACGAGATAGCCTTCGCGGAATGTGAGAGGGCGAATTCGTCGGCTGTGGTAGCGGCGGAGATTCTGCTGGTACATGGCCGACCTGGATAGCGCAAGCTCTCACACCCCTTCTAGCAGGTTGAGGCTGTCTTGATTTTCCTTCTAGGCCGCCTTATTTGTGTAGAGAACGACTCGGGGAGAGTCGAACTCATTGTTAGCCGGTAGGATTGCTCTCGCTCCATAGACGAGGAAGAATGGTGTGTAGCCGGTTGACCCGTTGGGGGTAGTGCGGAGGCTCCATAGGACGGAGGGTATCTCTCTGAGCCAGCAGTCGGCGCCCGCTCAAGCGAGTAGACTAGACGGGGCTTGATGCCGGCTAAAGTAGGCCGTTTTCTCTTTCTGCCTGTCCGTTTGACTATGGATGCGCCACTGAGGCGAGATCCAACCGGATTCTCTTTCTTCCGCGGAACTTGGCGAAGGCCTCCTTAGCGAAGTTAGTTCATTATCAGTGATGGTGATGTGGGGGTAGCCGTAGCGGTATATGATGTCCTAGATGAAATTGATGACCATCTAGCCGTCCAGCCGCTTGATCGGCTTCGCCTCGATCGACTTCGTGAACTTGTCCACTACCACCAACAGGTCAGTCCTGCCGCCACCTTTCGTCTTGAACGGGCCAACCATGTCGAGGCCCAGACGGTGAACGGACATGTGATGGGGATGGTCTTCAGGCCCGAGGACGGCGTGCATTTTTGCGCTCAGAAACGCTTGCAGCCACTGCAGGCTCATACGAAGTCCTCAGGGTCGTCCCTGATGGTTGGTCATAAGAAGCCGTAGCGGTTGGCCTTGGTGGATATCGCTCTTGAGGATGCATGGTGTGGCCACATTCCTCCTTGTCAATGTTTTCGAGCAGGCAGACTCCTTCCTCCTGGCTGTCATAGCGCTGGAAAATGCCACACATATTGCGCTTGTGGACCTGGTTGTTGATGATGGTGTAGGCGTGGGAGCAATGTTGGACTTGTCGACTAAGGTCCTCATCCCTGTGGGAGCTCATTGTGGACGAGGTAGTTGAATATGGGTTTCCCCCAAAACAGCGTTACGTGTATGGTGAGTGATGACACACAAGTATAGGGGGTGTATCGTAGTACTTTCGATAAATAAGAGTGTCGAACCCAACGAGGAGCAGAAGGTGTTGACAAACAGTTTCGATGAAGAAACAAATGTAAATACTGAAAGATAAATTTGTAGGGGTTTTTGATATTGCAGATAAATAAAGTGCGAGTAAATAAAATGCAGTAATAATAATTGCAGCAAGTGGCCCAATCCTTTCTTCAGCAAAGGACAAGCCGGTAGGTTTACTTATGAATAACAAACATTCTCGAGGACACACAGGAGGTTTCTGTCAAGTGCTTTTGTTTCATGCCGCTGAATAATCTTAAGTGTTTTGATAAGTGTTGTGTCGGTGAACCTATGCTAATGTACCGTCCCATCCAAGACTAATACATACTTGTGATTATACCCCTTGCAAGCGTCCGCAACTACAAGAAAGTAATTAAGAAATAAATCTAATCACGACTTTAAACTCCGGGATCCTACGCTCCCTCGTGCAATCGTTTCCTAACGGGGGTTTAGGTTTCTGTCACTCCGGCAACCCCACAATTAGTAGCCAAATACACGATGCATTCCCCTAGGCCCATAAATGGTGAATTATCATGTAGTCTACGTTCACATGACACCACTAGAAGAATAACACCACAACTTAAATATCAAACCATTAAATATTACTCAACATTACTTCACTACTAACAACTTGACTTCTCCCATGTCCTCAAGAACAACACGAACTACTCACAAGACATCATATGGATCATAATCAGAGGTGATATGGATGATAAAAATCTGGTCATAAAGTGCTAACACCGATAAATCTCACAAGCATCAGCTACTAACAAGTAATCCACACGGGGAGAAAGATCTAATGTAAAACAATGATAGATGCCCCTAATTGTTACAGCGGGATGATGGTGGATGATGAGGGTGATGGTGCTGGTGATGAGGATGATGATGACGATGATCCCGATGAAGCCTGGAGTGATGATGGTGACGATAGCGGTGATTTCCCCTCTCCGGAGAGGAATTTCCCCGGCAGTTTTCTCTCAGCCAGAGAGCTTTTCTCTCTATGGTGTTTTCCACCCCGAGGCGGCGGTGGAATAATTCTTCGATGATGGTATGGGTCTTAGGGTTCCCTGGGGCCAAGTACGCGAAAGATATCCCCCAGAGGTGGGCCAGGGTGGCCACACCACCTGGTGGCGCGGCCAGGGTGCGCGCCACCTCATGGTGTGGGCCCCTGGTGGCCCCCCTCTGGCTCCCCTTCTGGCTGGACTCCTCCTCTAAACTTCTAAGACACCCCCGGTTCCCCCTTTTTCTTCTGATCTTTTGAAATATGGTATCTCGGTGGTGCTTTTTCCATCAGATTTCTGGTCCCGGTGTTTATTCTCCAAAAAATATGAAACATGCAAAATAAGATAAAATAACATAAGGGATGCATCATAACATGAAATATATCGATGAATAACAGAAAATTATGATATAAATAGTGATGCAAAATGGATGTATCAACTCCCCCCAAGCTTAGACCTCGCTTGTCCCCAAGCGAAACTGAACTCAGTAAACATGACCACGGGTTTATGGAGTGAAGAGTAGATAAATAAAATATGGACAAAAAGCATCACATTTATCTATGCACCAATCATTATAGACAGCAACTTCCTCTCATATAACTTAACTTGAAACGAGTAATGGGAGTCACACACAAAGATGCAAAAGAGAGAATCAAAATTGGTGATGACAAACTTCGTTCTTGGTGAGAGAACATTAATTGATACCATACTTATCTTAGGTGAAGTCTTTATAACAAAGCTTATATTGTAGAGCTTAACAAGTTTAATTATAACAATCCTTTTACAGTGATTCATAGCTTTCAAAGTAATATTAATTCAGATAATAAAGCATGTGCTAAACAAAAAAGGATAGAAAACATGTTTGAATAAATCAACATATAGATGGTGAGATCACAAAAACTCAAATGCTTGCTGGATACAGAAAGGAATGGGTTTACTGACTCAACATAAAAGTAAAGGATAGGCCCTTCACAGAGGGAAGCATGGATCACTCATGTGCTAGAGCTTTTATTTTGTAAAACAGAGGTATAAAATGGTTGACACTCCTCCCAACCGTTCTTACACAAACCATGGCTAACTGAATCCTCGGGTGCCTGCCAGCAATCACAAACCATGGAGGAGTGTCTAATTTTGATAGAGGTGTATGTTTATGTCAACGAATGGCAAACAGAAAATACATTACGTCACAAGCCAACTAGATTTCACAAGAGAGGCTCCCATTGAAGGTCACAACTGGTATAGAAGGTCATCCATGTTTCTCTTTTGTTTACACAATTATGCTTTGACTGATAAATCAGGGGCAAAAATAGTGAAGAGAATTTGTATTATTATTTGGGGCTGGGAACCCCGCTGCCAGCTCTTCTAGCATTTGGATAAGCGGATGAAGCCACTAGTCCAGGTGTGTGAGTCCAATCAACAAGTGAGATAAAGATTCTCTATTTGTTTCCTCATGAGCTAAAACAGGAACACAAAACAGGGATACTATTGAAGGTTTTAAAGGTAACACATGAACAATTTACTTGGAGTGACGGTGAAATACCACATGTAGGAAGGTATGGTGGACACAAATGGCACATTTTTGGGGCTCAAGGTTTGGATGCACGAGAAGCATTCCCTCTCAGTACAGGGTTTTTGGCTAGCAAGGCTGGGTAGCAAGCATAAGAGTTGAGGGAAAACAAACAAATATACATATGATGAAACCAATCATGCAATCTTCATTGAAAGCCCAAGCAGTCTTAACTTGTGAATACTAAGTTTATGAGCTAATAGGCAAATTCCCTTATCTTAAACTAGCATCTCAAAATATTATTTCTACCAACCCAAGCTAAGTTTGCCAAAACCAACTAGATTAACTTGATGATCTCTAGAGTGATACCAAATACTAACAACAAGCTCAACCATATGACAGAAATTGAAAACTAAAATAAGGTGTGCGGAAAGTAAATGATGAAACTTCTTATTAATATTTCAAACCGGCAACTCACACCAAGGGATACAACGATAACCAACTAAGGAGAGATACTTCCATACTGCAAATCATCCTATATGATAACTTCTATACTCATGATATGACTCTACTGAAAAGGTAAAAATATGAAAGATAGTGATGTGATACCGCGGCACTCCCCCCAAGCTTGGAACAAGCCGAGGGTATGCCAAAACCAATGACGAATTATTTCTTCAGTGGTGGTGGTGAATCCTTTTGATCCTCGGTTTTCCAAGGTAAAGGCTCTCCATCCACAAATGATGTCCTGGTCTCCAACATCCTGAAACTAACGGCAGAGCTTATACGTTTAAACCTGTTCTCATATTCACAGTTCTGGTTCTCCACATCATAGAGTTGTGCTTGCAAATCATTGGTGGTCTTGGTGAGTGAGAAAATCTCCTACCAAAGCTTCAAATTCTCCCTCTTGTATTCAGTTATTTGTTCTGTCTTTATCCTATGGATGATCTCAACTTCACGCTCCGCCATCTTCTTGTACCTAAATACTTCTTGCTCCAGTTCTTCCATCCTAGCTTCCAGACTGCCTTCTCCTTTAGGGCCCCGAACATCTTCAATCTGCACCTTCCCGTCCTTGAGAAGAAATTCCTTGGGATGCATCTTCAACTCGTTCATGTACGGGTTGATGACGTTCTCAAAGAAATTTTCTTTGAGAGATCAAGGAGAGGACATTGTGGCTCTAGATCTTAAGACGTAACCTGGCAGAAACAGCTCGAAACAGAAACACGACGAGAAAACGATATACGAACCTCGGGGGGTCCCGGGTATTATATAGCAAAAAGTTTTACAACGAAAGGAAGGTACTGGGTGAATACGGGTCGGAGACGGACTCCGAGGCATACTCACCATAGCGTTGCGCGGACAGGGGTGGGCCCGCGCCTAGGCATGGTGAGGAGCCTCCAGGCTCCGTCTCCGCCTCGTTTCCGGCTCCTAATTTTTCATATTTTCCAAAAACAGTAAAAATAAAAGTTGGAAGATGTTTCACGAACGTGTTCTTACCAAAACTGATACCTATTCAAAAACTGACTCTGCAGTTTCTGAAATATGCTTCTTAATAAATTCCTCCGGGATCATGACTCGAATACAATCAACATTTTCATTAGAAGGATCTCCAGAAATATAATGCTTGAGCCTTTGGCCATTCACCACTTGTGAAGTGTTGTCTTCAAGGGAAACAATTTTAATTGCCTCCGAATGATATACCTCTTCGATAACAAAAGGTCCTTCCCATCTCGAGAGTAATTTTCCTGCAAAAAATCTTAGATGAGACCTATACAATAGCACTTTCTCACCAACATGAAATTCTCTTTTAATAATTCTCTCATCGTGCCACCTTTTAACTTTCTCTTTAAAGAGATTAGCATTTTCATATGCTTCACTCCCCCTTTCATCTGAAGAACTTAATTCAAGCAACCTTTTCTCACTAGCAAGTTTAAAATCTCTATTTAGGTCTCTCACTGCCCAATAAGATTTGTGTTCTAATTATAGGGGCAAGTGAAAAGCTTTTACATAAACCATTTTATAAGGAGACATGCCCATGGGATTTTTATAAGCAGTTCTATAAGCCCACAAAGCATCATTTAATTTCTTAGCCCAATTTTTTCTAGATTTGTTAACAGTCTTTTGCAAGATAGATTTTATTTCTCTATTTGATAATTCTACTTGCCCACTAGTTTGAGGATGATAGGGTGAGGCAATTCTATGATTAACATCATATTTAGCAAGAGTCTTTCTAAAACCACCATGAATAAAATGAGAACCCCCATCAGTCATAAGATATCTAGGCACACCAAACCTAGGGAAAATAATGTATTTAAGCATTTTTAATGAGGTTTCACCATCATCACTTTTAGTAGGTATAGCTTCTACCCATTTAGTAACATAATCAACAGCAACAAGAATATGAGTGTAGCCTTGTGAAGGAGGGAAAGGACCCATAAAGTCAAATCCCCAACAATCAAACGGTTCAATAACAAAAGAATAATTCGTAGGCATTTCATTACGTCTAGAAATATTTCCAACCCTTTGACATTGATCACAAGATAAAATAAACTTTCTAGCATCTTTAAAGAGAGTAGGCCAATAAAAACCTAATTGTAGAACCTTATGTGCAGTTCTATCTCCAGCGTGATATCCTCCATAAGCACTACTATGACATTTTCTCAATATCTCTTGTTGTTCATTTTCAGGAACAGATCTTCGCATAATACCATCAACACCTTCTTTATATAAGTGTGGGTCATCCCAAAAATAATGCCTCAAATCATAGAAGAATTTTCTTCTTTGCTGAGCTGTAAAGGTAGGAGGCAAATACTTGGAAACAATAAAGTTAGCATAATCAGCATACCATGGACTCTCTTGAGAGCTCACTTTTATTGCAGCCAACTGTTCATAAGGAAAACTATCATTAACAGGAATAGGATCATCAGAGATATTTTCTAATCTAGACAACTTATCAGCAACAGGATTTTCAGCACCCTTCCTATCCACAATATGTAAATCAAACTCTTGTAAGAGAAGCACCCATCTAATAAGTCTAGGCTTAGCATATTTCTTTTCCATAAGGTACTTAATAGCAGCATGATCAGTATGAATAGTAACTTTAGAATCAACAATAAACTGCCTAAATTTATCACAAGCAAAAACTACAGCTAGGAACTCTTTCTTAGTGGTAGCATAATTCTATTGAGCAGCATCAAGATTTTTACTAGCATAATGAATAACATTTAACTTCTTATCTACCCGCTGTCCAAGAACATCACATACAGCATAATCACTACCATCACACATAATTTCAAATGGTAAATTCCAATCAGGGGGTTGAACAATAGGGGCAGATATTAAAGCCTTCTTTAAAATTTCAAAAGCTTCTTTACAATCTTCATCAAAAACAAAAGGTACATCCTTTTGAAGAAGATCAGTAAGAGGCTTTGATATTTTAGAGAAATCTTTAATAAACCTTCTATAGAAACCAGCATGGCCAAGAATACTACGAATACCTTTGACATCCCTGGGACATGGCATTTTCTCAATGGCTTCAACTTTAGCTCTATCAACTTCTATACCTCTTTCAGAAATTTTATGTCCAAGAACAATTCCTTCATTAACCATAAAATGGCATTTCTCCCAATTAAGAACAAGATTAGTATCCTCACATCTCTACAAAACTTTATCAAGATTCTGCAAACAATTATCAAAAGAAGTTCCATAGACGGAGATATCGTCCATGAAGACTTCCACAATTTCTTCACAAAAACCATGAAAGATAGCAGACATGCATCTTTGAAAAGTAGCAGGAGCATTACATAAACCAAAAGGCATACGTCTATAAGCATAGGTTCCATAAGGACAAGTGAAAGTTGTTTTCTCTTGATCAGTCTTTATAAGAGCAATTTGAGAGAACCCAGAATAACCATCAAGAAAGCAGAAATGAGTTTTCTTAGACAACCTCTCTAGCATTTGATCAATAAAAGGCAAAGGATAATGATCTTTCTTAGTAACCTTATTAACTTTCCTAAAATCAATGCACATCCTATAACCAACCACTACTCTTTGAGGAATAAGTTCATTATCTTCATTTGGCATAACAGTCATCCCTCCTTTCTTAGGGACATAATGCACAGGACTAACCCATCAAATATCAGCAATACGATAAATAATACCATCATCAAGGAGTTTTCATACCTCATTTCTTACCACATCCTTCATCTTAGGATTTAAACGGCGTTGATGTTCAACAACTGGCTTTGCATCAGGTTCAATATTAATAGCATGCTGACATATAGTAGGAGAAATCCCCTTCAAATCGTCAAGAGTATAACCAATAGCACCTTTGTGTTTCCTCAATATTCCCAATAATCTCTCCTCTTCTCTAGCGGATAGTTTAGAAATAATAATAACAGGATATAATTTCTTATCATCAATATGAGCATATTTAAGATTGTCAGGCAAAGGCTTTAAATCAAAAATAGTATCCTCCTTGGGTGGTAATGTGGTACCCAAGTCTTCCACCGGCAAATTATGTTTCAGCGTTGCTGGCTGATGTAGGAAAATCTCGTCAATTATTTCTTTCTTCCATAAAGACATCACTTCTGTGGTCTTCCATGTATTGCTCCAAAGTATTGTTAGGAGCAAGAGCAATAGCAGCCAATTGTTCAACTCTATAATTCTCATTAGGTAATTCAGCTTCATAAGGTGCTTTAGCAAATTTGGAGAAATTAAATTCATAAGACTCTCCCTCAAACTTTGTAAGGATTTTCTCCTTTTTACAATCTATAACAGCACCACAAGTGTTTAAGAAAGGTCTACCAAATATAATAGGACAAGTATCCTAGCAGAGGTGCCTAGTACTAGAAAATCAGCAGGATATTTAGTTTTACCACATAAGACCTCCACATCTCTAACAATACCAATTGGAGAAATAGTTTCACTATTAGCAAGTTGAATAATCACATCAATGTCTTCAAGTTCACAAGAACCAATTTCATGCATGATTTCTTTATAAAGCTCATAATGAATAGCACTAGAACTAGCACCAATATCACACAAACCATAATAGCAACGATCACCTATCCTAACAGATAGCACAGGAACACTAGGTTTCCTAGATTTACTAGGATGAGAGACAATATTAGAAGCATCTTCACAAAATATAATGTGTCCCTCTTCTACATTTTCAGAAACAAGGTCCTTTACTATTGCTAATGTAGGTTCTATAGTTATTTGTTCCTCGGGTTCTACAGGTTTCCTTGCACTTTTATTAAATGCACTAGCTAACATAGAATGTTCTTTTACCTTAGCAGGGAAAGGCATTTTCTCAATGTAAGGTTCAAGCACAATAGAATCAACGGTATGAACTTCTATATCTCTAGCAGGAACACAATTAACAGTATCTTTATAAGGTGCATGGTACTTATCCCATTCCTTTTTGGGAATATCAATATAAGAAGCAAAAGCCTTATATAAGTTTGTAACAACTGGAGAATCAAGACCATAAACAATACTAACATTATGAAAATCATAGGATGACATAAAAGTTTTAATGCATTCATAATCATAATTTATACCCGACTTTCTACCTTTGTCATTCTCCCATCCTTCAGTGTTTTCTTGAATACGGTCAAGGAGATCCCATTTAGCTTCATCCTTCATACGTGTAAATGATCCAGAACAAGAAGCATCCAATAAATCATTATCATGAAGAGAAAGCCTTGCATAGAAATTATTAATAACAATATTACTGGGGAACTCATGAATGGGGCACTTGAACATTAGTAACTTCAATCTCCCCCATGATTGGGCAATACTCTCTCCGTCACGAGGACAAAAATTATATATATAATTCCGATCTCTATGAATTTCACTGGGAGGATAGAATTTAGAATAAAAGAGAGGTACAATTTCCTCCCATCCAATAGTCTGGCTCTTTTTCAGCAGTTTGAACCATTCAGCGACTCGGCCTGTCAATGATATAGAGGATAATTTCCTCTTCACTTGGCCCATTGTAATACATGCACACTTGAACAACTCGCATAATTCATGTAAAAAGAGAAAATGATCACCAGGATGGACAGTTCCATCACCTAAATAGCAGTTATTCATAACATGTTTAATAATCTTTATAGGTATTTTATAAGGATCCAAATCATCAGGAGGTGGGTCACTTACACCCTAGCAGTGGCAGCAGTGCCCGCAAATAAGGACTCAAAAGGAGATCCAAACATAGTGTATAAAGCAGTAGACAGTTAAAAAAACAGCACTTACACCAGAAGCTTCCTTTATTAATTCCACTTCCCAATAGCGCTTAGCTCCCCGGCAACGGCGCCAGAAAATAGTATTGACGACCCACAAGTATAGGGGGTGTATTGTAGTACTCTCGATAAATAAGAGTGTCGAACCCAACGAGGAGCATAAGGTGTTGACAAGAAGTTTCGATGAAGGAATAACTGTAAATACTGAAAGATAAATAAAGTGCGAGTAAATAAAATAAAGTAATAATAATTGCAGCAAGTGGCCCGATTCTTTCTTCAGCAAAGGACAAGCTGGTAGGTTTACTTATGATTAACAAACGTTCTCGAGGACACACGGGAGTTTTCTGTCAAGTCCTTTTGTCTCAAGCCGCTGAATAATCTTTAGTGTTTTGGTAAGTGTTGTGTGGGTGAACCTATGCTATTGTACCGTCCCATCCAAGACTAATACATACTTGGGATTATACCCCTTGCAAGCGTCCACAACTACAAGAAAGTAATTAAGAAATAAGTTTAACCACAGCCTTAAACTCCGGGATCCTACGCTCCCTCGCGCAATGGTTTCCTAATGGCGGTTTAGGTTTCTGTCACTCCGACAACCCCACAATTAGTAGCCAAATACACGATGCATTCCCCTATTCCCATAAATGGTGAAGTATCATGTAGTCGACGTTCACATGACACCACTAGAATAATAACACCACAACTTAAATATCAAACCATTAAATATTACTCAACATTACTTCACTACTAACAACTTGACTTCTCCCATGTCCTCAAGAACAACACGAACTACTCACAAGACATCATATGGATCATAATCAGAGGTGATATAATGTATGATAACAATCTGGTCATATAGTGCTAACACCGATAAATCTCACAAGCATCAGCTACTAACAAGTAATCCACACCGGGAGAAAGATCTAATGTAAAACAACGATAGAGGCCCCTAATTGTTACAGCGGGATGACGATGGATGATGAGGGTGATGGTGCTTGTGATGAGGATGATGATGACGATGATCCCGATGAAACCCGGAGTGATGACGGCGACGATGGCGGTGATTTCCCCTATCCGGAGAGGAATTTCCCCGGCAGTTTTCTCTCTGCTAGAGAGCTTTTCTCTCTCGAGTGTGTTCTGCCCCGAGGCGGCGACAGAATAATTCTTCGATGATGGTATGGGGCTTAGGGTTCCCTGGGGGCCAAGTACGCGAAAGATATCCCCCAGAGGTGGGCCAGGGTGGCCACACCACCTGGTGGCACGACCAGGAGGGGGGCGTGCCACCTCATGGTGTGGGCCCCTGGTGGCCCCCCTATGGCTCCCCTTCTGGATGGACTCCTCCTGTGAACTTCTAAGACACCCCGGTGTCCCCCTTCTTTTTCTCATCTTCTGAAATATGGTATCTCGGCGGTGCTTTTTCCATCAGATTTCTGGTCCCGGTGTCTATTCTCCAAAAATTATGAAACATGCAAAATAAGATAAAATAACATAAGGGATGCATCATAACATGAAATATATCGATAAATAACAAAAAATTATGATATAAAATAGTGATGCAAAATGGACGTATCAGTGAGTACAGCTTCTGCGGCCGGTTGGGTAGCCCCTAGGGCTGATGTTCCGGCTGGGGGTGCTGATATTGGTCCGGCTGCCCCCGTGCTTTCCTTTTCGATCAGCATCGGGACAGGGACAGCAGACGGCTCAGAGATGGTAGCCCCTGAATTTATTGGTTTGTCGGCTAGGATGGTCGAGGCGGTAGCCCCCGGGTCCATGGACTCAGGCGGCTGGTTGGGGTCAGCCAGCAGGACGATGGAGTCGGAGCTTGATTAGGGCATGATGGACGGCTTGCGTAAGTGCTCGAGGGAGACGCCAGGAGGGATGGCTTTTAGGGTGGATCCAATCTTGGACAACATGTCCTTCGTCTTGTTGAAGGCTTGAGGTACATGGTGGAACTAAAATCCTTCGAAGCAGGCGCAGAGTTGCCGGATGAAGAAGCGGTAGACGGCCATGTTGGCGTCCTTGGAGTCCCAATCTCCTGAGACCTGTTGTATCACCAGGTCTGAATCCCCAAAATAGAGGATGCATTGGATCCCTATCTCCTTTGCCAGCTTGAGGCCATGGACGAGGGCCTCGTACTCGGCCATGTTGTTGGTGGCTTGAAGTGGATCTTCAACGCATATTCCAGCCGGTCTCCCTTCGGAGAGGTGAGGACGATGCCGGCTCCCAAGCCCCCACGCATCTTGGAGCCGTCGAAGTGCATTTTCGAGTGCGAGAAGGCGGGAATAGGCGGCGGGTACTAGGTTTCCGCCCAGTCGACGAATAAGTCGGCGAGGACCTGGGACTTGATGGCGCCGAGCGGATCATAAAGAGTGTTGTGTGCTGCCAAGTTGATGGCCCATTTGGCAACAGGGCCAGTTGCATCCTTGTTGTCGATGATCTCTAAAAGCGGGGTCGTGCTCACCACGATGATAGTGTGCTCCTGGAAGTAGTGGTGGAGTTTCTTGGTGGGAAAGTGCAGGACGTAAACTAGGTTCTGGTAGTCGGGGTAGTTCTTCTTGGACTGCGAGAGAACCTCGTTGATGTAGTGCACCGACCTCTCTACCGGCTGCTCCTTGTCCTTCTGCGGACGCTCGACCACCAAGACGACGCTGATGACCTGGGTGGTTTCCGCGATGTACAACACAATGGGTTCTTTTGGATCCGGAGGTGTCAAGACGGGGGCAGTGGAGAGCGTCCGCTTGAGGTCGAGGAAGGCCGCATCCGCCTCCCGGGTCCAGGTGAATTTTTCCATCTTCTTTAGGAGCTGGTAGAGCGGGAGGGCTTTCTCACCCAGCCGGCTGATGAACCTGCCGAGGGAGGCTAAGCAGCCAGCGAATTTCTGGATGTCTCTCAGCTGAGTCGGCAGGTGCATGTTCTCGATGGCGGTGATCTTGTACGGGTTGGCATCGATCCCTCGCTCAGACACGAGGAAACCGAGAAGATGGTCGGCTGGAACCCCGACACATTTCTCTGGGTTCAGCTTTATCTTGAACCGACTCAAGTTCGCAAAGGTTTCTTCTAAGTCCTCAAGGAGTATGCGCCGCTCCTGGTCTTGATCACCACGTCATCCACATAGGCATGGACATTCCAGACGATTTGATCGTGCAAGCATTTCTACATGCGCCGCTGAAAGCGCATTTCGTTATCCCTAGTGTTTTGTGTGTTAGTTAACAATACTACCGATGTTATTTATAAAGGTGTAAAGTGGTGCACATGTTTAATTATTCATTCGCATCGAACACCAGAAAAAAGTGAAGTTAGATCAGCCTGATTTGCTACTGGAGGTAGCCGGATATTTCTGGGTCAACCAGAAATTCCGGTTGTGAAGATTTTCTCATAGGTTGGCCACATAAGGTAGCCGGAAATTTGAACGGAAATTTCTAAGGCAAAACCGGATATTCCGTTTGGGGAAGAATCAACACGAAAACGGTTAAGGACTTGAATATTTTTCTCTCTAGAGTCAACCGGAATTTTCCGACCAACCCGAATTTCCGGTTGGAAGAAGTTTTGGCACAGAAGTTAACCGGAAATTCGTACCAGAAATTTTGGAGAAATCGAAATTCCTAGTTTGGTAAACTTCTGTCAAAATCTTAGATCTGAAGCAGTTTCAACTAACCGAAATATCCGGTTCAAGTTTGAACCAGAATATCCGGCTCCAATTTCTGCCTCCAACGACCACATTTATGGAGGGGGTATAAATACTCCTCCTTCTTCCCCAATAGATCCACTTTGTCCAAGACATTTATTGCACATTTATTGAGTGCACCAAATCCAAGAATTCTCCCAATCCTCCACCAAAACTTGCTGATCGTTGGAGGATTGAAGGAGAAGACCCCGATCTACTACGTCACCAAGCCATTTTTCATTCCACCCTCGGTCACTTGAGGAAATCTAGTCTAGGGTTTCCGTGTGGAAAACCTAAACTCCTTTTCTACTCACTTGTTGATTGTTGGTGATTCTTGGGAGCCCCCAATTCGGTTGTGGGTGTGTGCCTCGGGCTCATTGTAAAGGATTCGATTTCCTCCTCAAAGGGAATCAATAGTGGAAGGTGAACTAGGCTTTTGTGGCGAGGTTCATTGGAGAATAGGGTGAGGCTTTTGTGGCGTTAAGTAGGCCTTTGTGGCGAAAGTCGCACCCCTCCAACGAGACGTACTCCCCTCAAAAGGAGGAACTCGGGATTACATTCTTGTCTCCGCGTGCTTCCGTTATCGGCTACCTCGTTCCTCTCCTTTACTTTGTGTTTGTATGTTGTTTATTGTTGTTCTTGTCATATATGTAAATTCACTGTAGTTGCATACCTAGATAATTTACCTTTGTGTCAAGCCTCAATTGAAAAAGAATTAAAATTGGCCGTAGCACCTATTACCCCCTAGGTGTCCAAACTATATGTTCAACCGTTAGTAGGTGGCTCCCGCGTTCTTCGGTCCAAACGACATGGTGCCATAGAAGTAGGCCCCGTAGGGCCTGATGAACACCGTCTTGATCTGGTCAACCGGGTTGAGCTTGATCTGGTGGTAGCCAGAGTAGGCATCCAGGAACGAGAGGAGCTCGTATCCGGCTGTGGAGTCAATGACTTGATCTGTCTGCGGGAGAGCGAACAGACCCTTAGGGCAGACCTTGTTCAAGGCGGTGTAGTCGATGCACATGCGCCATGTGTCATTCTTCTTCAAGACCAGGACTGGGTTGGCAAGCTAGTCCGGGTGGAAAACTTCCATGATGTAGCGGTTGCAAGCAGTCGGGCAATCTCTTCACCAGTGGCCCTTCTTTTTTCCTCCTTGAAGCGGCGGAGGCCTTGCTTGTTTGGTTTTGTGCCCCGCTTGATATGAAGTGAGTGATCGGCCAACTCCCTCTGGACACCCGGCATGTCCTTGGGGGATCATGTGAAGATATTCCGATTCTCACGGAGGAAGTCGATGGGCACGCTTTCCTATTTAGCGTCATTTCTTGTCGGGTCGGCTGGCGTCGAGGGGATCTTTTTTGTGGCCTTGGCTACCTGGAACTGGGACTCACCCTCCTGTCCCTTTGTCTCTAGAACTTCTAGGGTCTTGTTGCTGATATCGCGCTAGATCTGCTAGAGTTCCTCGGCGTGCGCGATGGATCTGGCTAGCTTCGAGCCGTAGGAGGCGCAGACAATTGACCGCCTGTAGTCACCGCAGACGTGATGATCCCATGCGGGCCGGGTAGCTTCATCTTCAGGTAGGCGTAGTGCGGGACCGCCATGAACTTGGTCAAGGCGGGCCGACCGAAGATGGCGTGGTAGGCGCTTTAGTGGTTCACCACCTCGAACCAGATGGGCATGCGGCGGAACTTCTCCTCTTTGCCGAATATGACATCCAACCGGACTGTTCCAATGTGGGTGCAGAGTTTGCCCAACACGATGATACGTCATAAACGTATCTATAATTTCTGACGTTCCATGTTGTTTTCATGCCATATGCTACATGTTTTCCTTACAATTAATGTCATTTTTATCGATATCCCGGACTAACCTATTGACAAGATCCCGGACTAACCTGTTTTCTGCTGTTTTTAGTTTCAGAAAAGTTGTTCTCAAAATATTCTCGGAATGGAAAATTCGAAGTCCGGAAGTCTTAGAATTCCCGAAGGTTCCACGGAGTCCCGAAGAGGCCCGGAGATGGGCCACACCATAGGGAGGCGAGCCCCTAGCCGCGTCGAGGGTGGTCTGGGCCCCTCGGGCGTCTACCGCCATCGCCCTTTCACCTATTTATTCCCCCCATACATCAACCCTAAAAAATATACCACTTCGTCCCAAGAAACACCCGAGGCCGCCGTCATCATCAGTCCGAGATCACGAGAGTTCTGGAGCTCTCCCCGGCACCCTGCCGGGAGGGGAATTCAATACCGTAGGGGTCTACACCACCATGCCCGCCTCCGGAGTGATGCGTGAGTAGTTCATCCTTGGACTACGGGTCCATAGCAGTAGGTATATGGTTGTACTCTCAACTTTATGCCTCATGTTTAGATCTCGTGAGCTTCCTCACATGATCGAGATCATCTTTATGTAATGCTACATGTTGTGTTTGATGGGATCTGATGAATGTTGAATGCTATGTCTTCTGATTATCAATCTATCATGTTATCTTCAATCATATGTTATTTATGATCTTGCATGCTCTCCGTAATTAGTAGATGCTCTGGCCAAGTAGATGCTAGTAACTCCAAGAAGGAGTATTTATGCTAGATAGTGGGTTCATGCCTCCTTTGCATCTGTGCTCGAGTGACAGAAACGTGACGGATGGAGGCTGTGTTGTTGCCATTAGGGAGAAAACAATGTTGATTAGCTAGTTTACATTGTTTACATTACACACTTCGCTTACTGCGATAATCTGTTGCTAGCAACTTAATACCCAACGTTTGTTCGGATGATATTTGGAGGGTGGATTATTAGACATAGATGCAGTTGGATGACGGTGTATGTATTTTGTTTTAATGCCCGCATGAATCACATAGTAATCTTTATGTCTTGCATATGCACTACGGTGCAGCCTTCATTTCTGTTAATTGCCCAGCTGTAATTTGTTCACCACGCATGTTATTTATCTTTTACGGAGAGACACCACTAGTGAACTGTGGACCCCGCTCCTTTTTCCTCATACTGATAAAACACCTACTTCTTTCATACTGTTTCGAATGCTTTCATACTGTTTTCCACACCATATGTTTAACCTCTTTGTGTTCAGTAAAACCGGTGAGATTGACAACCTCACTGCTTCGTTGGGGCAGAGTGATTTGATTGTGTTGTGTAGATTCCATGTTGCTTCTGAACCGGTAGTGAGCCCTGCCATCTCATCTGCTTCAACCTTCTGAAGCTACTCCTTCCTCCTACTGGTCGATTAAACCTTGGTTTCTTACTGAGGGAAAACTTGCCGCTGCACTCTTTACAACCTTCCTCTTGGGGTTTACCAATGAGAGCAAGCAGCTCCCATCATGGAGCCCGGTCCATTTTCTCATACTGATAATACACACACTGCTTCCACTGTTTTCACACTGCTGATCATGTTTTCATATTGTTCTCATATTGTTTTCCACACCATATATTTAACCTCTTTGTTATCAGAAAAAACGGTGAGATTGACAACCTCACTGCTTTGTTGGGGCAAAGTGAATTATTTGTGTTGTGTAGGTTCCACGTTGCTTCTGAACCGGTAGTGCGCCCTGCCATCTTAGCTGCATCAACCTTCTGAAGTTACTCCTTCCTCCTACTGGTCGATCCAACCTTGGTTTCTTTCCGAGGGAAACTTGCTGCTGCACTCTTCATACCTTCCTCTTGGGGTCTCCTAACGAACGTGTGTTCACACGCATCGAGCATTTTTCTGGCGCCGTTGCCGGGGAGGAAGAGAATTTCTGCAAGGGGAGTCTCTCTCTTCCAATCTCTTTACTTTGTTTTTGTTTTGCTTAGTTTATTTTATTTTGTCTTGTTTGCTTCTCTTTATCAAAAGCACAAAAAAATTAGTTCTTATTCTAGTTGTTACTTTTGTTACCTCGTTATTATCTTTCATCATGTTGTTCCCTAAGTTTACCCTAAAAGACCTTCCAGTTGGTTGTGGTTCTATACTTGGAAAGGATACCATTAAAGAATTCTTTAATCATGTTAGTAAGCATGACAACTTTGAGGAAAAATCCATAGTAGAACTTGCTACAAATTATGAAACTACCGCAACTTCTTTAATTCACATGTTAGAATCTAGGTTTGTTAACCTCCATCCCATATTGCAGCATATGTTCCTCAACTTTAATAACATTGAAGATATTTAGAAAAGGAACTTTATCCTAGAAACCATGCTTAAACAATTTGGAGATGTTGCTATAGAAGCTAGCAAAGTCTTTGATCATTTCAATATGCTAGGCTCATGTGTAGATATTGTTGGTGCTCTTGAAAAAACTGAATCTAAAAATGAAAAGGAGGAGAAAATACCAATCCCCTTTAAATTGGTAGCACTGCATGAAGCCCAAGAAAAGAATTATGATTGGATTGTTCCTGAGAATTTATTTGATGAGAATAGTAGGCCTAAAAGTTCTAACATATGAAACTCACTTAGATAAAATACAATGTATTATTAAGGAATTTCCTTATCCTGATTTGAATGCCTCTCCACTTGAAAACACTTGATTCCACTTTTCTGGGCCTAGCTAAAAGGCGTTAAAGAAAAGCACTTCTTGGGAGATAACCCATGGTTTTATTTTTGCTTTGTTTAATTCTGTTTTCTTTGATTCAAGGGGTTGTATAATTCTGTAGAAACTCCTTTGTATCTTTATTTTCATGTTTTATTTGTGCCAAGTAAAGTTTCTGACGAGAGTTGGAGTTGGTTTTGGATTTCTGCGCAGGAAACAGATTTCTATTGTGCACCATAAAAAATCGTATAAAATCCAGAAAAATCAGAATGATCTGAATTTTTTATGCTTATTCCTCAGCTAATTCCGCAAATTTTTATTTCTTTAATTTTTTCGATCTGAGCAACGTAAGTGCCCCGAAAAAGTTCGTCTTTACAAACTATTCTGGTTTTGGCAGATTCTACCATTTTTCTTGCATTTGCTGTTTTACGATGTCAAGTGGATTTCTTTGCTTCACGAAACATCAGTGGCTGTAGGTAATGTTTAAAAGTATCAATAGCACTTGTGCCCATACAGAACCCATGAATTTTTGTTTCTTGCACTAACCCTCTAATGCGAATTACTCTTTGAGTGTGGTGTGAACGAAGTTTTCAAGGGTCAAGAGAAGAGGGTGATATAATGTGATCAAGAAGAGTGCAAAGGCAAAGCTTGGGGATTCCCCCGTGGTTCATCCCAGAAAATTCTAAGGATACTCAATCATCTAAGCTTGGGGATGCCCAAGGCATCCCCATCTTCATCAACAATTTATCAAGTCACTTCTAGTGAAAATATATTTTTATTTGGTCACATCATATGAAGTTTACTTGGAGCGTCTGTTTGTTTTTATTTTGTTTTCTTTTGTTTTCCTTGCTGCGGTAATATAGTTGGACCCTATCATTTTTTGTGTTAGAGAGAGACACGCTCCGGTTTTTGTTTGAATACATGATATGCTCGTATTCTTAGTTTTTCTTCTAGTTGCTGCAAATTTCCTATTTAGCTCCTTTTTTATTGCATCTCTTATTTAGAGCTGTTAGTTTTAGTAGAGTTGTGTTATTATGAAATGCTTGGTGTTGGAAAGCAGTAGTACAGTTTTCGTGCTTATAACGGTGCAATTAGAAGCTTGTATAGACTGTGGCTAGAATTTTTCATGCCATGCTAGATGTTATTAATTCTAAATCCTAGTGGTTATTTTTGTAGCATGATTTGTCTCAAATATCTGAGAGTGTTTAATGTGCCTTAGAAAGAATCATGAGTTTTTTTTGTCATTTTGAAGCATAAATTTGTGGTGTTCTCCTTTGAATGATTTATTTGGTTGACTTGGCGCATGCTCACACCATGTTTATGACTACGAACCAGTCACTTATAGCCTCTATTATCATTTAGTTTTTGAATTTGTTGTACAACTTATGCTTTGATTAATGATATTTTTGTCGCTATGCATGATTATGGCCATTATTGCTCTCTCGATTTGTCGCTCCCAATCTTTTGCTAGCCTACACCTGTACTGAGTATGAGCTCTACTCGTGCATCCAACTCCCCAAAACCAAAGTTTGCCAAATGTGTCCACCATATCTACCTACATGTGGTATTTAACTGCCACTCCAAAGTAAATTGCTCATGTGTTACCTTTAAAAGCTTCAAAATTACTCCTGTTTTGTGCCCCTGTTTTAGCTCATGAGGACGTAAATAGAGAATATTTATCTCACTTGTTGATTGGACTTTCACACCATGGACTAGTGGCTTCATCCGCTTATCCAATTGATAGAAGAGCTGGCAGCGGGGTGCCTAGACCCAAAGTAATACAACAAATTATCTTCACTATTTTTGCCCCTGATTTACCAGTCAAAGCATAATTGTGTAAACAAAAGAGAAAGAGGGATGACCTTCTACCCAGATGCATCCTTCTATGGGAGCCGCTCTTGTGAAGTCTAGTTGGCTTGTGACGTACTGTATTTTTTGTTTACCATTCGTTGACATAAGCATACACCTCTCTAAAAAATGTTTTAAATACCTCTATTTAACAAAATAAAAGCTCTAGCACATGAGTGATCCCTACTTCCCTCTGCGAAGGGCCTTTCTTTTACTTTTATGTTGAGTCTCCATCTTCTAACTTTATGCACAATTGAGAGAGCATGGCTGCCATTCCGAGTTTAATGTGGATTTGTCCCAGAAACATTATTAATTGATTCATGATGTGTTATTGTTTGTTCTCTAATTATTTATTCTAGTCTTCCTCATGAACTTTGAAGGTGTCCTGGCATTTATGTTTTGCCCCACTCTTAAGGACAAGCGAAATATCACTTTGCCATGTTATCTCTATGATTGAAACAAACGTATATCTTTCAAGTGCATTATTATTCATGATCTTTTATTTGTGTTACTTCTCATGATGCAAGGTGATTGCTATGATTTATTGTTAGAATTTTATTTCTCATGCTTGTGTTAAAAGTTCTATGATTTCAGTTATGCTTATGCTTTCACAATTTAGATGATCAAGTTCATGTTGGTAGCATGTCACCTTAGGAATTTTGTGTTTTTATCGTTTACCTACTCGAGAACGAGTAGGAACTAAGCTTGGGGATGCTGATACGTCATAAACGTATCTATAATTTCTGATGTTTCATGTTGTTTTCATGCCATATGCTACATGTTTTTCTTACACTTTATGTCATTTTTATTGATTTCCCGGACTAACCTATTGACAAGATGCCACAGAGCCAGTTCCCTGTTTTCTGCTGTTTTTAGTTTTAGAAAAGTTGTTGTGGAAATATTCTCGGAATTGGAAAATTTGAAGTCTGGAAGTCTTAGAATTCCCAAAGGTTCCACGGAGTCCCGAAGAGGCCCATAAGGGGGCCACAGGGGAGCCACACCATAGAGTCCCCCGCGCCTAGGAGTGGTGTGGCCCCCTCGGGCATCCACCGCCATCACCCTTTCGCCTATTTATTCCCCCGATACATCAACCCTAAAAATATACCACTTCGTCCAAAGAAACACCCGAGGCCGCCGTCATCATCAACCCGAGATCGGGAGAGTTCTGGAGCTCTCCCCGGCACCCTTCCGGGAGGGGAATTCAACACCGTAGGGGTCTACACCACCATGCCCGCCTCCGGAGTGATGCGTGAGTAGTTCATCCTTGGACTACGGGTCCATAGCAGTAGCTAGATGGTTGTACTCTCCACTTTATGCCTCATGTTTAGATCTCGTGAGCTGCCTCACATGATCGAGATCATCTATTTGTAATGCGACATGTTGTGTTTGCTGGGATCAGATGATTATTGAATGCTATGTCTGTTGATTATCAATCTATCATGCTATCATGGCGAGATAGTCATGCTATCTTCATGTGTATGTTATTTATGATCGGTGTTCCGCACAACATCATCATATATAATGGGAGCAACTTCACAGCCAAGAAAACTCAGGACTTCTGCGAGGAAAAAGGGATAACTCTCAGCTTCGCCTTGGTAGCTCACCCGCAAACTAACGGCCAGGTCGAATGATCCAACGGATTAGTTTCGGCTGGCCTAAAGAAGCGGCTACTCAGTCGGCTACACCCAGCAGCATGGCACTGGGCCGAAGAATTACCATCGGTGTTATGGAGCCTGCGAACAACACCAAATCGGTCGACAAACTACACGCCATTCTTCATGGTATACGGAGCCGAGGCCGTGCTACCCGAGGATGTAAAATTCAGCGCCCCACGAGTCGTCGCATACAACAAAGAAACCTCAAAGAAAGCACTCGCGGAGGACATGGACGCACTAGATGAGATCAGGGACATCGCACTCGCAAGATCTGCAGTCTACCAGCAATCGCTGCATAATTACCACAGTCGCCGCATACAACACATATCCTTCGTGGTAGAGACCTGGTACTGCGACTCAAGCAAAAGGAGGGGCACAAGCTAGAGACACCATGGGAAGGACCCTATCCCGGGAGGCGCCTATCGTTAGAAGAACCCGAAGACAGGCGGTATCTACTCCAACCCGTGGAACGTGGCGCACCTCCGCAAGTTCTATCCTTAGGGTTTAATCTTCTACTCGCAAGAAATAAGGCTGTACCAGCCACTTTGTAACTCGAGCAATTACATGGCTTCTCAGCCATAGCAATAAAAACATGGTTTCTCAACCATAGCTACAAAGACTATCCAGTCGCAGTTTTTACCGTTTAGTTTTCTTTCTACATGCTAAACGACATGTCACACCCCCAAACACACGGAGGCTACGCCTAACTAGCATCATCAAAGACTTACAGCACTTACACCCAGTAAAAATTATACAGGGTAAAGCAAGGTTCACACCTTATAAACACCTTAAATTAATTGATTAAGACATACAAGGTCACAAGGTTTACACCTTAACACACCATAAACAGGTACAACACACAAGGTACATACACATTGAGGATCTACAACTACTGTCGAGCAGCCGCCTCTTGAAGCAACCGCTCGGTCTCCGCCGCCGTCAATCGAATAATCCGCTCAGCAGAAGGACGCACAACATCATAATGAGGGATAAAATATATACATGGACCTTGGGTGTCAGGGAGTCGTGCCACAGAGTTGAAGTTAACCTCAAGATGCCACAAACGCACGAAGGCAAGCGCCGCCTGAGATCCACAGATGAGCTGTTGGCGCACACACTCACGAACTTCCCCCACCCGACGGAATATCCTAAGCCGGCCACTCAAGCTATCTGGGACAACACCAAAAGGGTAAAACGCCCGATGGACAGAAGAGAGAGCCTCTGGACAAGATTCAACGAGTATCTGCGCCTGACTCACCTGGTACTTCAAGGTAGCCAAGATAAACCTCGGCTCCGGTCAGACCAGAAGTTGTTCGTGTGAGGACTAGAGATGCCCGACTCGTGAACAATATGGTTGTCCACCCAATGTCCCTCGCAGACTCCATCAGGCTCAACAACTGCACGGATAGCAAGCACGTCAAAACAAAAATAGCAATCAGCAACAAGTACTCGGGGGCTCGCAAAACTTACAGAGCATGTTCTTTGCAACACCCGACAGCTCCTCCATTACAAATTGCTCGTGCTCCGCAGCAAGTTTCTGCTTTGACTTGGCAACATAAGACACGCCTCATAGAGCCTTAAACTTACGATCGCCATCCGCGACACGGTCCCTGAGTGACGCAAAGATACTGGCAGTAACAACCAAAGGATCAATAAAAGAAGAAGCTCCACTCGACGAACCTCCGCTGGAATCAATCAACTGGAAAGAACAACAAATATTCAGAAATAGTACAATACCCCACTCGAGAATATACCACCCAAGATTTTCGGGAGCTTGGGGGCTACTCCCATCGGGAGAATACAAAGTAAGGCGCAAATATAAAACGCTGACACTTTCGAAAACATTTCGATTGGACAAAATAAAGTACAGGAATACATTCCAGGGTTCATTACATATGAAGGCATACAGAAACAAGAATTATTCTACGAAACTACAGAGGTAGTTCCACTCGCAGCAGGATGTCCTTTACGCCCGGCGCGCGAGAGTACCCCGCAAAGCATCTTCGAAAGCTCCTCGGCACGGTCGCCAAAAGGACGGAGTGCTACCTTTTTGCCCAGGGAGTCGCGTGGAACCTCCGAGTACACCTTCTCCAGGTCACCCGAGACACCATGCGCCAGGGCAAACTGGATAGCTGTCTTGGCCCCACACTCCGTCTGCGCAAGCAAGTACTCATGGAGGAGATCTTCATAGCCTAGGAAAACTTGCAGCAGACCAATCAGAGTAGGCGGAACCGCCACATCCACGAGCAGGCGCTCATGGAACTGCGTTAGCACTCGGGTAGCGTCATAGACGAGGGAGCAGACCCTGTTCGCATGCTCCTGAAGCTGAACACACGAGTCGGAGAGAGCATCGAGCCGCATTTGTTTGGGCAGCTCCAACCCAACTCCAATGGTGTCTAAGACAAAGGCAGAACAAGTATCATAAAAGGAAAAGGACAAGCCACAACCGAAGGAAGATAAAATTCAACTCACCAGCAAGTTTCTGAGCGAAGGGACGGATGATGCCGACAAGATCATTGTCGTGCTGTAAGCTCGCCTCCTCCAGCTGCTTCAGAGCTTCTTGGGCCTCTGCGAGACTGTCGGCCGAGCGCTTGCGTGTGGTTTCCAACTCCTTTCGAGTGGACTCCAGCTCCGTCTCAAGGGTTTTCACCCGAGAAAGAGCCTCCACCTTCTCAGCCTTCAAGCGGGTAACTTCATCTGCAGTTCGAAAAGACGCGATTGGAACAACAATAGCAACCAGGAAGAAACGGTGAAGGCAAAAGTGCTTGCCAGCTTACCTTGTAGGGAGCGACTGTCCTGGACGAGCTGGTCGCGATCCACCCGAAGAGAAACGCAGTCTGCTTCAGCCAAAAGAACTCGCCGCCCGAAAGCAGCGAGGGAATCAAGAAGGGCCTGCAAAAACTCCGAGTCAAAATTAAAGAGACATCACTTGAGCCTATACACGACTATACATAGTCAAGTATAGGCTCGGGGGCTACTCCCATCGGGAGCACTGCCGTGCACCCGATGAAAAACAAAATCAAGAAACAGACCAAAAAAGAAAAACTTTGACTTGAGTCCATGGCTAACTGCAAGCAATTAACTATAGACTCGGGGGCTACTCCCATGGGGAGCACTGTCGTGCACCCGATAAAGAAAAATATTTAAGACAGGTCGCCAGAAAGGAATCCGCCGAGCAGTGGACAAGGGATCCGCCGAGCTACCCGAGACCTCCCGGCTAGCAGACGCTCCAGCATACGCAGGTTGTCCACCCGCGAAGCCGGGCATCCCGTACTCCGGAGCTTCGGTCGCCTTTGCTGGGCTTGGAGATCTTCGAGTAAGATTTGCAGCAGGAGCAGGGTCCACGGCGACCTCCTTCCTCTTCACAGATGGAATCGAAGAAGTGAACTGGCCCACGCTAATGATCGTGAGACTGCTACAAAAGATGAAATCATACAAAGAAAAGACAAAAGAAAATTCGCGACTAAGAACAGGGTGCACATGACTTACTCATCCTCATCAAGAACATCCGGGTTCCAGGCGGTGGAGATCTTCGACTGATGACCCGGAGGAGGGAGTACGTTGAGAGGAGTCACCCGAACGGGTTCGACCTCCTTGACGGGTTCGTCACCCAAGGAACTATCCTTCGAGGTGACTTCGTCCTCCTCCGGCCTGCGGCGCTTGCGGTGGTGGAGCTGTTCATTGTCCGACTCCTCCTTCTCATGCACATCGTCGCGTTCAGAGCTTGAATCGGCATCCGCGACGCTGGGTTCGTGCGAGGCCTCAATGTTACTCGCCAGAATGTCTGAGACATCGTCTGCAGAAACTGGCGGATAGCATGTCGCCACGTCCCGATTCTACGAAAGTAATAAAGAAGAAAAAGAAAGAATAATTTCACTCGACGAAAACAAGGCAAAAAAGAACAAGGGCAAATGAAGAAATTAGGAAACTCACCTCAGTCGGAGGATTCCCTGCCTCAAGTGGGTTGAGAGGGCACATAGAGTAGCCCTTTCCCTTCCTCAGCTTGGTGATAGCCGCGATTTTCTTATTGAACTCAGCGTTTGCAAGAACATCGTCCTATACACGACCCGGGTCATTGGCGTCTGTGTACTCCCACATGGCAGTTGGCCTCTCTTGGAGGGGCTGGATCCTCTGACGCAGGAACACACCCGACAAATGTATCCCGCTCAGTGGAGTCCCCAACTCCTTGTCCCGGAAGCACGCAACCTTCGCGAGTAAAGGGGCGACAACTTTACCTTATTTGGTTGTAAGCGTGTGCAGGCAAGACTTCCTTCGCTTCAGAACGACGAATGGCTGGAACTCGGGGACGCCACCCGCGCTGTCGTCGACGACATATAACCACTTTCGGCGCCACCCCTTTGCCGAATCGACGAAGTACATCTCCATATAGGGGATATCCTTGTTCGCCTGGATCCCCAAGCCTCCAGTCCGAAGCGGCTCCCCCACATTCTCGCTTGGATGCTTCTTCTCCCAAAAAATCCGCACCTTGAAGATGGCTTTCCAAAGCCCCCAGTGCGGACAGATCCCCAGGAAACACTCGCAAAGCATGATAAAGCACGATATTTGCTGAATCGCGTTTGGAGGAAGGTCGTGCAGCTGTATGCCGTAGACATACAGCAGCCCGACAAGAAACGGGTGGAGGGGGAGAGACAGACCTCGGAAGACATGCTCCGAGAAGATGACGCACTCGGTGGCGAGAGGGTTGGGAGTCTCCTCCTTCTTGGACAGGCGCACGCGCCTGGAAGCTTCCGCCGGGAGTAATCCCTCCCGCTGCATCTCGATGATGCTCTTCTTGGTGGTGTTCGCGGCGCGCCAGTCGCCCGTCCTCTTCACCGGAGGCGCCGCAAAAGCGTTCGCCATATCCTTGGAAAACGCCGCGGCTGCGCCATGTTTCTTCGCTCCCGCCATTGGAGGATGCTCGATGCTCACGGAGAAGGAGGTGTGCGGGAGGAAGGAGAAAGTGATTAAGGGCCGGGAAATTTACCCCTCCCCTAAAGCTCAGTACTATACCCAAGCCAGGCTAATCCAAGCCGTAGATCTACCAACGTGGCATGCATCGCAGCTGCCACGCGTGAAGCGGAAATGAGGCGGCGGGGGACAGTTACCCCTGCACGATCTTTACGAAAAGATCGTGCGTATTTACAGCGCACGACCAGCAGGAAAACCGGGACACGACCGATCATTTCCGGTAAAAAAGCCAACACGGTGGGCCCGCTTGCTCTGCCCCACTTCGTCACGTCCCATCGGGGGTAGTTGGAGCGATCGAGTGCGCAGTGACGTCACTGCGCACCTCACGACACGCGAAATCTCTTTCGTATAAGCTTTAAAACCCGAAATTTCTTTCGGGTGGACACCCTGACACGAAATCTCTTTCATATGGGCACATCAAAACGCAAAATTTCTTTCGCATGGACATTCTGACACGAAATATCTTTCGTATAGACTTCATAACGCGAAATCTCTTTCGCACAAGATCAAGAAAAAAGAAGATTTCTTCACCCGAAGAATCGCAGGAACATGATTAAGGTAAAATCATGAGTGTGCGGCTCCCGCAACTCTACCACACGATGTACTTACACGTCCTTATCCTGGATCGTTCGGCCGACTAGGCACATCTGGATGCCGTATTCTTTCGAGTACGAAGGTAAGACCCAAGGATCTCTCCCGTAGGCCTGGAATCGCACTCAAGCTGCGTCCTCCGGTAAATTTTCTGTGTCAACAACACGAACAAAAATCCTAGGCGGACGCGCCGGGTACCCCTTTAGGTTAAGTTCGACTCGGTAAGACCTCCACGGCCTAGTCGCAACAATCACCTCGCCGGATTCGAGTCGGCGGTCTCGAATTTGTGTAGGCCAGAACCGTTTTGCCCTAGATACAATTAATTGGCCCTCATCTTTCAGGAGAGCCAAGCGACCGAGCCACATCCTTCTGCGAAAACAGCCAACAAAAGGCACATTTATCACTCGATGCTCAAGTACATGAGCGCTTCGCGCACAGGGTATACACCCTCAAAACCGGGCGATTGAATGACCAATAGAAGAAATCAAGAACGAACTTTGAGTGCTTACCCGACTATTCTCAGTTGAATAAACACTCGGGGGCTACTAAAAGGCTAGGAGAACCACCAAGGGGGATCCAATCTACTTTTCACCACCACAGCCTTGAGCTCGAGATCTTATCCTCAACTCGAGCACCCCCATTGTAACCGATCTACTGATAATACAGATCGAAAGAGCAGGAGTAAGGGTCCTAGGTAAATCGTGCCCCCTGTTTGCCGACAATCGTCACTAGTGCCTTTATGTTCTCTTAATCAAAACCCTACCAAATCATCCGAGGGACTTGTCGAGATGTCTAATCGACACATGCTCTCTGTTGTTGGTAGATGCTCTGGCCAAGTAGATTTTAGTGACTCCAAGAGAGAGTATTTATGCTCGATAGTGGGTTCATGCCTCCTTTGCATCTGTGCTCGAGTGATAGAAACGTGACGGATGGAGTATGTGTTGTTGCCATTAGGGAGAAACCAACGATGTTTACTTTGTTTACATTACACACTTTGCTTACTGCGATTATCCGTTGCTTGCAACTTAATACCCAACGTTTGTTCGAATGATATTCGAAGGGTGGATTATTAGTCATAGATGCAGTTGGATGACGATCTATGTATTTTGTTGTAATGCCCGCATAAATCTCATAGTAATATTTATGTCATGCATTTCTTTATCTGTTAATTGCCCAGCTGTAATTTGTTTACCACGCATGTTAGCTATCTTTTATGGACAGACACCTCTAGTGAACTGTGGACCCCGGTCCATTTTCTCTTACTGATAATGCACACACTGCTTCCACTGTTTTTACACTGCTGCTCCTGTTTTCATATTGTTCTCATATTGTTTTCCACATCATAATTTTAACCTCTTTGTTATCAGCAAAACCGGTGAGATTGAAAACCTCACTGCTTCGTTGGAGCAAAGTGAATTGTTTTTGTTGTGTAAGTTCCACGTTGTTGCTGAACCGGTAGTCCGTCCTGCCATCTCAGATGCATCAACCTTCTGAAGTTACTCCTTCCTCCTACTGGTCGATTCAACCTTGGTTTTTTCTGAGGGAAACTTGCTGCTGCACTCTTCATACCTTCCTCTTGGGTTCTACCAACGAACGTGTGTTCACACGCATCACACGATGCCGTGGAAAGTTGTCCGGCTGAGCTGCATCATTGCCTCGGTGAGGCCCAGCTTGTCGGCGGTGTCCTTGTAAAGGATGTTGATGGTGCTGCCGCCATCGATGAGCACCTGGGAGAAGGTGCAGGTGCGTTCGCCGGCTACGATGATGAGGTCCAGCAGGAGTGAGTAGCTCCCGGGGCTCGACATGACTTCCGGGTGATCTTCCCGGCTCCAGGTGATAGTCTGCTTGGACCAGTCGAGGATCTGGCCACGTCAGGGGTGGTGGCGCTCACCTCAGCCATGCGTGTGCAGGTGCTGCACTTGTCATCGTGCTCGATGGCGGAGATGACGTAGGTGCTGTCTTGGTGAGGGTAGTTGTTACAGACTCCGCCGGCTGGATCGGCTTGACAACTTCCTTACGGATCATCGCGGTTGCCGCCTTGAGGGTTCGGGGCTGGCGGAGATGGCAACCCTTCGCCCTTGGTCAAGCGTGTCATCTAGCTCCACTGTCGGCTAGTGTGAGTTGCCGGCTTGCCAGGTCCACTATGGTACTTTCAGGGGGAGTCGAGCATCTGCTCGAAGGTGTACATGGGCTTCTGCCATAGTCGGTCATTGTTTCGTTGCCCGGGGTAGCGGTTGGCGCCTGCTCTGACCGCCTGTCCGCCGTTTGTGGCTGCGACGAGCCGACTGTCGTATCGCTCCTTGGCCATCTGGCCACCCCCTCTCTTCCGGTTGTCCCAGTTGTTGCCGCCTTGGTTGTAGTCGCAGTCATCCCGGCTGGGTTGGCTGGCTGCTGGCAGGGTCGGTAACTGACATGGGGATGACTCCAGGACCTATCGAGTGGGCCTACCTGGTCCAAGGCCCGAGACTAAAGCCCAACGCAAGGCGCCACCCCGCAGTTCTAGAAGGCCCAGTGGAAGCCCACCCGCAAAACTTGCGGGTCAAGATGGAAAGTTTCCACAGCCTTAGAGCTAGGGTTTGTAACCCCCTCGGGCACGGTTTGAGACCCGACCGCCTATAAAAAGGCCGGGAGAACCACCGAGGGGGGATCTAGTCTACTTTTCCACCACCATAGCCATAGCTCGAGACATATCTCTCAGCTTGTGCACCGACCTTTGTAATCGATCTAATCATAATACAGATCAGAAGAGCATGAGTAAGGGTTTTACCTCTACGAGGGCCCCGAACCTGGGGAAATCTTGCCCCCTGTTAGCCGACAAAGTCACCATCTCCTAATTGGTTCTCTTACTCGAAACCCTACCGAATCATCCAAGGGAATTGCCGATATGACTAATCGACAATTGGCGCCGTGTGTGGGAACGGCAGGCGCTGGATCCACGACATCTTCGGCTTCATCTGCACCAAGCTTCAGCTGGAGCCCGGGATCATCGACTCCAACGGAGCCGATCTGCTTCGGGTCGCTCATCTACACGCCCCACTCGCCGGAATCACGCCCGGCGTTCGACGGACTTCAGGAAGGCATCAGCCTGACATTTGGCAACCTCCGCTTCCGCGCCAGTAAAACGGGAATTCTACGCTTTCCCGACCAGATGCAACTCGACGGATCAGACTCTGAGTCCGTCTCGAGCCCAGCGATCCTCGAGTCACCATCCGGCAACGCTAGTCGCGACTTAGTGCCCAGCGATGGATCCACCCGCCGGAACACGCGCAACTTCCACACAATTGCGACTGAACAACCCTCCAAATTCGGCGAAAGCCATCGGCCTACGCCTAGGAGTCACGAGCCATATCGGGCCCAAGTTTGCATGGCAGGTTCAACCGAACAACCTGTGGAAACGGAGGAAAGTTGAGTGGCGCGGGAACACATCAAGGTCTCGCGAGCCTCTTGGCTCAAAGCGAAGGTAGAGGTACACTCTGGCCAACCGATAGAAGTTGGATCCTCTCAAGAAGACCTGACGACATACCACTACCACCTGTTGCGGACAGGCCGACAGTTGGCAGAAGCCCGCAAGGAACTAGAAGCACGGAAGGAAGCGGCGGAAGCCTCGAGTTCACGCTGCGCGGCGCTTTCCAGGACTCACTTAACGGGGAACCAGCCCCCAAAGAAGCGAAAGTACGTCTCAAAAACGGCTCGCATGGACCAGGGGTCTCTCAGCAAGGTCAGCAAGACTCTAGAGACTTCCCTCATGCATGTTGATGATGAGGGTAACGTGCACCCGACAACTCCTGCCGCCGCGGTCCTAGCCGCAGCTACATACTTGCAGGCGAACCAACCATCCGAGAATGATCCCCGCGCGGAACAGCACCGCCAGGTCTAGAGAGGACTAGGCATGGCCGGAGCGGCAATCGCCGCCTAGAACCGCAAGAACACAACACCCCCTGAAGCTGGTAAAACATCTCGGGTGGACAAAATGCCTCGCAGACGCGATAGCACGTCGCCAAACAGAGGAGATAGGGGATCGCCTCGTCGCCCCAGGGGCAAAGAAGCCAGGCGCCACGGCGACAGCCCGCGCATCGATGATGATAGCCCGCGAAACCGTGACAGCAGCCCACGGAACCACGGGAGCCTCTCGTGACACCGCAGCAGGGAACCGCGCCAGGAGGATAATCGCAACCGGACTCAATACGACGCGCGTGGGGGCATCGCGCAGATCAAGGCCGACAGAGCTCGAGCCCGCAGGAACTGTGCCCGATCGCTATCCACCTCCTCTGACGAGGAAGCCTGCGACGCGATGTGCTTTAGCAGCAAGATCCACGAGGCACCAATGCCCAAGAGATTCAAACTCACAACGGAGGTCCCAAAGTACGACGGCTCGCAAGAGCCCAAGTCATGTGTTTCAGACTACCTGACCGCGGTAAAATGCCAGCGGGGGAACAAAACAACGGCCATGCAGTACCTAAATCTGCACCTCGTAGGTGCCGCCAGAAGCTGGCTCGAAGGAAGACCGCGCGCGTACTATAGATCCTGGGACGATCTCACCCGCGACTTCGAGAAAAACTTCCAGGCGACATACAAGTGGCCATCATCTATCGAGGAACTGCGAGCCTGCAGGTAGAAGAGCGGCGAGTATACCCGCGAGTATATCCAGAGATGGACCACACTCAAGAAATGGCGGGGAATATATCGGAGGAATTCGTGGTTCAAGCTTTCACCAAGGGTGCCCGACGCGCCGTATTCCGAGAAGAACTGGGGCGATGCGCACCAAATCAATCGGAGAATTAATGGTGATAGCGGACAGGTGGGCGAATGGCGAAGAATCCCTGCTCAACGAGAAAGTTTCCTCACCCACGCACGACGAGGACCGCAACAGCGACCGCCGGAGGAAGAAGAGGAAACACTACGACCAGGATGATCAATTGTAACTGGTAGCGGCCGAGTTCACAAGAAACCACGATAGCGGATCTCGCGGAAATCGCGAGTGGAAGCCAAAGCCAGACGATAAAACCCCCGAGGAGGACCTTGACGGATACTGCTCTCTGCATCTGTTTACAGATAAGCGCATGGGCAAAACGAAGGCCACTCACCTCCTCAAGGACTGCCGAAAGTTCCAGGACATCCATGAGGCATACACAAAGAAGCACATGGCAGCCGTCAGCCAGGGATACCCGCAACTGCCAGGAGTATACCAACTACCACCCCTGCCTCCGCCTGCAGGCCAACACAAGATGGCTCTAGCCGCCCTTGCCGCACCAGATAACTCAGCCGTGTCCAATCAAGGAGGAAACGGCTACCCAAACTCCCACGGGCTCCTAGGCATGATACAGAAGGTCTGCCCGTCCCGACGAGTTCTGAATACCAACACTCGCCAAGTTAACATGGCAGTACAAGCACCACCGTCCAAGCCTGAATACCTGAAGATGTCTGAGCACCCGATAACCTTTTCATGGGAGGACCACCCGCCATGGGTGCATCGACCGGGGCATGCGGTGCTCGTCATCTAGGCACAAATAGGCAACTACGACCTAGCCCGGGTGTTCATGGAAGGCAACAGCAGAATCAACATCATATACGCGGATACACTCCGTAAAATGAACAGGAACTTAGAGGGACTCGCAGCATCAGAAACATCCTTCCACGGGATAGTACCGGGTAAAGCGGTCCGACCACTCAGAACAATGAACTTGGAAGTGATCCTTGGAGATCCGCGCAATTACAGGAGAGAATTCCTAGACTTTGAGGTAGTCGATTGGCCATCCCAATACCACGCCATTCTCGGCCGGACATCGTTCGCGAGATTCATGGCAGTGCCTCATTACGCCTACCTAAAGTCGAAACTCCTAGGAGAATACGGTACAATTACCATAAACAGATGTGAGATCCTGGCGCAGGGCTCAATAGGATTAATAGGATACTCATATCAACAAGTTGCAACTTCTTTTCCGGAAGCTCATCTTGAAAGAACTCCAGTGTTAAGCGTGCTTGGCCTGGAGCAATTTGAGGATGGGTGACCGACCGGGAAGTCCTTCCCAGGTGCGCATGAGTGAGGACAAAGTGCGCAGGAAAGACTAGTGTTGGTCTATGGGGTCAGTCTAGAGATCCTAGAGAGTTACTAGGGGTGACAGCCGTCGGCTACGAGGTGGCCGGGGTGTTACATTTGGTATCAGAGCCGACCCTCGCGGTTACACGAGCGTGTGCGGGTCAGTGGGTGGACATGTGGGACATGTGCCGGCACTGGACGCACAGACGAGTGCCAAAAGGGGAAGTTCCTGGACTGTAGGTTGACCGACGAGGGCGTCGGTCTTCTAAGGGGGGAAGGATGTGAGATCCTAGCGCAGGGCTCAATAGGATTAATAGGATACTCATATCAACAAGTTGCAACTTCTTTTCCGGAAGCTCATCTTGAAAGAACTCCAGTGTTAAGCGTGCTTAGCCTGGAGCAATTTGAGGATGGGTGACCGACCGGGAAGTCCTTCCCGGGTGCGCATGAGTGAGCACAAAGTGCGCAGGAAAGACTAGTGTTGGTCTGTTGGGTCAGTCTAGAGATCCTAGAGAGCTACCAGGGGTGACAGCCGCCGGCTACGAGGTGGCCGGGGTGTTACAACAGCGACTTCCAGAAATCAGACAAGTGCGACTATTATGAACAATCCCATGGCATCCAGAAGAATCGTAAAGTGGAGCATCGAGCTAGGCGTCTGGGATATAATATACATAGGACGTAACGCCCTCAAATCCCAGGTGGTCGTTGAATTCCCGAGCGAGTGGACGGAGCTGCAAACTCCAGGACCCCCAGAATAAATGAGTAACTGGATCATGTACTTCGACGGGTCGAAAAGAAATGAAGGGGCAGGAGCCGGCGTCATCCTCATATTGCTAAGAGGCGACAAACTGCAGTACGTTCTACGCCTCGACTTTCTCCTGGACGATCCAGCCTCCAACAACGACGCCGAGTACGAAGCACTCTTGCACAGCATGAAGATGGTGATCCCCGTGGAGCCACTCGATTGATGATATACTGAGACTCCAACCTTATCGTGTAGCAAACGATGAAGGAATGCGACACAGTCGCACACAACATGATCGCTTATCGTGACATGTACAACCTGCTCGAAGGAAGCTTTAAGGGGTGCGAACTTAAGCACATTGCTCGATCAAGCAACGAAGAAGCCGATAGTCTGGCAAACTTCGGGTCAACAAACGGCCAAGTCCCGCCAGGAATTTACTTCGAGCGTCTCATCAAAAGGTCGGTAAAACTGAAAAAGCACACGGAGGTGCCAGCAGCAACAGAAACAGAAGCCAGTCAACAATGCGCCATCATCGAACTTGCTCACAACATCTCGAGGTAGATCTTCTTAGTCGCGCCAGTCTGGACAACCAAGTACCTCGACTATTTGATCTGAAAGCAGCTCTCGAAGGATATCCCTGAGGCAAGGCAGATTGTTTGGCGCAGCAAATCCTTCCGGGTGGTAAACGGCGAACTCTACAAACAGAACATATTAGGAATCCTCCAACGGTGCATCACACCCGAAGACGGAAAGGAAATACTATGGGACATACACCAAGGCGACTGCGGACATCACACTAACTGGAGAGCCATACTGGGCAAAGCTTTTCGAGCAGGATTTTACTGGCTAACAGCAGCCAAGGACGCCAAGGAACTAGTCGAAAGATGTGACGCTTGCCAACGCTTCTCTCCCAAGCCGCACGCAACAGCCACGGAGCTTCACATGATCCCCTTGTCACGACCATTCGCTCAGTGGGGGTCGACATGGTAGGGCCATTGAGGAAGGCCACACCCGGAGCCCAGAGGATACACTTATCTGCCGGTCGCAGTTGACAAATTCACCAAGTGGATCGAGGCGGTCCCAGTAACGTCACAACACGCAAAGTGCGCAGTCCAATTCCTCGAAACAATCGTATACCGATTTGGAGTCCCTCACAATATCATCACGGATAATGGGATCAACTTCACAGCAAAAGAAATGAAGGCTCCCTTCAAAGAGAAAGGGATAACTCTTAGCTTTTCCTTGGTTGCACATCCTCAGACAAACGGGCAAGTCAAAAGATCCAACGGATTAGTTTCGGCTAGCCTCAAGAAGCGACTGCTCGACAGATTACATCCTGCAGCAGGACATTGGGCCGAAGAGTTACCATCTGTCTTATAGAGTCTGAGAACAACTCCAAACAGATCTACAAACTACACGCCATTGTTCATCGTTTATGGCGCCAAAGCAGTCTTGCCAGAGGATGTTCGATTCAGCGCTCCGCGGGTCATTGCATACAGCGAGGAAGCCTCCAACACAACACTCGCCGAAGACATGGATGGACTAGACGAACACAGGGACGTTGCACTCGCAAGAACCACCGTCTACCAGTAGGCACTACGCAACCACCACAGTCGCCGTCTACCAGCAGGCACTACGCAACCACCACAGTCGCCGCATCTGCAACAAGTCTTTCGCGGTAGGCGACCTGGTGCTGCGACTTAAGAAAGAAAGCGGACACAAGCTCGAGTCACCATGGGAAAGACCCTTCATCATACACGAGGTCATCCCCGGAGGTGCCTATCGCTTAAAAACCCCAAAACAGGCGGCGTCTACTCCAACCCATGGAACGTAGCGCACCTGAGGAAATTCTATCCCTAGGAGAGGACACCACTCGCAAAATAAGGTTGTTCCAACCACATTGTAGCCCGAACAAATACATGGCTTCTCAGCCATCACAATAAAACATGGTTTCTCAACCATAGCTACACATACTATCTAGTCGTAATTTCTATTTTTTTCTTTTCCTTTTACATGCTAAACAAACAGTCACACCCAACACACGGGGGCTACACCAAACTAGTATCAACAAATCTTCGAGTGCCTACGCACGACAAATATCTTACAAGGTTACAAGGTACACACCTTATGAACACCTTAACTGATTAAATTAACATACAACGTTACAAGGTACACACCTTACTCGCATAAATACACAAGGTATATACACCTTATCAACTAAAGCTATTGCCGATCAGCTGCCTCTCGAAGCAGTCGTCCAGTCTCCGCGGCGGTCAGCCGAATGATCCGCTCTGCTGCAGGTCACACAACCTCGTAATGAGGGACAAAATCTACAGGTGGTCCTTTGGTATCAGGGAGCCGCGCCACAGAATTGAAGTTGACTTCAGGGTGCCATAAACGCACAAAGGCAAGCGCCACCTGAGCACCACAAATAAGCTGCTGACGCACGCACTCTCGAACATCCCCCACCCAACGAAATAACCTCAGCAAGCCACTCAAGCTATCGGGAACAACGCCGAAGTGGTAAAACGCCCGATGGACCGAAGAAAGGGCCTCCCGACAAGATTCAACAAAAAGCTGCGCCTGACTCGCCTCGTACCGCAGGGTAGCCAAGATGATACCTCATTTGCGGTCAGACCAGAAGTTGCTCGCGTGAGATTTGGAGCTGTTTGACTCACAAACAATGTGGTTGTCTACCCAGTGACCCTCACACCCTCCATCAGGCTCAACAACTGCACGGACAGCAAACACGTCAAATCACAAGCAGGAATAACACAAAAAGTACTCGGGGCTCGCAAAACTTACAAAGCATACTCTTCGCAACGCTCGCCAGCTCCTCCATCACAAACTGTTCGCGATCCGCAGCAAGTTTCAGTTTTGACTTGGCAAAATCCACCACACCTTGCAGAGTCTTGAGCTTACGCTCACCATCCACGACACGGTCACGGAGCGTGGCAAGCATACTTGCATCAGTAATCAGTGGCTCAGTCGAAGGAACAACACCGCTCGACGAGCCACCTCCAATATCTACAACCTGGAAAGAACAAAGGAGTTTCATCATCATCGTCGAGGTTGTCTGGGTCCCAGGCTATGGAGATCTTTGACTGGTGGATGGCGGGAGGAATCATGTTGAGGGGAGTTGCGCGGATAGGCTCGACCTACTCGACACGATCATCACTCAAGGAGTTGTCCTTGGAGGTGACCTCAGCCTCCTCCGCCTTGCGGCGCTTGCGACGATGAAGTGGCTCGTCATCCGACTCTTCCTCCTCATCCACCTCCTCTCGTTCAGAACTAGACTCCGCGTCTGCAACGCTAGCCTTGGGAGGGGACTCAACATTGCTCGCCAAAAGATCTGAGACACCATCATCCACAGAGAGTGGCGGGTAGCACGTCACCACGTCTTGATTCTGCAAAGGTAAGAATAGGAAAAGGAGGTGTCTCAATCGACAAAAACCCAAAACAAGAAAAATACAGAGCAAAAAAGAAGGTTAAGAAAATTACCTCAGTCGGGGGGTTGTCGGCATCGAATGGGGTGAGAGGGCACGTCAAGTAGCTCTCTACCTTCTACAAATTGGTGATAGCCGCGATCTTCTTGTCGAATTCAGCATTCGAAAGGACATCTTCGCACGTTCGGCTCCGGTCGTTGATGCCCGTGTACTCCCACAGGGTGGTCGGCCTCTCTTGAAGAGGCTGGACCCTCCGGCGCAGAAATACACCCGCCAGGTGTATCCCGTACAGCGGAGTTCCCTGCTCCTTGTTGCGGAAGTGCGCCACTTTCACGAGTAGAGGGGTGACAACATTGGATTCTTCGGCTGAGAGCGAATGCGTCCAGGACTTCCTCTGCTTCAAAACAACAAACGGGTGGAATTCTGGAACGCCACCCGTGCTGTTGTCTTCAATGTAAAACCACTTCCGACGCCACCGTTGAGATGAGTCGAAGAAACTCACCTCCATGTAGGGGATATCCTTATTCGACTGGATCCCGAAGCCTCTGGTCCTCAGCGGCTCTCCAGTCCTTTCGCCTGGCAGTGGCTTCTCCCGAAAAATCTGCACTTGGAAGATGGCCTTCCAGATCCCCCAGTGCGGGCGAATGCCACGGAAGCACTCGCAGAGCACGATAAGACACGAAATATGTTGTATCTCGTTAGGAGGAAGGTCGTGCAGCTGTATGCCATAGACATACAATAGCCCTACAAGGAAGGGATGGATAGGAAAGGACAAACCTCGGGCAACGCGCTTCGAGAATGCGAAGCGCTCGTTGGCGAGGGGATTGGGCATCTCCTCTTTCCTCGTGGACATCCGGACGCGCTTGGAGTCCTCGGGAGGGAGAAGTCTCTCCCTCTGCATCTCGACGATGCTTTTTTTCGTGGTGTTAGACGGGCGCCAATTGTCCATCTTCTTCACAGGAGCCGCCGTGGAGGCGCTCGCCACCTCCTTGCTGGACACCACAGTTGCACCGCGTTTCTTGTCTCCCGCCATTGGGACTTAGTTCGTGCTCGCGGAAGGGAAGGTGTGCGCAGAGGAGGAAGAAGATGAACTGAGGGCCGGAAAAGTTACCTTTTCCCTAAGGCCTGTTATTTATACCAAGGCCGGGATACTACGAGCCGTTGATCCATTGACGTGGCACGCATCCCTGCCGCCATGTGCGAAGCGGACGAGGAGCAGTTACCCTCGCACGATATTTTACGAAAGATCGTGCATAATTACTGCGTGACCAGCGGATAAACCGGCACACGGCCGCCGTTTCCGGTCAAAAAGCTGGCAAGGTGGGCCCTGCGCGCTCTGCCCCACTTCGTCACGTCCCATCGGGAGCAGGCGATTGCGCGGTGATGTCACTGCATACCTCACGACACGAAATCTCTTTCGTATGAGGACGGGAATTTTTTTTCGCATGGGTACCCTGACACAAAATCTCTTTCGTATGGACACTGCGACACGAAATCTCTTTCGAGTACAAAGTTTGACACGAAATTTCTTTCGTATAAACTTCATAACACGAAATCTCTTTCGTACAAGATCAAGGAAAAGAAGATTATCTCGCTCGAGGGTCATAGAAGATAGCACTTACAGTGCTTCCAAGATAAAACCGCGAGTATGCGGCTCCCGCAACTCTACCTCACGATGTGCTTACACATCATCTTAATCCTGGATCGTTCGGCCGACTAGGCACATCTGGATGTTGTATTCTTTTGAGCACGAAGGTAAGACCCAAGGATCTCTCCTGTGGGGCTGGAATCGCACTCGAGCTGCGTCCTCCAGTAAACATTCCGTGTCAACAACACGAAGAAAATCCTAGCGGACGCGCTGGGTACCCCTTTTAAAGGTTAAGTTCGACTCGATAAGACCACCACGGTCCAGTCACAACGATCACCTCGCTGAGTTCGAGTCGAAGGTCTCGGATTCGTGTAGGCTAGAACTGTTTTTGCCCGAGATGCAATTAATTGGCCCTGATCTTTCGGGAGAGCCAAACGACCGAGCTATACCATTCTGCGAAAAAAGCCAAACACAAGGCGCATTTATTACTCTGTACTCGAGTACGTCCCAGACAGGGTACACACCCTTGAAGTCAGGAATTTGACTATTCAGTCACAAAATCCAGAGATGAACTTTGAGTGTTTAATCGAGTAAAACCAGTCGAACAAACACTCGGGGGCTACTGACGTAGGGATGACTCCAGGACCTATTGAGTGGGCCTACCTGGTCCAAGACCCAAGACTAAAGTCCAACGCAAGGCGCCACCCCGCAGTTCTTGAAGGCCCAGCGGAAGCCCACCCGCAAAACTTGTGGGTCAAGATGGAAAGTTTCCACCGCCTTAGAGCTAGGGTTTGTAACCCCCTCGGGCATGGTTTAAGACCTGGCCACCTATAAAAAGGCTGGGAGAACCACCGAGGGGGATCCAATCTACTTTTCCACCACCATAGCCATAGCTCGAGACCTATCTCTTAGCTTACACACCCACCTTTATAATCGATCTAATCATAATACAGATCAGAAGAGCAGGAATAAGGGTTTTACCTCTACGAGGGCCCTGAACCTGGGTAAATCATGCCCCTGTTAGCCGACGAATTCACCAACGCCTAATTCGTTCTCTTACTCGAAACCCTACCGGATCATCCGAGGTAATTGCCGATATGACTAATCGACAGTAACCATGATCTCCACGAAGATGCGGGGCTCGGTGCTACTTTCGCAGCCGGCTGACTCCTCGTGGAGACAGTCTGAGCAAGCGAGCACCTCGGCAGGGTACTCGGGGACGATGGCGATGTAGACGCGATGCTCGCTGAAGGAGACAATGGAGCCACCCGCAGGGATAGGCTCATTCTCCGGGAAGCACGCGACGTTGTTGAGGATGCAGTCGAAAGCGCCGAACGCCATGACAAGGCCGAAGGCGACGCGCTCGCCAGAGCCGGCTGGAAGACCTGCACGAAGTGAAACTCTAGCCGAACATGGTCCCACGTGGAACGAGACTCCGGACGCCGCTCTATGCCCCACTGTGGGCGCCAAGTGTCGTGGTATCATACACATCAGCACCATTGCGTTAGCAATGAAGTTTACCAAGGGACACAGGATGCAAGCGTCGGTGTCCATGCGGGATTGCGTAACAAGCATGTAAGAGACACGATGTACCCAGGTTCGGGACCTCGGTATTGTGAGGTCCTTACTCCAGCGAGGATGAATTATGTGGTGGTGTATACGGTGTTACAGTATGCTCCTGGAGCCGTATCTTCTAAGTGAATTCGCCCCTTCTAAGTGAGGCTCGGATTGCCTTATATAGGGTCTAGCAATCCGGCTGACAAATGGGGAGGGCTGTATGGCCAACCGGCTCGGACCCACAAAAAGAGTCACCTACATGAGTTCTCCTTGTAGGTGCGTCAGCACCGTGCATGATGTGACAAGACGGTCCGCCACAGTTGATGACGTAGGCGGCCAAAGTTTCCGCGTACGGCCGCCTACTAATTATGAATAGAGGTAAGTTGACATTGGAGGTGGGTACTTGTTTCACTTTTGCACATGCCTCCTTTCTCCCACGCCATCCTTGCATGAGAGAGCCATGCCAACTGGAATGGTCCAACCGGTTGGTATCAGACAAGACCGCCTGGAAGTTAAGGAGTACAACCGACCAACCTTGTCATCTTCATTATCCTCTGGATCTTCTGCGGTAATCATCTCATCTAGGGGTAATCCCCCCGACACTAGGCAATCTGAAGACGCTCGTTGATCGCCCTGAAGGGGAAGTTTGGGTGCGCGCCGGCACATGATGCCGTAGACCATCTCCGGGAGGAACTGGAAGAGAGCTTATGAGGCTGCCACAACGTCACTTAGCCCGCGGATTCCGTGTGGAGGCATGAGCAGAGGTGGCCGTCTCCCGCGGGGGAGTCCCGCGTCGCCGCACATGGCGCACTGACCGGTTTCACCTGCGCCCTCTACGTGGCATGCCAGATGTTGCGGTCGTTCGGACGGACATCGGGGCACATCAACCCCCGTATTTGGTTCGGTGATGAACACAACGCCATTCCGGTAGGTGCACGTGGAAGGATAAGCCTTTCCAACTCATGGACGCGAGGAGTTTTTACCCAGGTTCAAAACGCCAAAATCCTATGTTCTGCTTGTCTAATTATTAGCTCGGATATGGTGGTGGTTACAAGGAGGAGGAGAAGTTCCCACTCTTGGGAGGAAGAAGGTACCTTCCTAGATATTGTGTCCTCTGCCTTATTTCGGCTATCGTCCTCCTTTTATACTGAGTTAGGGGATACCACAGGTGCCCTAAAAAATCTCAGTGCCTTCTCTCCATGGGAGGCATCGGATGACGTGGGATGTGTAGAGCCTACGGAAATAGGAAGCTTCGGCGTCTCCCCCCTCCGGCGTTGTTGCCTTCTTCGGCATCCGTTTTGTCACCCGCTCAGGCACGCTTTTTCTCTGCGGCAGGGCAGAGACATGTGCCATCATGTCAGAGGGTCACGGGTGTAACAGTGCACTATCTCCTCCTGAAGACATCTTGCCCCTTGCAGAGGTATGTCGATGAAGATTCCTCGCGGAGACCCGCGAGGCAGAGGCTGGATTCCCCTATTCTGCTAAGTACCAATGCTGAGAGTTCCCTCGCGAGGCCTTTGGTTGTGTGGTTTCTTGCATGTACACCTCTTGTTGACTGGATCCCACGGGCCTTTGACCGGGTCTGGGTACACTGGTATCCATTACCCCAACAACAGCAGAAGCCATCTGGATTGACTCAGTTGTCAAAGAACTTGGTGTCACACAACAACGCACACCTATATTGTGGTGTGATAATTTAGGGGAAACTTACCTGACGGCGAATCCAGTGTTTCATGCTCGAACTAAACATGATTTCTATTTTGTGGGAGAATGAGTAGCTGCTTGTGCATGGAAAGTCAGGTTTATTTCCACAAATGATCGGTTGACGGATGTATTTACTAAACCCGCCATTTTAGAACCAGTCTGAATCTCGTATGTATTTTAGATTGAGGGGGTATGTAAAATAAAGTCTACCTGTTTGTATGCTTGTACACGCAGACGTGTACATATGCATTTGTAACTTCTGATCATCAATATATGCGTGAGACGTGCGGTGGCTGTGACCAGCACCCAAAACCCTAGACACATTTTCTGAGTTGGAGAATATCATCGAAAGTGAGATTTGAGTACTAGTAATGGTGGTTGGAGACTGCCGCGATGAGAAAATTGTTTGGAGTTTCAAGATTCGTAACAACGTTATGTAAGTGGGGGCGATAACACAGATGAAGTTCAAACTCTTACCTTTCAGGGTGAAAATCTAAGATCTGGACTTAATTGATTCTGCCTGACAATGGCCTTGTTGATGATATTGTTTTGAGAGTCGGGACCATCTCGAGGATGGAAACGCAAGATCTACGATCAGGCGACGATGACGCTTGTGCACTGTTTCCTTTCTAAAGGCGTCATTTTTAGAGGACATATACATCATGTGTTGTCTTGGTGGTGGTTATACTGCTGCAAGGACTGTAACTCAGTCGCGGAATTTTTCTTTTTTTTAGCTTCTTTTTTCGTTTGGATGTGTGCATCCGTCATGGCATTAGGGCATCACGTTGTTGCAGAGACGGTGTATAATTGATATCTTCATGATATTAATATATTCTCATTATAGAAAAACGGTTTTGCTCATGGAAACTCATCAAGAATATGCATTAGTATCATTCAGAAATTGCCCAAAAGTTTCACAAGCTTTTTCTTTAATTGGAGTTGAACTCTGAGCTCGTGAATAGCACCCACAATAACAAGGTAGAAGATATATTGCATCCATAATCGGATTAGGTTCAGGAACCGAAATCTTAATCAACGATCGTACAAATCAAAGAAAAAAAACTCAACAAGTGACGATTCGCGGCAAACCCCTGGCACAGGTTGATGCCAAACCGACAGATTCTCCCTTTTGGAAGGGAGTTATGAAGGTTAAGTGGGATTTCTTTCCACATATCTCATGATCCGTTGGTGATGGTCAGTCTGTGAGATTTTGGGAAGACACTTGGTTAGGACAAACTTCTCTAGCAGTCGAGTATCCTTCGTTGTATAATATAGTCAATTATAAGAACGTTACTGTCGCTCAGGTGATTTTGCATGAAAATCCTAACATCACGTTTAGGAGACCGCTCTTAGGTGATAAATGGGAGGCCTGGTTGCATCTTGTCGAGAGATTGATGGCTATTTCGATGTCCAATGAGCCGGACAAATTTACATGGAAACTTACACCGTCGGGTGTATTTTCTGTGAAATCTTTGTACGAGGATCTTATGAATGGGCATACTAGATTTCTGCGTAGATACTTGTGGAAACATAAGGTTCCACTTAAGATAAGGATTTTCATGTGGTTTTTAATGCGCAAAGAACTTCTCACAAAAGATAACTTAAAAAAGAGAAAGTAGGTGGGATGTACCAAATGTGTTTTTTGTGCGGAAGAGGAGACTGCCGATCATTTTTTTTTCCTGTTTTTTTGCTAGGGAAATTTGGAGACTAGTTCACTTCACATTTAGTATTTCACCGCCTAATTCTGTTACTAATTTGTTTGGAAATTGGTTGAATGGGGTGGATAAAGAAACTAAAGCTAGTATACGCATAGGTGTATGTGCTTTCTTATGGGAAATTTGGAATTGCAGAAATGATGTGATTTTTAACAATTTGGAAGCTGGTCATTTTTTGCATGTTGTTCATCGGGCCACACATTGGATTCTCATGTGGTCATACCTGCTGCCAGAAGACCACATAGGACGTTTGGATTCTGGATGCACCAGGCTGCTGGGGTCGTACGAGCTATCTTCATTCAGGGTGGCTGGTTGCACGCTAGAAGATTACATGGTGTGTAGATCTTCGATGATAGCGTTTTTTTGTTGCCTGGTGTATGTGGCCACAATACGTTCTCGTTGAGATGTAATAACTATTATGTTGTACGCTGAGTTGGATATTACGTAATAAAGGGCTGTGTGCATCGACTAGATGTAGAGGCCGGGTTTCCGTTTAAAAAAAAACAAGTGATGATGTGTTTCCCTAACCGCCAAAGAAGACCAAGAAAATCAGGGGGAAAGTTGTCACCTTCGTGGAGCAACAACACCTAATGTGCTAGTGCAGCACCTCCCGTCATCGCGTGACGGGTTGAAAATAATATCGAGACAACGAGAGGTTGAATTTTGAGTTACTGTTGTTTCAGATAGGTTAATTACCAGGCTTTCTGTTTGGTGCAGGTTGAAATTTGATCGAAATTGAAAAGGTCTATCGCCGAATCCTCTGTAGGCGCATGCCCGGCCTAGCCAGTAGTACATGCGACGATTGCCACGCCAGGAGAGATAGAAATATGTACGCCAGTAGTACATTTGATTTGATTGATCACTTTGGGTAGAAAATGTCCAATGCGCATTCTTCTTGTGGCCCACATGACGTCCGGTTGATTCATCAATGGAAAAGTCGCAGACATGATATATCTGCCCGTCAGGCGTCACGCTGCTGTGGTGTTTGGTCCGTGGCAAATCAAGATGCAACAGAACTCAAATGTTCAATTCAATACTGTACAATTTTGACGAACTACTACGGTTGACCCGTTGGGTGATTGGGTAAAGTGTAACATCGTACTACGCAGATAGCAAGGAAACTGAGCATTCGCCCAGGCTAGTTTTTAGCTCATCATCCATGGCCGCCATGGCTTTGCATCTGCTCTTGTCCTTCACACTAGCCATGCTTTCCCCCCTCGACGTGTCATGTGCGCAAACGAACATCACATCTGGATCACGTCCACTACTTGATTTGCCGCCGGGGCCGGAAAATAATCCTATACGACCACTACTTGTACGACCACTTGGTGGACCACGTCCAGCATATTACGCGTGGCAAAATAAAATTTTCTCATTAGTCAAAATCCGGCTTATCGTCCCCGTCGGGCCACTTCTCCTTCGGCTTCTACGCCACGGATGGCGGCCTCGCGCTCGGCGTCTGGCTCGCGACCGCGCCTGACGTGACCATCACCTGGACCGCGAACCGCAACGACACGCCGGACACGGGCGGCTCGCTGAGGCTCACCTACGACGGTCGCCTGATCTGGATGGGCGCGAGCATCCAGGACAGGCCCGTCGCCGTGCCTCCCCGGCCGGCCGTCGCGGGCGCCATGCTCGACGACGGCAACTTCGTGCTGTACGGCGCCGACGCGTCGGTGGTGTGGTCGACGTTCGCGTCCCCGACCGACACCCTGCTCGCCGGGCAGGACCTCGTGCCGGGGGCACAGCTCTTCTCCAGCGTGTCCGACGCCGACAAGGCCACCGGGAAGTACCGGCTCACCAACCAGCAAAACGACGGCAACCTCGTGCTGTACCCGGTGGGCACGGACAACGTTGCAGCCGCGGCGTACTGGGACACGGCGACGTTCCAGATAGGTTTTCCCCTCACCTTGCGCCTGGATGCCAGTGGCCTGCTCTACCAGGTAGGCGTAGGCAGCGACAATGGCAGCTACACCAACAACTTGACGCGGCCCGGAGCCATAAAAGCTGCTGGAGAGCAAGCCTACTACCGACTCACGCTTGACACTGACGGAATTCTGCGTCTGTACCGCCACGCCTTCGTGCCCGGCGGCGCGTCCAAGACCAACGTCCAATGGAGCACACCGAGCAATCGGTGCCTGGTCAAGGGCGTTTGTGGGTTCAACAGCTACTGCGTCCTCGATCGCGACGCCCGGCCTAGCTGTTTGTGCCCGCCTGGGTTCGATTTCCTCGACGCGGGCAACGGCGCGCTCGGCTGCACGGTGAGCTCCGGCGCCGGCGACTGTAAGGGGGGAAAGCAACACTCTGCAGGCTTCTCCATGGCGGCTAAGCCCAACATGTCATGGGCGGACACGCCGTACGAGGTGGTGGGCGCGGGCACGAGCGCGGCCGACTGCCAGGCGGCGTGCATCGCAGACTGCTTCTGCGCCGCCGTGCTGTGGGACGCCAACGACGGCACGTGCACGAAGCAGCAGCTCCCTCTGCGGTACGGCCGCACGGGCGGCGGATACACGCTGTCCGTCAAGACCGGGGGAGCGCCGAACCCGTCGTTGGGGGGCAGGGGCACGGACAAACCCGTCGGGCGCCCAACCATCATCGCGTTGGTTTGCATCGGCGTCCTAGCATTCGTCGCGTTGTCCGCCTTCATTGCGTCGGCGCGGCTGCTCCGGGTGAATCGGGGGATCGTGCATCGGCACGTGGCACTTGCAAACGCCGACGCCGGAGAGGGCTTGGAGGAGGAGGCGGCGCCCCTGAGGACGTACACGTACCAGGAGCTGGAGCGTGCCACGTACTGCTTCCGAGACCCGCTGGGCCGCGGCGCGTTCGGCACGGTGTTCAAAGGGGCGCTGCGCAACGGCGAGAAGGCCATCGCCGTGAAGCGGCTGGAGAAGCTGGTGGAGGACGGCGAGCGGGAGTTCCAGAGGGAGGTGCGCGCCATCGGGCGGACGAGTCATCGCAACCTGGTCCGCCTCCTCGGCTTCTGTCACGAGGGCGCGAACCGCCTCCTCGTCTACGAGTTCATGAGCAACGGCTCCGTCGCCGACCTGCTTTTCAAGGGCGGCGCCTCCCGCGCGCTCGCGTGGCCCGACCGCCTGGGCATCGCGCTCGACGTGGCGCGTGGCCTGCACTACCTCCACGACGAGCTCGACAGCCGCGTGATCCACTGCGACGGCAAGCCGCAGAACATCCTAATGGACGCGGCCGGCACGGCCAAGATCGCCGACTTCGGGCTGGCCAAACTGCTCCAGCCCGACCAGACGCGCACTTTCACCGGCGTCCGCGGCACGCGAGGGTACCTGGCCCCAGAGTGGTACAGGGGCGCCGGTCCGGTCACCGTGAAGGCGGACGTGTACAGCTACGGCGTGGTGCTGCTCGAGATCGTGACGTGCAGGAGGAGCATGGAGATGGAGGAGGCCGGCGAGGAACGCACGCTGATGGAGCTGGTGTACGAGTGGCTACTGAGGGGTGAGGTGCAGAAGGCCATGAACAGCGACGAGGTGGTCGAGGCGGCGGCCATGGAGCGGGCGGTGAAGGTTGGGATCTGGTGCGTGCAAGGAGAGCCTGAGTCGAGGCCGTCAATCAAGAGCGTCATCTTGATGTTGGAAGGACATTTGGAGGTGCCATTTCCTCCGCCTCCCGCTTCATATTGATTTTGTATATATGATGGTACAGAAGTGCAACTAGCTTCAGTAGAAAGGTTTTGGATGAAATCAGCCAGATTGTGTTGTGCTACGAATGGTCCAGCTGAGGAATTATGAGATCAACTTTTATATTTAAATTAGATTCACAACTGAATAAGCAAAAAAAGGGAACCTAATTTGAATATAAAAGGTGATGGCCAGTAATGAACTCAAATGCAATGACTCATCAGAAGCAAAACCCACAGACTGATGAAAACATATCCATCTGTCTCTGAACTTCGGGATAAGGAGCATTTTAACCAAAATATGCATTTAGGTGATGGCTCAATTCATAGCTCAGTTCGGATTGGCTGCTGTCTGTAGCTGAATTTTTCATTTTGACGCCATGGAAACAGACTGGATGATTGCCGCCCCACGATGCCAAATGGTGAAACAAAAAGGAACACGGCAAAAAAAAAAAAAAAAAAAAAAAAAATGAATGGAAACAGCAAATTTTAATACAAGCGTGTGCTACACAAGAATTGGCCAAGCGACCAAAGCCTAAGAGTGGGCAGACCAAAACTGGCATTATCACTTATTTTTACACATAGAAATTGAACTTCTCAACATGCAATTTGTAACCCTATAGATTTACACTCTCTAACTTGTATGTAAATGTCGCAGTAAGGTGTGAAAGCTTATAGAAGTTGGGCAGTTCCAAACGGGTTGGCTTGTGGGTGCATTCCATTTCCACTTGCTGCAGGGAAAGGGCCGAAACCGGCGTCTAGGAAGGGGTTTGGTACCGTTGCCATGCCAGTGAGTTGTGGCTGCAAGGGTGGCCCGAAGGGATTTGGTTGCATCGCCACGGCCATCTGCTGGTGCTGCGTGGCCATTTGAACTGACGGTGGGGGAGCTACTTGATTCGACACTGCAAAAGGATCGCTCGCCATGAAGGTATTGTGAGGCGCTGAATCATATGGCTGTTGTTGCTGCATCTGCCTGTAAGTTCCTTCATCGTACAAGCTGTCCAATATGAGCTTGTCAAACCCACCACCCTGCAGCAGAAATAAGAGTGACGAAGTTTGACAATCAGCCAGATACAGATAAATAATTACAGAAACATATTATAATTTTCATAGTCACATGCAAGAAATCTATGGCTTTTCATACATGTAGCTGCAGGCCTTTATCATCAATTTTGTTTGCAGATGCAGGTGGGTTGCATGTTAAGAATAAAACGTGGCATAAGATGTGAAGTTAACCAACAGAAATTATGATGTTGCAAAGTATTTTGTTAGCATAGCTTTTTAACACCAAAATATGCATTGTAAAAGGTGATGACCAGTAATGAACTCAAATGCAATGACTCATCAGAAGCAAAACCCACAGACTGACGAAAACATATCCATCTGTCTCTGAACTTTGGGATTAGGAGCATTTTAAATTTACAAATTTTGAACAGGTGTATTTGGATACTACGGTTTTGTGGTGGGTGAAAATTAAGCCATCTGCAACGTTTCAGAAGTCTCAAGGCTGCTGAGAAGTAGCTTCAGCTGGCCAAAAGGTTGAGGTGTTGAAAAACTCATGTGCCTAAAGTTGTGGACCTGAACACTATTAGGACGAGGCAGTGAATGATTGCACTTATATAATGAGCTGGACCAACTTGTACCACCAGGAGGCCTGAGACTCCATGAGGGCCATTACATAAACCAGAAGGAATATCTACGATTTATACTTCCAGCTATTCCTTCATATAAATGCATTTTTATCACGTGAACTGATATAAAGGTATTTCAGGTACCCAACGACAATAAACAAGGGACTGCTGATTCTGGCCAGTCAGTTGAAGTTTTGGGCAAAGGCAAGAGCATCAGGCCTCGTGGCATTGCTTCCAGCAGGGCCTATGTTTTAGGGGGTGTGGTGTTGTATTCGTGGGTGTGGCTCTGCTAGACTTGTACATAACTCTCCTTTCTATCAATTCATCAAGACACAAAGCTTTTTCTTTTTGTAGACAAAATCAACTGATCAGTAGCAGCAGCATAGAAGTTTCAAGATAGAAGTTCAATATAGAGTCAACCAACAGGAAGGTAAAATATACTCAGACAAAGGTTAAAGAGACCAACCAAATTACTATCCACAGCCAGTGAATTTGTATTGCTGCTTGAGGTAGTGACAAGAGCAAGTTCCCATCCCGTTGGATCAAATCCTGTATCTTGCGTTATAGCTGTGCTAGTTGTTGAAGTATTAACACCTGTTGCACATTTCCAGATAATCGTCAGACTTAATGTCAGCTTCGTGACACACATCACTACGAACTGAATGCTGACTAATTACCATTTGGAGTAATAGCCAAGGCCAAAGCATTGCTTTCCTCTTTTGCTGATACATTAGGGTTTGGATCACTTAATCCCTAGGAGCAGAAATGACATGACATTAAGATTCTGAAAAATGCACTGATGTACAATTCAGTTATGATTTGTTCTGCTTACCAGCAAATCACCGGTATCTGCAGCCTTGGTGTTGGGAGGAGGTGAAGCTACTTCCGTTGAAGATGGTGGTGGAGCAGGTTCTTCCATGTGTGGTACTGGTATTTCCTTCTGAATAGGAATAGGCTCGGGAACTTCCTCTGATTCTTCCGGTTTGTACGTCAGAAGAAGCCTCTCAGGAAACTCCTGATGAAGTAACAATTACCCAAATTTAAGAATAAACTCTAGCAGTGAACACGGTGTTTAAGTGACAAAATAAATGAACATGTGATTATGTCATAATGGTGACACAATGACCACTACAAAACCACAGGATACTTACTAAACCTGCTAGCAGTATTGCTTGGATGGTAACTGCGGCCTTCAGTTCACAGATACATGTTTCTATTACTATAGCAATGGAAGAAGAATGGACAGGTTAATGGGATTATACTTTAGACTGAAATAGGTGAATCTTAACTTCTTGCATCTATAAAAATATGAGACATGATGATATCAAATGTGAGGATTTAAATGTTACTTTTAAGTGTATTGGCAATCTCTCTGAGCACTACTAATATTACAGGTATGATACATGTTTCGTGTACAAACATGATACACCCAATTTTTTTGTCAGTAGATGTTATAGACTTCTAGTACAAAGTGAATTCCTCCGTTAAAAATAGGTTGCATTCAATCAAACTTGTATTATTTTCACATGAGACCAGGGTGAAGAAAGGATGGCACAAACAAAGAAATCAAGGCTCTAACTCCACAAAATTAAAATATAAAAGGGGTCATAAAGAAACATCAGCAGGTTATTTTATGTCAAGCACTTACCAAGGGATCCTTAACTGGAACCATACGTGGAGCCTCCTTCACGTACTCTTCCATGGTTGAAAGGAATACTTGTGGTGGCTAAGGAAAAACAGAATCAAAGTGAGTGCAGTGATATATCCGATAGTAAACAATGGGAACTTATATGCTAAACACAAAACCTCACCTCCCTCAAAGTGGGAAACTGAAAATTTCTTGCGAGTTCTAATTCACGGCAGTTTTCATAGAAGTCAGATAGGCTTCCAGCCTGAAGCATCAAAGAAATTGCTGGTAAGAATAGAAAATAACCACAGACAATTGCTATCATGCTGATCCTCTACGATATAAGCTAGATTTCACGCTATCACTCTGTAGATTTACCTGCTGGCCAGCCCTCTTATAAATTTCAACTGCTTTAAGTGCGTCGTGTCTTGGCATGTCGAAAAACTACATAGTTGTGCAGTAAAAAAGAAAGATGGAAATAAATGCACATAACTTGCAACAACAAAAACAATGGTGTTGTCACTTGGAAAAATAATAAACCTTATCGACAAGGTTGATAATTCCATCGTTTATTGCGCAGTAAATTTTGAAGCTTTCTTTGAGAACCTGTGGGAAACAAGTGCATCCAATCAAATTACAGAGTTAATAATTAGGCATGTTATTCGAGAAAATACAGGATCCCTGTTTTTCCAGGGAAGACCAGATCCATTTTTTCCCTCATTTGATCGGGCATGTAAAATCAAAGTATAAATGTGAAATAAAGATGACATTTTGTAAAGGGAACAAACTCTAGTTCATTTTACACAAGATAGGGTGCAATTAAATCAACAAAATAAGTTATTAACGAAGAAACAGAACCTGCTATGTTACTTCCTTAAATATATCATTATTCAGAAAATAAAGTGGTATGCAGAAGGAAAATCAATGCTCAATTAGCAAATATTATTCTCTGCTCAGACAAAACTATGAAATGCCAATGCAACCAAAAAAGTTCACAGAAGATCAGTTGCATATTATTTTCAGCTTGAATAAAAAAAAAGTAAGCACAAAAAAGTTAACACTGAAAAAATAGAGCTTACAAGAGCTAGAGCATATTGCACCAAATAATTTCTATTGGCAGCTCCTTCTGGCTGCACCAGAAAAACAAAATACACGTCACATTGTGTCCATAAGATGTCTAAATAATCATTTTTTTTTCCTTTAACTCATAAGAGTACTTGATCCTAGATATAAGAGAGAATCACCCGACATCCAATAAGTCGATATAGTAACTGCTGCAGTGCCGGCATCTGCTCCAGCAAGTCCTGCGAATCTAATTCTCTGGTTCGACTGTGCCCCTGAAAATAAGTAGTCTCACGATACGTTAAAGCAGCACCAGCAAGATACTCGACAGATAGTAGTTGGCAAAAAATTGCACTACCTCCGATCCGAAATAAGTGTCGGAGGAGGAGTACTAGCTATGTATAATTTCATTTACAGTCCATGACACTTATTAAGGATCGGAGGGAGTACTAACTTTGCAACTATAGTCACAATCCTTAAAGCTGATTTGTTATATTACCAAATGAGAATGAAAATATTCAAACCTTTTCAGGCCCTTGACCTTGCTTGGGCAAACGCTCAGCTTCAACATCATACTTCAAGATCCTGAAGCATTGCAGTCTTTCCTCTAAAAATAAACCATATGTTCGAACCCATGAAGAATAGTCCCAAGCTGGATATAATTCAATATTAGAAAGAAAAGTTAGGATGCAGAGAAAAGGAACACTTTGAGCTGAACAAGGCATGAAGTCATGTTGCTAATAGAGAACTAGAAATACTGACCGATAGGACTGGAGTCATCCTTGAAGTTAGATAACTGCAAAATCTGCACCCTTTGTGTAAAATTAAGAAGTTCTTCACGGAATGTAGGATCACCATCCCGGAGTAGTCGATGGATCACCACAAGTGTCTTCAACGCAACCTGCATGGTGCGTGAAATGCATGCCAGATTAGTTGGTTCCCATGATGATGGATGAAGACTACTGAAAAGGAGATACTAAAAATATCACCAGAACAATAATTAAGGAAGGAAAAATGGCAGAGCAAATCGTGATTAACTGAATACGGTTCCAGTTCAACATAATAATATTTGATCTATCAAGTTAGTCGGTAAGATAAATTCGAGTGTAAGCACTTAATATTATACTGCACATCGGTCATCACCGGGTTGAGGAGAGTAGATGATATGTTACCAACTATTCCGAGAAAATATAGACATTACAAAGACAGGGAATGTTAATCATTTATAATAGGTTTGAACTCACGAATCCAAAGTACTCCATAGTACAAGCTACTGTTCACCTTTTTGTGATGGGAAATTAGTAACACATATGGTATACGAACAAGAAAAAAAAAATCAAGTTACAAATAACCAAAAACCCAGGTAATAGATGTTGTAATTTCCACCTTGGCTATATAAAAAATACTGTGAGTCGCTGTATCAACCAAATTGTACAGTTCATGGCCAGAATTCTGTTTGAGATTCCAAATCCAAATTTAACACATATCGCAATCAACCATCAGTATAAACTGGGACATACAGTATGATGGTTTTCCCAATGCTAAATTAACACAATCCATCGATTTGAAACTAAACATACATTTCTAGTGCATTACTCCCTCCGTTCCATATTAGATGACTCTTAGCTAGATGTATCTAGTACTAAAGTATGTCTAGATACATCTGTATGAGAGTGATCTAATATGGAACGGAGGGAGTAGATAACAAAATCGGTACACTACACTACCACCACAAGATGTCCAACTTAGGCCCAAAAGGCAGCAGCGCCACAGGATGATTACTGATACAGTGATACTGATAGATTTATAAGGGGGATACTGCACAAGTGTCAACTATACTATAAGCAACAGCCCAGTTATTCGCAACAATATGAAATCCGAGCTAGAAAAGCACTCACAGCAACCCATAAAGCATCAACCGTACGAAATGAATGGAAAATTTCTTGAGTGGCATAGCAAGTGCACGGTGCTTACGATCCAATTCCGGGTCTTAGTGAGGCGGCGAGCAAGCGCATGGACGCAGTAGGCGACGTCCGCTCGGGGCCCGGCGATGGACGAAGCCGCGGCAATCTCTGCAACACCACCACCACCAACCGATTAAACATCACACCCAAGTACCCAACCGAGATGAGGGGAAACCACGGCACGCATATGCGCCTTCGCTCGCACTCCACCATACGACTCCTCAATACATCAAAATTTGTAAGCGAGAAACATTGCATTCCACTCAGGGTGCGAGAATCAATCAACGTACTGCGCAGGTGACGATCCTTGGGCGGGCATTCCACGTGGTTAGTGGCCTTGACGATCGCCACATCCAGATCCTAAAAATAAGTAAAACCACAAGCAAAAAATTAATCCCGGTGGAGTACGAACCACAGATCCAAAGTGGCGGGGGGGAAGCTCGACGGGAACCTTGAAGTCGGAGTTGAGGTTGGCGAGGCTGACGGTGGTGGTGTCCTTAAGCGCGCCGTACGCCCTGCGCCAGCTCGGCAGCGCCGACATTTTGCCGCTACTCCCTTGCTCGCCGTCGGCTGCCGCCTTGCTTCGCCTCGATTATTCTTTTCTTCTCCTATGGCCTGATTCGATTTTGGAGTGGGTGCTCCTCCTCCTGTGCTGGTGCGTCCAATTTCGCGACGCACGGCACGGAACAGCCAAATTAAATAGCGGTTTGCTTTCCTTTTCTTTTCCTCAGAGCTGCCGCCTGCCAGTGAAGCGGATGGAGCGTTTTCCACACTTTTCGGTTTTCACACCGCAAGTCTAAGGCTGGTGCCAATGGGGGCTATAGGAGGGGGCGGTAGCGGCGCTACCGCCCGGTGGCAGGCGAGAGGGGGCGGTAGGAGGAGGCGATAGGTGCCGACGGGCGGTGGCGGTACCGCCCGGGCTATAGCCCGTGTCGCCCGGGCTATAGCCCGCATAGGCGGGGCGGTAGCGCGGGGGCGGGGCGGTAGCGAGGGGCGGTAGCGGTGCCAATGGGGGCGATAGCGCGGGCGATAGTGGGGAGAGGAGTATGGTAGTGGGGGCTATAGCCCGTGCACTGGCACCGTGTCCGTGAGAGTGGGGTGATAGTGGTGAGAGAAGGTGACGTGGCGGGGGCTATAGCCCGTGAATAGTAGGCGGTGCATTGGCACCAGCCTAAGGCTGGTGCCAACCGGGGCTATAGGAGGGGGCGGTAGCGGGCGAGAGGGGGCGGTAGGAGGAGGCGGTAGGTGCCGGCGGGCGGCTGCGCTGCCGCCCGGGCTATAGCCCGTGTCGCCCGGCTTGCCGCCCGCATAGGCGGGGCGGTAGGGAGGGGCCGGGGCGGTAGGGAGGGGCGAGAGGGAGAGAGGGTGGGGCGGTGGGATGCCGGGCCGGGGCGGTAGGGCGGGGCGGCAGGGAAGAGCCGTTGGGGGCCAACGGCTAGCTGACGTGGCGCCCCCCTATTGGTCCACGTCAGCTAGCCGTTAGGGTTACCGTTGCTGTCAAAAAAAAGTGAAAAAAAATTCGAAAAATTTGAAATTTGGAGCTGATCCCTCCTATAAATACCCCCCCATATGCTGCACTCGCCGATGTATACACAGCTCCAGGGGGATTTGATTGAGCATGTGTGGGCTCATCAAAACTAGATTATGTAATTTTCTCATTTTTTATGTAATTTTTATTTATTATTATGTAATCGGTACAATTTTAGTTGAATAAAATAATTTCTTCTATTATTTGCAATGTTTTTAATATTCAAAATATGTGTTGACGTGGAGGAGAGAGAAAAGCTGATGTGGCAGAGAGAGAATCTTATAGCCCGGGCTATAGCCCGTGCACTGGCACCGTGCCCGTGAGAGTGGCGTGAGAGTGGTGAGAGAAGGTGACGTGGCGGGGGCTATAGCCCGTGAATAGTGGGCGGTGCATTGGCACCAGCCTAAGGGCATCTCCAGTCGTTCGGACCCTAGGTTTCAGATCGGCGCTTTTTAGCGATAGCGCAGGCCCGCACCAAAATCTGGGGGACGATTTCACCAGCCGTTCGGCGGTCTAGAAAAGAAAGGACCGATATCATTCGAAAGTTCATCTTCCCGCCCCAAAAAATAGAGCCCTAGTTCGGCGATCGGCAGCCATGGTTTCGGGCGATCATATTACAAAAAACGCCACAGGTGGGCGATCAAATATAGTCCAGATCGAATCACACAGACGGGCGCGCGCGGCGTGGGAAAACGTAGGCGATCAGACAGACGCGTCGGCCGACGTCAGAGCAGGCGGCGAGCTCGGCGCAGCATCCAGGTCGATGACGGCGTCGGAGCGGTCAGCTGGCGCAGCATCCTTGTCGACGACGGGCGCGTCATTCTCCAGGTCGACGACGGGCTGGGCATCCTTGTCGACGGCGGTCGCGGCATCCTCCTGGTCGGCGTGCGGGCTTGTTGGCGCGGTGGTGTAGCTCGCACCCCCAGACGATGTCGGGGCCGGGGGCGTGCTGATGTCGGTCAGGATGAGGTTGCACTGCGCCAGAAACCAAGCTCTCACCTCGGGGGTCATCGCGGCCGGGTCGCCGCCCGTGAGGAAGGCGAGGTCGTTGTTCCTCTTATTCGCCGCGGTGCCAGTCCGGAGGAGGTCGATCTTGACCTGCGAGTTGGCCATGAGCGTCGCCCATCGCTGTTTGGAGACCTCCTCCCTCTTGCCGGCCTGGACCTGGGCGTCGGCGATGCAGGTCTCGATGTACGCCTGGAGCTTTGCCGCTGCGGACGCGCCGTCCCTATCCAGCTTGGCTTTCTTGTGTCCCATCGGCGGATGCCCTTCGGACGCGCACGCAACCACCGCGTCGGGAACGTACTCCTTGCCCTTGCCGATCGACCGCCGCACCTCCGCCCACTTCTCGCACTTCTCGATGAGGACGAAGACGTGGAGGAACTTGAAGTCGGAGCCCTCGTCGTTCTTGTACGCCTCGAGCATCCGGACGATCTCCATCTCGCGGTTGGCGCCCCTCTGCGGCCTCGCCGAGATCTCCTCCTGGATGCCGTGCCACTTGTTGCACGACACCTGGATGTTGGCCCAATGGTTCGCCATGGCCTTCTGGCCGCGGTCGGCGACGCATGGGGCGTAGTAGGTATCGATCATGCGGCGCTCGTCGTACGCCGTCTTCACCCGCTTCCAGTAATTGTCGACGTGCTGGTTCGCGCCGACGATCGGGTCCATGCTCACCGTCTTCCACGCCTCGACGAGGAGAGCGTCCTCCCTGTTCAGCCACTTGATGCGAGGCTCGGCAGGGGGCAGGGGCACCTTGGGTTCCTTACGGGGACGGCCAGGACCACGGCGCTTCCGGCCTTCGCCGGCTGGATCTGTCCCCTCTGGCACCACGGGCGTCTCGTCCACATCGTCGTCTTCGCCCTGCTCCTCCGTCGCCTGCGTGCCGGAGCCACCTTCGCCGTAGTCGCCACCGCCCTGCGTGAAGAACTCCCCGCTGTTCTCGAGGAAGCCCGGGCTCGCCGCCGCCGCCATCGAGCCGGTCGCGATGATTTTCCTCCATGTAGCTGTCCTGGGGCTGAAGTCCGGCGAGAATCGCACGGCGGTGGGATGGGGAAGCTGCGTAACCCGGCGCGGCACCATACATCATCGGCGGGTGGTAGGGGAAGGTGAGGTTGGGGTTGAAACCTCCCAGGGAATCGCCTTCGACGAACCACGCTGGCGGCGGGTGCGGTGACATGCGTGGCGACGGCGACTGCTTCCAGCCGGCAAACCGGGGGCCGAAAGGGCTCTTCTTCTTGGCGAGCGGCGCCGCGGCCGGCCAGCTGGCTCATCCGGCGCGGCCTCCTCCTCCTCGTCCTCCAGGTCGTCTTCCTCGGCGGCGGCCTGCTCCTCCGCCTGCAGCTGCGCCATCAGCTGCCTCTGCCGCTGCGCCGCCTCCCTCCCCCGACGCTTGATGTTGGCCGTTTCCAGGCGCGACCTCTCTGCGATCCACTCTTTGTTCGACATGCCGGGTGGCCGCTCCTTCGGTGCTCTTGGCTTGCGCGGTTTCTTGGCCGGTTCGGAGGCCGCGGGAATGGAAACGACGGTGGCGGCGGCGCGGGGTCCTGTAAATCGGGCGGGAGCCATGGCGCGTAGATCTCGGGTGCGGGGGAGAAATGGCGAGAATGGACCGGGGGGAGAGGTACATGTGGGGGGGAAAGTGGAGGGAAGCGCCAAAAAAGAGAGGGAAATCGTCTTCCATCGCCGACAGGCGTGGCCCACGCGCGCATTTCGCCCCCCCAAGCCGAACCAAGCGCGCTGGATTCGGCCTGGGTTCGGCGGCGCCAAACGGCGCGAAAAACGACGGAAAGCGGCGCTAAATCGATTCCTTGGGGGGGCGACTGGTGCGAAACGGCGCGAAAAACGCCGCTTGGGGGGGGGGGCTCTGGGGGGACGGCTGGAGATGCCCTAATGAGCAGTTTTGGGATTGGGAATTTGAGATCCAGTGCGCTCACAGAGGCAAGCGGTACGGTGCGTCGGTGCCTGGTCCCTTATTTCTGTCCGTTGGATCAAAATCGATTGGTACATACTCCCTCGGTTCAATAATACTTACTTCCATTTGTCTAAATACGATGTCTAAATACATTTATATTTGAGCAAACAGAAGTCAATTATTGTTGAACGGAGGGAGTATATAATATTGCTACCTTTTTCGTGAAAACGCATATATTGATATATTACTCTCTCCATCTCAAATTAATTGTCGCAAAAATGGAAAAAAATGGATATATCTAGACATAATTTAGTGTTAGATATATCAACTTTTGTTTAACTTTGTTACAATTAATTTGAGATGGAGGGAGTAGAAGAGTTCTACAAGTTCAACCAAGAGCAGACATGATCCATACAACACAACACCATAATGGTTACAACTCACAATGGCCAATGAGTGTAGCACGGAACATATTGATTACACTTGAAGGACCCCTGCCTCCCGGGTTGCTCCTAGGGGCGACTCTGGAGGCGACTAACCCTAGCGCGCCGCCACCCCCCTCCCCCCTCCTTTCCCCGCCCTCGCAGCCGCCTGAAGCGGCCACCGGGCAAGCCCGCGCGGCGCTGAGGATGGTGGCGGCGAGGCTCTAGCCGCCGGCCTCCTGCGGCGGTCTGTGGACGCCGGGGCGGCGGCCCTGGGCCATGGTGACGGCGTCTGCCCGGCGGCGGGTGACGGCCGTGGGTGCTGGCCCGCGCCCCTGGCCATACGGACGGCGGGGTGGCAGTGAGCGGTTGGCGCGGCGCATGGGATCCCCGTCGTCCCCTGCATCAGACCTCGAAGACCGACGGCCTCGACTCCTTCTTCTCCCTCCTCTCGGCGGGTCCCGCGCGACCTGGTGGGTGGATGGGGTTGGGGGCTTGGGATCGGGGGAAACCCCTGGCCGGCGGTGGCCACGACGTTGTCGACGCCTCGGCGCCGGATCCCTCCATGGAGGCTACGTTGAGATCTCATCCCCCACCCCCAAACTTCTTTACCGGCGGGTGAAAACCCTAATCCCCTGCTTGGGCGGCGGCGGTGTTGCGATGTCGCTCACCTTCCTGGAGGCGCCGTCCGGGGATTGTGGTGGTGGTTGGTGAGTGGTTGTGCTCGAGGATGGCGTGCGGCGGTGCGGAATCTGCGACATCGACGCCCTGCGGCCGTTTGTCTGGTTCCCAGCTCGGGTGGCTTCCCCCTCAGTGGCCCCTGCTCGCAGGTGGATCGGCGCCCACGGACCTGGGCGAGAGGGGATAGGGCTCCCCACTACTGCGGCAGCGGTTTCCAGTGGTGGAAGTGCACGGTGCTCCGGTGAGCCCCGCTCGGGTGCGGAGATGTTGCTGTCCTATTGGTGCTGGTCTTCCTGTGTGTGCTCCCGTTCTGCAGTTTGCGCCTTGCGCCGTGGATTTTTTGTAGGTGTTGGCGGCGTTCTTGTGGAGCTTCGGCGCGGTTGCCGTTTGCTCTCTCTCCGTTGGCCGATCTTGGTTGCCTGCTCATGCTTATTCTAGGGTGAACATCTATGTCGCTTGATGGTGCGGCGCCCTTCGAGCCAGGGCGAGAGGGAAAGGGTCCCTCTTCGACGACAGAGACAGTGAGCTTGCATCTCCGGTCCTTTGCTGGCGATGAGCCTGTGTTCTCCCGTTGCTCGTAACTCCTGTTTCGCCTCGACTCACCTCCGGTGGCTTTCACGGTGGAAGACGATGGCCGCGACGATCCAAGCGAAGCCTTTTTTTCTTATTTTTAGTGTGCTTGTTGCGTGTGGCCTGTATACTGTGTTTTGTACTCTGTAACTGTGCCGCTTTGGCTTTGTTAATTCAAAGTCGGGCTCTTTCGAGCCTTGTATCTAAAACAAAATGAGTGTAGCACGCACTCTACATCCAAATAGTCCAAATACATCCACCATCGACACCAGACTAAAAACGCATGTCCTAAGCTGAGCAATAACGCCGCGTCTCGAACGATGTCGATCATCTCCAAAAAGCGACAACTTTAACTGGACTCCCCTTATCGACGCATCATCCATCCTTGATTCCTAAAGGAGGTGGTAAGTAAATGGCGGGACTCGATCGGTCATGATATAGATATCTTCTTGGACTCATCAGTGACAGCGTACATTGCGCCTCTAAACAACAATCTTGGACAACCGAGAGCACCGAAGGAAGGAACCAAGAAACGATGTCAATAACGCTGTCATCATGTCAATCCAATCGGATTCTAGGCTTTCACCCGAAGATATGGCATAGGCGCACAACACAACAATTCTAAAAAAAAGAAAAGGTACAACTAAAATCTCAAATTCTCACCAAAACCATGGCGGAACATGTAATCACCATTGGTGGGTCCAAGTTTACGAAGCCATTCTCGTGACTCCAAGAATCTGATATTCTGGCCGTTGCTTACTACTCATGGAGCTTGAGTAGTATCGATCTCTCGGGCTAAGAGAACCTCCACCGACACCCCCAAATGGCCCCCCAAAAGCCCAATGAGGGTTCGGACAAAAAAAAACGCCGCAACGGCACCCCCAAAGGTGTCCACCCACCAAGTTTGTGTCCGGGCCATCCAGCCCACCCGCCAAACTTGGGGGCCTGCCTGGGGGCGTCGGACATTGTCTGGTCACCCCACCCGACAGGCGGCCCCCGCCCATCAGTGACATACAATTTTTTAAAACATTGCTTATAAGTTAAAAACCTAGAGGCATACACCTTCTTTTACATAGAAATAGAACGAAATTTGAACTAATCCTTGTCCTCATCGTCCGATGGTGGCGGCGGCGGAGTACCCTCCAGCTCCGGCGTCGGTGGTGGGGGTGTTCCGGGAAGCGGCAACCGCAGGAGCCGCGGGAGCTGCCGGTGGCGGTGCAAAGAACCGCAGGTCAGCACCTTGTCCGGCGTCCTCCCATGACTGCCAAGGGTCCCAACGGGCTTCAACCTCGTCGGGCGCCGGCCACGGTTCCTGATCCGCGTCCGCCACGTCGTCGTCCACCTACAGCGGCTCCTCCTCCTCCTGCAGCGGCTCCTCCCCCTCCTCCTCGTGCAGCGGCTCCTGCGGCCGCAGCTCTGGAAGCGCCATTGTTGCGATCGTGGGTGTGCAACTGCCGTGGCTGATCACGGTAGCTTATAAAGAGGCCGAGGCGACGCGACTGCTGGCTGGCGAGGCGACCCGGCGGGACGCGAGGCAGCTGCAGGGAGGCGAGGCGACATCGACCTAATGCGAGGCGGCGGCTGCAGGCAGGCGGCAGCGACGGGACGTGAGGCCAGGAGGCAGTGGCAGGATGAGAGGCAGCAGCGACACGATAGGATGTCAGGCGGCGGCTGCAGGCAGGCGAGACGACACGATATAATGCAAAGCGGCGCGCCTTCCCAATGCGCAGGTACCCACTCCAGCCGCCACATGCCCCACTCTGTGCACGTCCCCACGCCACTTCTCCCACTATGTGCACGTCCCCTCGACCGAGGAGTCTGCCCACGATAGGTATAAAATGCCCTCCCGCCTGCCCACGGCAATCGATCATTCTGCCTCCCCCCAAATCATTCCGGCGATGGCCCATGGAGATCGAGGAGGCCGTGGAGGGCGAGGGGGCCGCAGAGGCCGTCGAGGCCTGGTCGTCGCGCCGGTCGTGGAGGTCGAGCAGGAGGCCCACAACGACAGCGACACCGACAACGACGACGGAGCCGGACTCCCCGAGTTCTTCATCCTACTCTGACAGCCATTGGGCAACTCCTTGAGTCTGTCAGATAGGATCGGCGTCCTGCTCGAAGGCAGAGAGCCAGACTCCTTCACCCTCCAGCTGGAAGGGTGCTCCCACCGCTGTGTGGCCGTCGTGTTCAGGCACGACGGCCGTCTGTTCCTCGGCAACGGTCGGGCTGCATTCACCCGCATGCACCAGCTGCAGCAAGGCTGGATGCTCACCTTCCGCTAAGCTGGGGCAGGCAAGCTGCGCATCAAGATGTACGATGACATGCGCGTCCGCCACCCCTGCTGCACAGACAGGGAGGCCCCGCACGGCGCGGAGGGACCCGAGGACGAGGAGGAGGACCACTCTGACGACGACGAGTAGGGGCGCTACGCCGCCTGACTTTGTTTTATTGCTTTTTTAAAAAAAAATTGTTTCTTTTTTTGTGTAAACTTTGTTATGTTTTATTGGCACCATGGCGTTCGTCCGGCATTGCCCACAATGTGTTTGTTTTAATACCGGGCAAATAACGGGTCGTGTTTGGAGGGCGTCGTTGCGGAGCACGCTCACCAAAACCGTGGACATAAGTCCGGCGCCCCCAATGCCTAAAAGAGGTCAACTGGAGGATGTCGGACACATATTTGATGGGTGCCCGTGGGGACGCTCTAACAATAGCTACTAAAGTAAGCTTTGTACGGTTTATCTTCTTATTTTCTTATGTCGCCTGAGCATGCACCATCCAGGCATCCACGAAACTGATATGGTAGTGTAGAGTATACACGAGTAACACGATCGTACTTGCAGCACTTCATATACTCATAATCTTATTTGTGTTGTCCGTACAGAAGCATGCGGTGGTCTGGGTGTAAAGAAGGGTTGACAACTCAATGACCTAACCGAAATGGTCCTACTCGGAGTCCCAACAGGCAGCTTACTTGGTTTCTTCGGAGTAGGTATGAGATGCGTGACCGGAAGGTGGAAGGTGCTTGTAAACAAGCTAGCGCGTACATCTCATCTCACCCGTGATCGACGGTGTCGTCAATTACTGTACCTGATGAAGCTTGTTTTGCTAATTGCTAGTTCCCCTTCTACCGAATTCAATGACATGCAGGGCCTCGACCTCCGGTAGTCGGGTTGATTTCTTAGAGATGGTACGGAGTAGAAAAATTGAACTTCCGTCACACCAAAAAGAAAATGAATTGAGCACCCAAGACTCCGTTTCAAAAAAAAAAAAAAAAAAAAATTGAGCACCTGCGAAAAGATGGAACGACAGAACAGAGGAAGGATGGCTTCTCCCTTTCAGTCGGTGAGGGTAGCTGCCTCGTCTCACGCGCGGGTTCCCTTTCGCCAGCGGACTTGGATGTGAGGCGTTGGCGTCTGGTAGTTGGCGGAGTGTACTGTTTACACTGCGCACACAACATACCTTGGCTGTCCTGTCCTCGTGAAGAAGAAATCTGCACTAGTAATATAAAAAAAAGGGACAGACGGTTTAGAGATAATATTTTGCCCGACCTCCTGTCTCGCCCCGGGCGAGCAGGGAACACTAGAAACCGGCCGCCTCTACCTCCCTCCTCCGCCGCCGTTGGTGCGGCCTGCCGGACGTTGCCCGTGCGCGGTGATAGGACACGTATATGTCTCGAGATAGAATTAACTAAAGCTTTAATCCGGGAGGCCATCGAGCCTTCTCAGCCCATCTGCCTTCTGCGTTGGCACTGGTTTGTGGGCCATGGTGCTTGCGCTCAGGCTGGTGCCAATGGGGGCTGCAGCGGGGGGCGGTAGCGCCCCTACCGCCCGTGGCGGGGCGAGAGGGGGCGGTAGGGCGGGTCGGTAGGCCGCGGCGGGCGGTGGCGCTACCGCCCGGGCTATAGCCCCTGCCGCCCGGGCTATAGCCCGCATAGGCGGGGCGGTAGCGGCGGGGTGGGGCGGTAGGGGCGGGGCGGCAGGGCGGTAGGCGGGGCGGTGGGTTGGCGTCGTGGGGGCGGTAGCGGGGGGCGGTAGGCCAGGAGCCGTTGGGGCCAACGGCTAGCTGACGTGGCGCCCCCCTATTGGTCCACGTCAGCTAGCCGTTGGGGGTATCCGTTGCTGCCCAAAAAAACTGAAAAAAAAATTCTAAAATTTTGAAATTTGGAGCTGATCCCTCCTATAAATACCCCCCCATATGCTGCACTCAATCCACACCAACTTCATCCTCTCTACTCTTCATTTCCACCCTCTCGACGCCATGTCTTCGTCAAGCAGCACCGATTCGAGCGAGGGACTGGAGGGTGAGCTGATCGCCGGAATGCAGGCGGCAATGGAGGCCGAGTACGAGGCGGCGCTCCAAGCGGTGCCAAGACCGCCGCGGCGCCGTCGACAGTTCATCAGGCGTGATCGTGTTGGCGCCGCCGAGCGGCTCTACGACGACTACTTCGCCCCCAACTGCGCTTATCCTCCGAGCTTCTTCCGTCGAAGGTATCGGATGAGGCGATCCCTTTTTCTACGCATTGTGGATAGATTGGGTGAATACTCTCCGTATTTCACCCAAAGAGTTGATGCTCTGAACCGTACGGGTTTTACTCCGCTACAAAAGTGTACTACGGCGTTGCGTCTGTTAGCTTATGGATCCGGTGCTGATACCATAGATGAGTGGCTTAAGTTAGCTAGACAAACTTCGTCAGAGTGTCTAGATAACTTCTGTGAGGGCATCATCGACTGTTACGGTGAAGAGTTTTGCCGTCGACCTAACGTCGCGGATACTCAGCGTCTGTTAGCGAAAGCCGAGGAGCGCGGCTTTCCGGGAATGCTAGGGAGCATAGATTGCATGCATTGGCAGTGGAGGAACTGCCCAGTTGCGCATGCCGGTCAGTTCACAAGGGGAGACATCAAACATCCAACCGTAATCTTAGAAGCCGTTGCGTCGTATGATCGTTGGATCTGGCATGCTTTTTTTGGAGTCGCCGGGTCCAACAACGACATCAATGTGCTCAATCAGTCCCCATTGTTCACGGAAGTGCTTAGAGGAGAAGCACCCACAGTGAACTTCACGGTGAATGGACACCAGTACAACTGGGGTTACTACCTTGCCGACGGCATCTACCCCTCCTGGCCGGTGTTCATGAAGGGTGTTACTCTTCCACAAAGTGACAAGCAACGTGTCTTCACTGCTGCTCAATCGTGTTGGCGCAAAGATGTGGAGTGTGCATTTGGAGTGTTGAAGTCTAGATTCAACATTTTAGCAGTTCTCGGACGCTCCTACTCCATGCGCACTCTTGGGTTGATCGTGCGTGCATGTGTCATTCTGCACAACATGATCATCGACGATGAGCGTGGTACCAATTTGGAGAACACCTATGAGACAGTTGCGAGCAACGTCGGGCCTCCAATACATACCAATGCACCACCAAGCCTAGCAGCAAGGATTCAGATGGACAACGAAATGCAGGACTCGCCGATGTATACACAGCTCCAGGGGGATTTGATTGAGCATGTGTGGGCTCATCAAAACTAGATTATGTAATTTTCTCATTTTTATGTAATTTTTATTTATTATTATGTAATCGGTACAATTTTAGTTGAATAAAATAATTTCTTCTATTATTTGCAATGTTTTTAATCTTCAAAATATGTGTTGACGTGGAGGAGAGAGAAAAGCTGATGTGGCAGAGAGAGAATCTTACAGCCCGGGCTATAGCCCGTGCACTGGCACCGTGCCTGTGATAGTGGGGTGATAGTGGTGAGAGAAGGTGACGTGGCAGGGGCTATAGCCCGTGAATAGTGGGCGGTGCATTGGCACCAGCCTCACACTCGTCTGTAGTCTTCGCGTCTGTGTTGCCTGGTGCCCTCCATCCAGAAGTATCAGCTGGGCCCATCTTCCACCTCTTATCTCGCACCGCTTTGACCAACTATGGAAGAACATGGCGAACTCCTCGTCGCTGCACAAACAGGCGGCCGGCTCCACTCCTCGGCAACCACTTGTTCTTGGCCGCCGGACCCCCTAGAGAGCAAATCAAAGCCAGCAGCCTCTTCCTCCTAGGATTCTGCCCCCGTCGCCACAATACATCTCAGTGCACCCGCGCCTCTCTTACACATCTAGAGCCTCTCCCTTCTCGATGTGTCCCTGTCTCCACCGTACAACCCATCGCCGTCGCGACTCTTCTGCATAGGTCGCTGGCTACCAGCTCGCCTACCCCATGTCCACCTACCCTGAGAGGAGGTGGCCACGTCTGGCAGAGGGTTAGGATTCGTGCCCCCCACCTACTCCCCCTTCTCGCTTGCTCTCCCAGTAATCCTAGGTGCCTAACGGGATTGTCGTCGACGACGGCTTGTACCCGTGTTGTTGATGGTTAGGGCTCGCCCTCGCCCCTTCCCCTCCAGCGCCTCCAGATTTCTAGCTCCTCTCTCTCTCCGAGGAGCACACATACCTCACACACATTGGTGCATATGAGAGATTGTCGGTCAGTATTGGTGGGAATTAATTGGCAGAAGTCGATGCTCCAGATCTGCGGCCATGCCGCTCGTGGTGGTTTCTGATTTTCTCTCCATCGGCAACCAGAGGTTTGGCTCATCTTCTTTACCCCTCAGTTCTCTATTACTTCCCTCGTTCTCGTGCCAGAGCAGGAAATCGTCCACTGGCTAAGCGCAAGTGGGGCGGATAGCGGGTTTCCCCAACATGCCGAAGCGGCCGCATGTTGGGGATGTTGGTGGCTGCGGGCAAGGCACTCACTGCCTGGTTCAATTGGTAGTGTTGTTGAACGGGGGGTCTGGGAGTGGTGAGTTTTTGTTTTACCTATGTACAGGCTATTCTGCTGCTTCTTAGTTTCTCTGCAATCGTTTATTGCTATTTTTAGGATCTGTTGGCAACGAGGATAAGGCGACTATTTCTGTTACAAGTGTTGCTGCTACTACTAGCATGCCGCTGCCTGTTTCTACAGAGGTTCTGTGGTAATACATGGTATTTCTTTCCTTCAACATTTTCCTGGTTTTAGGGTCACTAAATCGCTTTTGTTTCAAAAAACTTCTCGCAAGGAGCTCCCTGATTCATATGGAAAAGCTGAGCATTCACTTGCCGATCCGTCTGCTCATTCATTGCAGCAGTCAGAAAAAGGGGGTTTTCTGTGCGTTCTATTTTCATTTTTCTTTGATTATTGGGCAGCCTAATTCACATTGAATTTATGTTTTACAGCAGTGAAATCAATGCGAAGAGGCACTTTTTTTGGTCAAGATAATGATAAGACAAGAAATAGTTTATTTTGCATGCATTCGGTGTCTCTTCACTTTCTTGCGTAATTACAGCATGTACTATATGTTTTTTTAGATTTATAGATGCTTGGTAGTGTGGCTATCTTGTAAGTGGATTTCCAGGGCGAAAACAGTGTGGATGCTTCTCTTTTATATTGGCATTATCAATAGGTAGAATTGGTTGCTACTTTAAATAAATGTTTGTTATGTGCTAAATGACTATCTATAAATATGATTTCATTTACTGATTGTGCATGCATCCGCTTTTGATTGTGTGGTATAGTCTAAAGAGCTTGATGTGCTTAAGCTTTTTGTGTTTAAATCTTTAATAAAAAATATAGGCCTTATGCCTTTGTTTGGATTATTTGTTCCATACAACGTTGAGTTTCCCCGATAAGCTTGTGTACTTAGGTGCTTTTTATGGTTATCTGATGTCTATGTTTCATATGGAAAGAAAGTTCATATTACTGACGTTAAAGACGGGAAACAGGAAGGTAGAGTAATACATGGTATTTTTTTATGTACGTCTTGATGGTACAGGGATCAGGCATTCTTAAGTACTTCTCTGCCTATAAACTATATGTCTGAAATGAGTTCTGCTTTGGTTTATATAAATTTAGGTTACAGTAATTGGTCAAAAAGATATGATTGGTATGAAATGAAGAGGTTTAGTAGCCTGGATCAGATCTGATTTAGACCTTAATACGTGGAGATCCATGTCTGCTGGATGCTCATGACTGAGAAAAACTTGGCATAAAAGTAATTCGGCAGATCATGCAAAAGACTGAGTACGGTGTGGACAATATCAACTACTGTTTCTGCGACGAAGTTTGTGGCCGTTTTACTCAGCTGCATCGTCTTGCTGGAGGGGCAAGACTAATGGATCACTATGCTAGAGAAAGGGAGTGTATTGTTGTCGGTTCGCTCAACAAGATAACAAACTGGCCCTCTGGCATCTTTGCCGACTTTGAATATGTCCTTCCTTTTGCTAGAGCTAGCGAAATGTTGGGCAGTGGATTTGGTTAGGCTCTCAGCAAGGGATCTGGTCTGGACACCGTCGACTAAAAGGTAACTAGAAAGTATATCTAATTCTTGTGGTTAGTTGTAATATTCTGGATATTAGGATGGTACCGTGTTCTTACGATCTCTTTAATTTTTGTTAAGTTTACGTAGAAAACCGTATTGCATGGGGCGTTCTGGAGTGACCCATGTTCTTGATAGGGCTTGTCTTATTTTGCCAACGGAGAAGAGCGATCATTGCTTCCGTGCATGACAGAGAGGCGCCAACCTTAGAACAACTTGCTGGTTAAGTCTCTATTAGTAGGTCATGTGTTTCAGTTGTGTGTTGTAGTTGTGGTTGCAGAGGTGTCCACCTTAGAACAGGGTGTTGGTGAAACCTTCTGTTGGCAGGTTCTATGGTTCAATGTCGTAGACGGGTGAAGCTCGGATGTTTGTTTGTGTAAAACCTTCATGTGTGTGGTCTATCCACAATGTCTTACTTAAAATGATAAAAGCTAGCTACCTGCTTAGTTACGCACCACAGATAACTGAAAGAGACAGTAATAAAAGGATGACGGCTAAGATGTTTTTTTTTCTGTGCAAACATCTCACACCGATACATAAAAAAAAACACTCACGTGTTGTTACTAACATTTTGTTTACTACCGTCTCAGTCAGCCGTTGAGTTGCCTCTTTTTAGCTCCGGTGTCCATGCGCCTCACGCACCATTGGGGCTGTGGGTGTGGGTGTAGCATTCAGCGGATCAGGGTGGTCCGCCCAGCTGTAGAGGACGCGATCAGCGGTTTCGGCGCGCCGGCGTGCTCTTCCTTCTGTATATCGATGTGCACACGCGACTAACAAAAGCCAGGTCGTCCACAACAGCATTCCAGCCCTGCTCCAGAACCGCGGCCTTCTCGATTCCCTACACATCAGACCAACAGATCAGGCTGCAACATTTTCCACTCAGGACTACAGCTGACAGCACGTGTTGATCAAGCCAAAACGCCAAAGCGAAAAGCACGCTAAAATGCACACCATACAGGGAATGGTAAATAGACGGCGCGGCGAAGCGCGCTACTCCGTCTAGTATATTTAAACCTAATGATACTTGCCTTGTACTCCAAATATCTCTCCTTATATACTCCATATGACGCCAAGCAATACACAACAATTATTAGGATTTCACAACTTTCCACTTGTATCAGAGCGGTTAGCCTCACGGCGTCGATTCTAGGGTTCTAAACCACTTTCGCAGTGCGCCGTCCCCGGAGAGATCGACACCCGGTCATGATCAAAGATCTGATCGGTTATTTAGACTAGATTTTAGCCAAATTTTGAAATTCTCAATTCTAGTATAGATTAGATCTAGTTTAGTCAAATAAATTCGTACTCTACTTGCTTTCAAAACTTCCGGTGAAAAAAGCAGTGCAATGTACAAGGCGGCGCTCAACGCGGCTCCAGCATGCATCTGCCGGCTTCGATCCGATTCGCCGGCATGCTCCACGCGCTACGCTCCACAACATCTCCGCCTGAGGAGCGATGCATGTGCATACGTCGCGTACTCCAATCTAGGAGGACTACATGCAGCCATGCACAGGAGCAGGAGCCGACTTTCAAAGTTCGCATGTGGCACATGCCTAAAGAAAAATACAAAATATATGGGATGCATGCGTGCATGTTGTGCTTGTGCTAATACAGGATGTGCTGCCGATCGGATCTCCTCGTGCCTACATACCCGACACCGTGACTCAAAACCCCACGCATGCCGTCTAGACCACATGTTGTACTAGATGCAATTCTTCAGACCGGAACTGCACCGAGCCAAATCATGATATCAAGTTGTACGACTACGCCAGCCTATAAGCCAAAAATCTTCGTCGAGCACATTCAGGAGAAACGACATCCAACATCCATACGCCAGGCCGGTGTGGAACATCGACATCTCCGACAGCAAGGCTCTACACTATTGCCGCCGCGAGGGACGCCTCCAAGCGACGGACTACATCACGCCTACTGCCACCTCGCCGACACAGCATCGCCAAGGTCTATATCAACGTGGTCTTCATCGACAACCTCGTCAACACACCGCGTTGCCGGTACAACTACGACGTCCATAAGGCTGGACACGCGTGCTGTGACAGTACTACTGCAAGACGTCGCGACAATAACGACAACATCGACCGTGACCGACGGCTAAGACTGCATCCTATGTCGCTGCAACGGTACCTCTCATGGTGTGAAACGTCGTAAAAAAACACAACTGCAGCTCCGTCATACACATCGCGCATTTTTTTGCGCCTTCGGCATTGCGGCTACATCGACTACGACGAGTACTACATCGACCACTACTACCACGACTACGGCTACCTTGACATCGACATCACGGGCTACGTCTACAACAACACATCGGCAACAACTACAGTCAACAACGTCCGCGTCGTCACTTGCGTCCACGCCACTCCCGCTGTGACTGCGGGAGGGAAGAGAGGAGAGATGATGATGACAGAGAGGAGGATGCGACGAAAGCGCAAAACTTAAAATCCAGTCGCAAGCGTCCGCTTCACTCCCGCTACAACTGAGGGGGGTGTTAGGATACGTACATGTCTAGAGATAGAATATGTTTAAACCTAGTAATACTTGCCTTGTACTCCAAGTAACTCTCCATGTACCTCTCCTTATATACCCCATATGAGGCCAAGCAATACACAACAATTATTAGGGTTTCGCAACTTTCCACACGCGGCAGGCGGCGGCGGCGGCTTGCTTCTACCCGCGCACAGGGTGAGGCGGCGCGACGCATGACGTCCTGGTGGCGGTGGTGCTCCAAGCGGCAGGTGGTCCGGCGGGTGCGGGGGGTCTCCGATGCGGCGGAGCTGCCCCTTGGTGGTTGGGGATCGTGGTCGTCGGGGCAGCTGGCTGGCAGCCGGATTGGCCGGCGGCGCCTGCTCAGCTCTAGGCTCGCGGGCCCCATCTGGGCCTGGGCGGGCTGCCTCAGACGCAGTGACCCTCCTAGACGATAAAGGTGAAGGGATCATGCCGGGGGTGGTGGAGACGGTGGCTTGCTTGCTGCAATGCGGCGACGGGGACTTTACGGGCCTTCGGGCTGGACCGGGCCAGAGGGCCTGGTGTGTCCCTGTGGCTGCATCCGGTCGGCTGCCACCACAGCGGTGGAGGTGGGTCCCTCCTTGTAACACCCGGGGGATTTCCCCCAATTAGATTTGGTTGTTTTTCTTTTCGCATTGCATTGCATCTTATGCATTGCACTTTGTTTTCAAAATCATTTAAAAATTCAAACCAATTTAGAAATTCACCCAAAATTTAATCAAATTCAAATTAGCAAATATTTTAAAGATTTCAAAAACAAAAGTTTGTGCATCTGGGCATTTTAAATGCTGATTGCATAGAAATTGTTTTCATAATTTTTGGAGTTTTCAAAACCCCCTCAAATTCTATTTCTAATCACCTGTTACAAAAAAAAACCAGGGGGAGGCAGGCCAGCCCAAGTGGGCCAGCCCACCTACAACCCCTTCCAGCCCACCTCATGTTTCTTCTCCGTACGGACGCACGAGGTGAGCGTGACCCTCCCCTCCCCTCCTGTCGCTGTCCACCTCCCCCTCCATGGTCCCCTCTCCCCCTCCTTATCTACCCAAGCCTCCCCCTCCTGTCCTGGAACCCTAGAGCCTCTCCCATTCCCTCTCCCTCCGCCGCCATCTCTCCTTCCCCTCTCTGTTCTTCCTCTGATTTTTTCTTGTAGTGAGAGAAATTCGGGAGCACGTCGTCCTCGCCCCACCACCATGGTCACCGTCGGGCCATGGTTACGTCGGAAACGGAACCACCAAGCTCGTTACCGTCGCCTCACTGAAGATCGGAAGCCGATGCTTCCCGGGACGTCGTCGGTCGCTTCTTTCTCAACCTCCGCCGTGAGTACGTCGGCGTCAGGCTCGTCACCGCCGTGGGTTCTCCGTCCCCGACGACCTCGGTTTGAAAGCAGGGTGAGCATCCGCCTGCTCCCACCTCCTCCCTGTCTTCTTCGCATGTTGCAGCTATCGTCCCCCGTTCTGGTAATCTTTCTGCCATGGACGCGACCTGCAACTTCTTGTGTAATGTAGCTTTGTTCAGTTTCGTCAGACAAACACATCGTTGTTACACCTCTTAGGCTTCAGATCTGTACCCTTACACGAACGCACGCAATAGCCCAGTGGCTAGCGCCACGGTCCACACCCGTGCGATCCTGGGATCGAATCCCCGCTCCGGCCGAAAGGCCCCCCTTTTTTCCTCTTTTCCATCCGCGCACGGGGCCCACTGTCATTGACCCCGGTGGCCACCTCACCATCCACCCACGCCACACTGGCGCCTGCGTGGCCCCCTGGCCCGCCTGTCATCGACTGGGGGCGGCTGCAGAGCTGCGCCAGATCCAGATCTGGTGGCAGACTCGCAGAAGGGCCCCTGGCCTTTTCAGTTCTGCACAAAAGCCCCTGACCCTTTCCTGTTTTGGAATTAGGCCCCTGTAATTTCTGAAAACCTTCTGAAAATCACAGATTGACCCCTAATTTTCAAATTCAAATATCTTTAACATATTAACTCCAAATTTAATAAATAAAATATGTTTTCCATTCAAAATTTCCTGAATTTTCCAAATATGCAATTTGTTTAATGTTTTGACCAATTAAAATTTGTGCAATTTTCTGTACTTTATTTAATTCATTTAAAATTGCATAAATCATAACTAATTCAAATTAAATTCAAATTTAATGTGTAAAATATGTTTTCCAACCAGAAAAATGCAAGGAATCTTAAGATGCCATCCATGCTCATGTTTGCATCTTGCATATTTACTTGTTAGTAGTGTTATGCACGTTCACCTAAATAATAAACATGGAATGTGTTGGGTATCTAATTCAATCTATGCCCTATTCCATTTAATATTGTAGATCACATATATCTTGTTCTCCATGTTAATCAACATTTAATTTAATGGTTAGATAAACAACTTGAACCTTCTAATTAAATTGCCCGGACTTCGGTTCCGCTTAAATTGGTTAAGTTGCATCTCGCATGTCATGCATCCATATCTTGATCATGCTGGATCTTTTGCCTTAGTAGTAAGTGTTGCATCTTTGGCTTCTTTTAGTGCTTTGCTTCTTCGCGGATAGGACGTTGAGATGATGTGAGCAACGACAAGTTCTGTACCTCTACTTGCTGGATCTCAGGCAAGTATACTCACTTGCTACCTATGTTGCCTTTCCTCACTTGTTACCAATTCTTTCCGTTGTCTTTATGCTAGCCTAGTATTTTCGATGCTTGTGTTCCGATCCCATCACATGTTTACCCTGCTGCCACGATATTGCCTTACCTCCACACCTATAACCCTGTTGTTTGTTGGCCTGTGTCGTACTAGCATGCTTAGGTTTGTTTGCGCCCGAGTCTTGTTGTCCTTTGTCGTATCACCTGCCTAGTTTGATAGTTGGGTTTCAATTCAATCAACAACATGTTAATGCTTGGGGTAATAATAATTTGATGATAAGGCACCGGCAGGAGGCCCGACGTGGTTTTGGAGCCTGCTAGTGTCGAACTTTGGAAAAGAGTCTTGTCCATTGATCCATGATGAGCGCGCTAACCGCATCCGGGAGGTAGTATGGGACCCCCTCGACTTAGACCTGATTTGCAGTTTGTCCGAAGAGCCACACTTAGTTCGGGTGTTCCATTTGCGCATATGCATGAATGGGTGGGCCCCCCATGGTTACTGTTGATGATGATGATGATGCATATAGGGCGAGGCCTGTATTGCCAGGATGTTGCGTCCTGCGGGAGTTTTGCACACTTGCGCTGAGTATTCGGCTGCGTGGCTGGGACCTTATAGCTCTGTGGCTCCTAGGACAGGTTGTAGAGACGGTTTGGGTCGTGTCGAGCCAACCTGAGTTTTAGTTGGTGGCTTGAGTGTGTACGGGTACTGTAGCGCACCCTGCAGGGATGAATCTTCTCGAGAAGCCGTGTTGTCCGCGGTTATGTGACGACTTGGTGAAAGTGCTGGCTAACAAGTACTCAGACAACTTACACCTAATGATAATAACTTGACTAGTAATATAGTATTACCTTCACCATAAAAATGAATGTCACCTTAATCAACAGTGTGAGTTTCCTTGTGTTGCTTCCTTAGTAGGGGGTAACACTGGATGGGTATTGTTTGGTGAGTAGTTATAGTTGGTTTTGTCGCGCTCTCTTATCCCTCTCTAATAGCCGGAAGTTGTAGCGTGTCTCTCTAATTGTTAGTGCTGCCCGCTGCCGCTTCTTTGCAATAATCCCTTCCTTCCGTTGTACCCAAAGTATTTGTATCTTGTGATGATTGGTTACGCTGGTATCTTGTGAGTATGGTTTATCCACTTGCCAGTACTTAATAGTACTGACCCACGAATCCTTTTCGTGGCTGCATATTCCACATTGCAGTCAACAGGTTTGAAGTCTGACGACGTTAGCTTGGGAATCCCTCCGGCTTGGCCTGGGCAGGGATTGGACGCCATCGGTTATCTTCAGGACTCTTAGTCCAATTTGTATCTTGTCCGTAGTCGGACACTATGTTGTTTCTTCCGCTGTTATTTGGATCTTTGTATTGTATCAGTTGTATTCTTGACTCGTTTGAGTCGTCTTGTATATATCTTTTCTGTTGTTGTTGCGGAATATTCGTGAACTGTTGTAATGTTATCACAAGTGGCAACCTGAAATCGGTTATTATGCGGATTTGGGTGGAAATGCCGAAATCTGCATAGTGCCCGATCCCGGGGCGTCACACTCCTGCGTGCCACTGTGCTGCCTCCCTCGCCGGTGTCCCTTCTGTCGTGGGATGATCACGGCAGATGTTACCAGGGGCAACTGATCTTGGGGCAAGTCGACACAGGCGTTTGGGAGAGGGTTTAGCTCAGAGGAAAGCATGATGGAATTTGAATTGGTAGCCGGCGATGAAGTCGCCGAGTCTCCGATCTCACTTTATTAACTCGATCTCTTGTGTACAATGGATACTCGATATTCGGCGATATGATTACTACTTGGATCTCCAGAAAACTAAGCATAGGGCCGGTTTATAAAGCACCCGTACCCCTACCTGGCTTGCCCTCCAAGGCGCAGCTTGAGTCCTACCCGAACACCGCTTACAAACCCTAGCTTTCCTTACTGCAACCCACAATCCGGGTTACAAGGCCTACAAACTTTGGGCCTTCCAGAAGTTTCTTTATCCTTAGCCGGATCCTGCGCAGCGTCCTTTGGGCCGGGTTATACCTTGGAGTTGGCCTACCGGGTTATTATCCCCCCATCACCTTCGCCTCGATCGCCCGGCCTTGTGACGTGGATCTCGGGGAGACAACGGTGATGATTGCAAGACCGTGGTGGCGCGTGCTGCTGGATGGCTTGCTACGGAACGTCCGTGGACATGGTTCTTTTGGGGGTCGGGAGAATCCCTATCGTTTGACACCGGCGCACCGACGCCTGCAGGTGTGGCTTTCCTTCTTGAAGGGCGCCGGGGTACCCCCTTTTCCACCCCCGTTGCATGCCGGGGGAAACCCTAGATCGAACTCCAGGAGAACACCGGTGTAACATCCAAGTATGAAAACCCCTAGTTGTTTTACTTCTTGTTTTATTTTAAAGCAATGCATCATGTCATCATCCCCATATTTATTTCCGTTTGCATTGTTTTCATAATAAAAGCCAAACTTAATCAACCTTTGTTTTCACACTTGTCTGTTACCTTTCTTTCAAATAAAGATTTGCAAACCCAAAAACATAACCATTTTTGAATTCATGTTGATACCAAATCAAACTATTTCAACATTGCCTAATTATCTTAGGGGTACCCTATTTAAAATGTTGGGTTTTGTTAATGATCTTTAATATTAAAAATATCACCTAAATTTGGTTCCAATTTCAAAAGCCATCAAACATTTAAATTTTTGAAAATAAAAGTTGCCACATGTTAGTTTTTGACCTAAGGAGCTTCTCCAATTTTTTTCCAAATTTTTCCATCAACCAAACCTATTCTTTTCTTACCAATTCAATTTCAGCAGGAAAAAAAAAACACAAACCGAAATAATAAAAGGAAAAAAAACGTTTAGGAGGGGGAGAAGGCCCAGCCCACCAAGGGGCAGCCCGCTCGGTCTCCTCCTACCTCCGTACGGAGGATGACGTCCATGGAGGACAGCGACAGGCGCCTCCTCCCCAACCACCCGATGGAAACCCCACCTCCTATATCTTCTCCTCCTCTCCCCTCCCGTGGCTAAACCCTAACCCTAGGCGCCTCCTTTCCCTCCTATCTCTCCCTCAGCCGCCACCAGTGAGGAGACCTACCTCTGTACTGGTGCCACGGCCGCCGGCCGCCGGAGCACGGCGCCGCCGCCTCCGCCACCCTCCGGCCGCTCCGAGGACGCCCCTGCGAAGAGGGTGATGCCACCTCTCCATTCCCCCTCCTACTCCCTCTTTTCCCTGATGTTTTGATCACCGATTTCTTCCACGAAAGATCTCTATTTCGCTCTGTTTCATGGCAGTAACCGAGCTGCTGTACGTGCGCCTGCAGGTTATCAGTTAACAGGCAGATTGCGAGGTTCAAAAACAAACCAGCCCCTTCTCCATCACAACCGCAGCGAAGCCCCACTGGTTTGATGCGCGCGCAGTGAAGCCAGAGGTTGCGGGTTCTTTTCCTGCTCTTTTCTGTTTTATTTCGGTACAGCCAGTACCAACTCCTTAACCTGTTCAGAGGTGCAGTCCCACCAACAAAATCGCATTAGCCTAGTGGTGGTGTTCCTTTGCATCAACCAGGAGGTGGAGGGATCAAGTCCCCTCTCTCCCAATTAAAACAAAGTTTTATTTTTACAATAGTTTGGTACTGGAATGTTTAGCAAATCACCACTAAGCCCCTGGCCCTTATTTCTAGCCCCTGGAAAATTTTTTTCCTAAGTCCCTAGAGGCATTAAAATGGCAGATTTGCCCTATATTTTGTAAATTGCATAACTAAATCATCCTAAATCCAAATCCAACATTTTTGATATGTTTTCAATACCAAATTAAATGTTCTATCCAAATATAAAATTTGTTTACTGTTTTGAATATTTTAAATTGGTGCAAAATTTGAATTCTTGTCAAATTCCCTTAAATTTGCAAAATTGATAACTTGTTCATAAAAATTCCAAATTTCACAAACCAAATATGTTTTTCAATCAACTTTTCATGTACTTTCCAAATATAAATTTTGTTTTCTGGTTTGAATAATTTAAATTGCCTAAACAATTTAAATCTTGTTTAATTCAATTAAAAATTGTTTAATATTGTTTAATTCATAATTAAATAATCCAAAGTCCAATTTCAAAATGTGAAACATGTAATCCAACTAAAATTTGATAACCTTTTCAAATATCAACTTTGTTATTTGTTTTGCACCCTTTAACTTGATTAAAACAACAATTACTTGTTCAACACCATTAAGTAACAATATTTTTCCAAACTTATTAATGTTTTCTAAAATGGTTAACTATCATTCTAATTGCATTTAAAACTTGTTATATTCTTGTTCTTCATCATGCATGCATCATACTAAGTCACTTACACATGATGCTTAGTGATAGAACAATTAATTCAACTCTAAAGCATGGGCGTCCATATGCAACCTTTGCATATGGAATCATTTAAACTTGTGTTTCATATCAAGTAGTTTACTTTGGTGCATCTATTGAACATGACATGCATCATCCCATGTTTGTGCACCTATGCCATGTATTGATTGCCGTCTGCCTTCGTTGTTGTTTTGCTTCTTCTCGGTTAGACGACGACGTTGGTACCGACGAGCCTTACGACACCACTACTCAGGACCTAGCCCAGTACGAGACTGAGCTTCCAGGCAAGTTATCACTCACATGAATCATCGAGTTCTCTTCCACACTTGTTGTCGATACTATCCTTTTGTCTACTATTGCTAGCCCTATGTATCGTTGCTATTCTCCGAACCCATCACATGATTCCCTGAACCAATGATATTGCCTCACCTCCATACCCACAGCCTTTGTTTGTGCCTGTTCTTATCTAGCATGCTTAGGGTTGCTTTTGCTCGAGCCTGTTGTCGGTTACTTCTTTTATTATCGTGCTATTATTATCTGTTACCGTTCCGAGGGCTCGAATGTTAATCAATCAATCCTGTTAATGCTGCTGTTAATAATAATTTGATGATAAGGCACCGGCAGGAGGCCCTTTGTGGTTTTGAGGCCTGCTAGTGTCGACCCTAATAGGAAAAGGGTCTTGTCTACTGATCCATGATGAGCGCACTACCCGCATGTGGGAAGCGAGTATGGGCGCCCCCCTCAACTTGACTCGATTCGCATCTCGTCCAAATCGCCGTACTAGTTCGGGCTTTCCATTTGCTGCATCATATGCAGGTACGAACCCGGGGCCAGGGTGGAACTTTTGTAGTCGGCATTTAGGGCGGCGTGGTCTTCCAGTGCTATGAGGGTCCTCCTTTTCTTCGGGGGGCTCGATTAGCCGCGCACGCACAGCACGCGGTGCTTTGGGCTTGATGCGAAGAACAGTTGGTTGTGTTGAGTGTCTCGCTTGGTGGGTTTGATTCCCATCTGGCGGGATATTCTTACGTGTATGGTTACTATGGTGCACCCCTGCAGGGATAAATCTTCTCGAGAAGCCGTGTTTTCCGCGGTTATGGATTACTTGGTGAAAGTACTGGCTAACAAGTACTCAGGACAACTTCAACATAATGATCAATCATGTTTCACCCAATGATTAATAATTTGAATAGTAATAGGTTATTCACACAATAACTTGATTCACCTTAATATAACGGTGTGAGTTATCCTCGGATTGCTTCTTCGGATAAGGGGCGAGATCCAGGATGGGTTTGTTTTGAAGTTATCTTTCAGTTGGTTACAATTCCTCGATCTTATCTTTTCTATTAGCCGGACACAAGTAGTTATCTCTGTAGTTGGTTAGAGCAGCCCGCTGCAGCTTTTATTATACCTATCTCCTTCCGTTGATCCCAAGCATCAAAGCTTGTGTTGACGAGTAACTCCTTGATGAAGTGTGAGTCTTGCTTGCCAGTACTTGGATGTACTGACCCCGTTGGGGCTGTGGTTTACGCAGAGTACGACTACGGCTACGATGATCCCCAGGATGGCTACTTTGTGGAGTTCGACGACACTGCAGACGAGTAGTTGGCTGGACCCCGGGCAGGATCCAGGACCTACGTGGATGAGCTTCGTTTTTCGTTATTTTCTCCGGCTTCTTAAGCCTTGGATTTGTCTGTACTCAGACCCATTTGATTGCTTCCGCTGATGTAATGGATGATATGTTGGGACATGTGTCCTCTGGATGAGTGTTTTGCTATCTCTGCCTTAGTGAAGGCTATTTGCAAACTTATTTCATTCTTTTGTGTCTTAGAGACAGTTTGTGCTATCATTTCGTTCAAAGCTGTTGACGTACAGTGCGTGCTTGAATATGAAGTACGTCGACAATAGTGCCTTAGGTTCCTAGCGGATAGTTTACTTCGACGGTGGGAGCAGGGCTTGTGTTGTCGCGCATAAGCGCAGGCCTACCAGGAAGCTGGGACGTGGGAGCAGGTATGCCCCATAATCCAAGCACCTGACTTCCAGTTCGTGCGATGAGTATCCCCTAGAAATCAGGGTGCGACAAATGGTATCAGAGCCTGTCTGCCTGTAGGATCCCTTTTTACTGGTCGCAGTTGAGTCTAGAAACTATTTTGTAGCTATATAGGAAAAATGAAACGTGAGAGTAGGAATTCTGCCATTTTTCTTCTTTCCCCACCCACCCACCCTTTTCTGGTAAGGAAGTGCAACGTTGTTTTCTGTTCTCACCTAAACTTTCAAGTTAGGATTTCACGTGTTTTGGGTTCTCCTTAGTACCTCAGGACTGTTGGTCTCGTTTTCCCGATGTTGCTTCGATATCATGTTCTTTTCAACATCCTTTTCGTCTGTTGAACCTTGTTGTTGTTTTCCACATCCTTTTTCATCTACCGGAGTCTAATCAAAACCTTTCCCAATCATCTGCAGATGGGTCTCAGCTACTACCCGCAGGTGGTTCGCATGACTCGCTGTGAGAGCACCGCCGGTTTTCCGGAGATGCTGAGAGACATGGTTACCTATCTGGGGTTCCGTTGGGCGCCAGAGTACCAGGTCTACGAGCACCAGCGAGAGTTTGACCAGACTTGCTACCGGGCTATCGTCTACATTCTGTCGGATGATGGCAGGAGCATTGCACACCAGTACGAGGCAGTAGGGTCCACAGTGGATATGGCAGTGCAGCAGGCAGCGTATGTGAGCCTCACCGTCCTCCGTGCTGACTACTGGGGCTTTGATAAGTCCAGTTTTCGTCACATCCCCCGTGGTTACATCACGGCAGCGGGAGTTCACTTCACTGTCCACCGCGACCTGGATACCTACGAGACTGATAGCTCCAGGCTGCAGACCACTGCCCAGTTCGTGTGGCACAGTGACGCCGTTGCTTCCGCACTTTCTCAGGAGTTAGCCTCAGTCAGGGAGCAGCTCCACCTTGCTCTCACTCGTCTGGCGACGTACACCACAGACTTCGTTGGAGACGAGCGCTTTGCACGTTTCCAGCAGACACTGGGTTTTCCTCTGCCAGATGCTGGAGGTTACGAGCCGATCAGAGGCCCACTTCTCGACCTCGGAGCTGGTTACACAGGGATTCCCCGCTATGGAGCACAGGGACACGACGCTTTCTACTTCACCACACCGAGAGTTGCTCTCAGAGCAGTTCCTATCTACATGGATCGTCGTGATACCTACTTCCGTGGGGTTCCTCCTCACCGTATCTCTCGTCGTACTACTCACCGCCGTCCTGCGTGATGAGCATGGGAGTACCGTTGTATCCATTACTAGCTGTGTCTAGTTTATCCTTTCGTTTTCGAACCATGTATTGGTCTGTTGGATATTCTGATGTATTTGAACTCATGATGTACCTGTTGGTTATCTATTCATGCGTCGGAATAATCTCTCTTTCGGTTGCTAAGTTTATTCCTTCCTATTGTTGTGCTAAAATGCATTTCTGTTCAGGATGCCTCCAACAAGGAACACGCCTGAGCCACCGCCGATCGCTGAGCTCTTGACTCAGATGACTCAGGTCATGGCTCAGATGGTCCAGGTTCAGAACTGTAACATCCCTGATTTTTGGAAGGTCCAAAAATCACTAAAAATTGAAACTTTTTGTTTTCATGTTATGCAAGTCACCAAAAACCAAATGAGAAGAAAGAAACAAAAGGAAACAATACATGTTCTAATGTTTTGGAAATTAAGAATCCATTATACCTCTATTCCATAAACCCTAAAAACCCTCCCAAATGAATTTTTCTCACATAAAGAAAACCATTTTATCTTTAGCAAACTTTATTACATAAAAGGTTTTCAATTCAAATGTTACCTTGAGATTATTTTATGGCAACAACAATAAAAGATTTATATCCCTTAATAAAGTTCTAGGCCTTAAAAGTATTTGAGGAGAATAAAATTATTAGTAATAACTTTTAGTTGTTATTCCAAGTTTTAAACATGAAGGTGTGAAAATAAAATGCATTGTTTGGAAAATAACATAAAAGAGGGTTTTGAAAACAATATTATGACATGTGGTTTTATCCAAAATTTATGGATCAACAATATTGATTATTTGTTATAAACTAATTAAATACCATCAAGTTACTATTAGTAAATCCTTCACATACTAAAATTATATAATGTGAAAATGGTTCAAAAATGGCTCTCCAAAGATAATAAATGACATGTAAAATACCTTTGAAAATTTATTTATATAATAACATCAATTCATTATTTTCTAAATTTTAAAATGGCCTTAAAGTATTATTAGTCTTTTATTTATATTTCAAAATATAAAATTGTGAAAAACAAGATGAAATAACTTTCAAAATCATGTTTTCAACATTTATAATGTCACTAAAATTTAAAATGACCAATAACAATGTTTCATAAATTTTTAAATTAAAAATCACATTAAAAGACTATTAAGGAATTATCCAAATTTCCAAAATTCAAAAATAAAATATGTTGTTTAGTTTTCAAAAATGGTACTGTTGGAAAGTAATTGAAAAATTAAGAATTTAGAATTTTGTTTCATGTCATTTGGATAATTAAAACAGAAGATATAATTGAAACAAATAAACAGAAAAAAAAAAATCATTGATGACGTCATCAATGACGTCATCGTCTTCTTCCTCAGAAGGAAACTGCCCCGACTGTTTCGGGTAGAATTTTTGCGCCATTGATTCCGGCCATTAAGGCCATAATTTCTTTCCTTCTCTGCACCTATAAGAAGCCCCCGATTCCCTCCCCATTTCCCCTCTCCTCCCATCTCGAATGGTGCCCCGACCCCGCCGATATTTCTCGTCGTAGCCGCACCGGTCCGCGGCCGTGTTCCATCGATTCCGGCAAGGTGAGCCTGCCTCCCCGTCCTAGACCCCGTCTCCCTGAACCCCCGTGGCTTTGCGCACCCTCTCACACCTCTGTTATGGTTTCTCGCGCACAGAATCCACCTCGTCGTCAACTTCCGAGCTCGCCGGAGGCCGAGTCTCTCCTCCAGCACCGCGCCGTCAACAGAGACCCCCGCCGAGAACGCCATCGCCACCATCCTCTTCGCCAGGTCGCGCGCTTCGTCACCGTCACCTCCGCTGAGCTCGTGGAGCGTCAGAACGCCTCCTGGCGTTTTCGAGCGCCGGAGCAGCACCGCGCCGCCATCTCCGGCCACCCGAGCGCCGCCACGGTGAGCTCCCATCCGGATTCTTTTTCCTCCGTCCGATCTGCATCGTGCGTACAGGATTAGATCGTGAAGAGGTACGCGCTAGTGGCCGTTAGATCTGGATCTGACGGCTCAGATCTGGATCCACTTATCCACGTCATAGCCTAGTCAGCACCCAGTCAGCACACCCATCCAATCACAGAGCCCCACGTGGCCAGCCTGTAAATTCAATTTTTTCTCCCGCTGGAATTAATTGGCAGTTTTGCAGAAAAGCCCCTGCATATTAGAACCATCATAACTTTTGATCCATGAGGCCAAATTTAGCAATCTTGGACTTTTTGAAAAGCCCTTGACATTTAGAAACTTTTGGCACTGGCCAAATTCAAATTTGACAAACTTAAATTTGTTCAAATTCAAATATGCTTGTTTGATGAAATTTGGCATAATTCAAATTCTACAAATCCAAAAATTGTAAATAAAATATATTTGGAAACCTTAGGATGTGTACTTTCATATCCTTTGTCCCAAAATAAAAATTGAACATACTAAAATTGATTTTAGAATTAAATGGCCATTTGAGCAAATTTGACTTAGTTTAAATTCTATAAATAATTTTAATATGTTTTCTTAAGCAATGTTGCTCCATATGGCAACCTTAATCCATAGAAACCAGTGCCATAAAATTTTGGACACATATGAGCCATACCCATGTATTTTAGGCCAAGTTATCACACACATGTTTCACACCATATTAAAAATGACTTAGGGAAATATTTTGCTTAAGTGGTTCTATGTGTGTATGGTTATGTGAAACCAAGGCTAAGTCCTTAGTAAAGTTTCAACTTATACTTAGCCAACAAATGAACCTAAAAACACTAGTACAAATGTTTCCATCAACTTTTTGTCTCCCCATGCTTGCTTCAAGATTTCCCCAAGTTGGGATTTGTGAGAACCATGAGGTGCAATGGAGGACTTAACCATCTAGAGATTTTTCAACATGAAGATAGAAGAGCAATGAAGGACTTAGCAAATAAAACAAACTTTAGAAGCATCTCCAAGAAGTGGAAGCACTTAGAAGACTAAACCCTTTCTCTCTAAGTCTTTTCCTTCCCTTTTCTATTCTTCTCCTTTCAACCTGGTGGCAACATGAAGAGCTACAAGGAAGATCAATGAAGAAATTTTGAAGAAAAGACTCCACCACTAGAAGAAACTCAAGGAAGTACAAGTGTGAAGAAATCCAGAAGAAAACATATCTCTCTCTCTTTCTATCCTTCTTCTTAAATTTTCTTTCAAATTAACTTAGTGGTATTTGTGCCCATCCCATACCTAAAACAAGTAGTGAAGATCATGAAGATTTATCAAGTACAAGAGAAACTTCACAACAAGGAGGAAACTACAATAGATGGCATGATGATGATCTTCAAGAAGGCAATCACATGATGTCCAACCATTGACCCAAATGGAAAACCCAAGACTTAGTAATATTTTTCCCTTGGATGATGAAGTTAGTAGACCTACCCTAACCACAATGTAAAATACTAACATAGTCACTCAAATATTTTTGAAGGTGAATATGACCAAGTGTTTGCATGTATTACTTTAGTTGAAGAAGTAATATGTTTATCCTTGGTGAACTCTTGGAACTTCCTCGACAAGTATGGTTATAATAAAGTTTGATCACTACAAACTCAACCTAGTCCATCCCAAGTAAACTCTTGGAAATCCCTTAACAAGTATGGAACCAGGAAAGAATAAATATTTCAAACCCAAACCTTGTCCTAACCAACTTGGTTAAGCCCCTTTTGATATGTTAGTTGCTATGTATGTTTTCTACACTTGTATGATTGTTTGGTAGAATGTTTGTTTATTTTGTTATTGTGTTTTCAATGAATAGATTGTACGGAGAGCAACGATCTTTTGTGAAGAGAGTGTGATATCTTCACCAACTTCAACAAGGCAAGTAACACATCATCAACTACCCATTATTTTCTATATGCATTAGTTGATTTTTGAGTAGTATGCATTGATAGGAAATTTTACTAAGTTATATTATGCTATGCTATTATCCTAGTAGTGTGTATCCATCTATTTTATCCTTGTTATTTATAGCCTTAGAACTTGATAGATGCTATGCAATGTGACAAATGATTTTTACTAGATGTTGAGGAAAAATCCTAAGTATAATTAATAAATAAACCACCTGGGTGGAAGTGGTAAGATTGGGTTATGTTGAGTGTTTCCTCAGGGCCCTTATCTAAGGGTTATTCCACTTGAGGTTGTCACTTGAGGATGGCCACCCAGGAACAAAGAGATTACTATGTCCCTCTAAATCTAGTAGCTTCCCGTGCAGCCTTTTGACAATATGGGCTCTGTCTTGATCAATTAAGTTGTGAGGGTTCAACCCAGGCTTGACAAGCAGATGTAGCAAAATTATAGGTGGAACGGGTCTTGCCGGTGGGTTTGGACTTCTTCTTCTGAAAGATCTCGTCTCAATTTTCTCCTTTCCATGATGCACTCCGGGTGTATAGGATGTTTGGGCTAATTGAAGACAAAGGGTGAAAGTGCACAACCTCTGCAGAGTTAGAAACTAAGATCTTAGCCGTGTCCCCGGTTATGGACAACTATGAGCAGCTGGACAAGGATTGACGGAAGAATCTCATCATCATTTTCAATAAGTAAAATTTTGACCAAGTGAACAGTATTGTGGTGCTTGGATCTTAATCCAATGTTGCCACCCTTTTGAAAAGAAAAGTTTGTTTTACAAAAGTGATAGGAGAAAACTGGCTTTATGCAAACTTAGCCTGAACTCCACTCAGCCAAATAAGCATGTAGTATTAGTTTTGCCATTTATATCCACCATAGTGTTACTTGCCAATACATTAAATTGTATTGACTCCCTTGTGGCTGCATATTCCATATTGCAGATGTTTCTGAAGACGAGTGAGGATTTCGTTTAGGATCTCGAGACTATCGCCAACATGTTTTGCCTGTGGCACATGAAGAAGATGGGCTCAATGTTGTACTATGTTTTCCGCTGTAATTCTTTGTTTTCTGCTAGTCTTCCAAGACTATGCAAGTTGTAATCCTATTTTGTAAAGACTGGATCATGCGTTGTAATAGAATTTGATGCATTTGCATGATATTTCATTTTGTACTGTGGTGCTAGCAATTGATCCAGGGACTAGCACAATAACACAGGTATTCCATCTTTATTAAAAGTTGGGATGCTACAAAATGGTATCAGAGCATTGTGTTGCGTGTAGGATTCGAGACCCTAAGTTTGAATTAGAATAGGAAAAACCAAAGGAATAAAAATATACTTTTTATTAACTACTCCACAAAGGAATCTTTTATATTTTCATTTCTCCTCGTACTCCTTTCCATGGTACATTTCTAATGTATACTCTTATCTGTAGATGACCAACATCATTGAATCACTTAAGAAAGGACCAATGATGACCATGACCCTGGAATGTGACACTGATTTTCCAAGAGCATTGAAGGATCTCATGTCAATCATGGGATTTGAAGGACCAGCAGTCTGTTGGGGTTTTCCCTACATTGATGAGGAAGATGATCTTGAATATTGGTGGGTGCAGATTCATCTGTACATGAACAAGGAGTATGACCACAAGAAGGGAGGAGATTGCATGCTTACCAACAAGGAGGTGCATTTGACATTCTTTAATTCAGCAAGAAGTGCTGCATGGAGGGCTATTGAAGAACTTACTGAGAGACTCAAGTGGAGACTTCACAACACTAAGAAGATTCTCAAGGAAGCCGAAGAAGAGATCAATACTCTTGAAAAAGAGATTACAATGTACAAGAATGCGGAGATCATTGTGAAGACTGAGTATTGAAGACCTATCATGAGGAATAAAGCAAGAAAGTTGTTACCCTGCCTTGAATAGTAGACCACCATGAGATGTAACAAAGTTGTGAGACACGAAACACGATTAGAGTATTGATCATACTAATGAGTGTGGTATGACAATACTAGATGTTTTCCTAAAACTATGTTGTTGGTGTGATGAATGTGTTGTTATATGTTTGTTATGTGTTGTTTGTAAGATGAGTTTCCTTGATCTGCTATGTTTGGATAAGAACCTTCCTTAGCCATCTTTCTAAATCTCTACTCATTACTACTAGATCAAACCCAACACCATACTCATTCAGCAACCATAGTGAGAACCATTTGGAATCATACAACCTTAACCATATTGATACACAAGCCATCCCATTTGAGTAATGCTAGTATCAAAATTGCTTTCTTCTGTGTGAAGGAACAATCACATCCATGATCAATGCCAACTGCCTAATAAGGATCAAGCTAACCTTGGAGCTATCAAGCAATGGAAGATTTCCCTACCATGAGAGTTTCCTTAGAAATAGCATGGTGTTTGCTTTCAAGGATGACAACAACAAGATGGAAGATTGCCAAGAACATCAAAGATCAAGTTGAGAGTGAACCAAAGACTTTTGACTGACCCAAAGAGTGACCCCTCAGTGTCAAAGGTAGTTCAACAGACCTATGTTGGTCTACACCTCTACCACAGAGGAAAGATCTACTCAAGCTAATTTAGAATCAATCTACACTCCAATCTAATGAAAATAGACTACCCACAAAAGTTTCTTTTAAGGGTGGTAGCCACCAAGTTTGTTCTGGAACCCAGTTACCCAAATCTTTCTTTCTAACCTTCCCAAATCTCGGGACGAGATTTCTTTTAAGGGTGGTAGTCTGTAACATCCCTGATTTTTGGAAGGTCCAAAAATCACTAAAAATTGAAACTTTTTGTTTTCATGTTATGCAAGTCACCAAAAACCAAATGAGAAGAAAGAAACAAAAGGAAACAATACATGTTCTAATGTTTTGGAAATTAAGAATCCATTATACCTCTATTCCATAAACCCTAAAAACCCTCCCAAATGAATTTTTCTCACATAAAGAAAACCATTTTATCTTTAGCAAACTTTATTACATAAAAGGTTTTCAATTCAAATGTTACCTTGAGATTATTTTATGGCAACAACAATAAAAGATTTATAGCCCTTAATAAAGTTCTAGGCCTTAAAAGTATTTGAGGAGAATAAAATTATTAGTAATAACTTTTAGTTGTTATTCCAAGTTTTAAACATGAAGGTGTGAAAATAAAATGCATTGTTTGGAAAATAACATAAAAGAGGGTTTTGAAAACAATATTATGACATGTGGTTTTATCCAAAATTTATGGATCAACAATATTGATTATTTGTTATAAACTAATTAAATACCATCAAGTTACTATTAGTAAATCCTTCACATACTAAAATTATATAATGTGAAAATGGTTCAAAAATGGCTCTCCAAAGATAATAAATGACATGTAAAATACCTTTGAAAATTTATTTATATAATAACATCAATTCATTATTTTCTAAATTTTAAAATGGCCTTAAAGTATTATTAGTCTTTTATTTATATTTCAAAATATAAAATTGTGAAAAACAAGATGAAATAACTTTCAAAATCATGTTTTCAACATTTATAATGTCACTAAAATTTAAAATGACCAATAACAATGTTTCATAAATTTTTAAATTAAAAATCACATTAAAAGACTATTAAGGAATTATCCAAATTTCCAAAATTCAAAAATAAAATATGTTGTTTAGTTTTCAAAAATGGTACTGTTGGAAAGTAATTGAAAAATTAAGAATTTAGAATTTTGTTTCATGTCATTTGGATAATTAAAACAGAAGATATAATTGAAACAAATAAACAGAAAAAAAAAATCATTGATGACGTCATCAATGACGTCATCATCTTCTTCCTCAGAAGGAAACTGCCCCGACTGTTTCGGGTAGAATTTTTGCGCCATTGATTCCGGCCATTAAGGCCATAATTTCTTTCCTTCTCTGCACCTATAAGAAGCCCCCGATTCCCTCCCCATTTCCCCTCTCCTCCCATCTCGAATGGTGCCCCGACCCCGCCGATATTTCTCGTCGTAGCCGCACCGGTCCGCGGCCGTGTTCCATCGATTCCGGCAAGGTGAGCCTGCCTCCCCGTCCTAGACCCCGTCTCCCTGAACCCCCGTGGCTTTGCGCACCCTCTCACACCTCTGTTATGGTTTCTCGCGCACAGAATCCACCTCGTCGTCAACTTCCGAGCTCGCCGGAGGCCGAGTCTCTCCTCCAGCACCGCGCCGTCAACAGAGACCCCCGCCGAGAACGCCATCGCCACCATCCTCTTCGCCAGGTCGCGCGCTTCGTCACCGTCACCTCCGCTGAGCTCGTGGAGCGTCAGAACGCCTCCTGGCCGTTTTCCGAGCGCCGGAGCAGCACCGCGCCGCCATCTCCGGCCACCCGAGCGCCGCCACGGTGAGCTCCCATCCGGATTCTTTTTCCTCCGTCCGATCTGCATCGTGCGTACAGGATTAGATCGTGAAGAGGTACGCGCTAGTGGCCGTTAGATCTGGATCTGACGGCTCAGATCTGGATCCACTTATCCACGTCATAGCCTAGTCAGCACCCAGTCAGCACACCCATCCAATCACAGAGCCCCACGTGGCCAGCCTGTAAATTCAATTTTTCTCCCGCTGGAATTAATTGGCAGTTTTGCAGAAAAGCCCCTGCATATTAGAACCATCATAACTTTTGATCCATGAGGCCAAATTTAGCAATCTTGGACTTTTTGAAAAGCCCTTGACATTTAGAAACTTTTGGCACTGGCCAAATTCAAATTTGACAAACTTAAATTTGTTCAAATTCAAATATGCTTGTTTGATGAAATTTGGCATAATTCAAATTCTACAAATCCAAAAATTGTAAATAAAATATATTTGGAAACCTTAGGATGTGTACTTTCATATCCTTTGTCCCAAAATAAAAATTGAACATACTAAAATTGATTTTAGAATTAAATGGCCATTTGAGCAAATTTGACTTAGTTTAAATTCTATAAATAATTTTAATATGTTTTCTTAAGCAATGTTGCTCCATATGGCAACCTTAATCCATAGAAACCAGTGCCATAAAATTTTGGACACATATGAGCCATACCCATGTATTTTAGGCCAAGTTATCACACACATGTTTCACACCATATTAAAAATGACTTAGGGAAATATTTTGCTTAAGTGGTTCTATGTGTGTATGGTTATGTGAAACCAAGGCTAAGTCCTTAGTAAAGTTTCAACTTATACTTAGCCAACAAATGAACCTAAAAACACTAGTACAAATGTTTCCATCAACTTTTTGTCTCCCCATGCTTGCTTCAAGATTTCCCCAAGTTGGGATTTGTGAGAACCATGAGGTGCAATGGAGGACTTAACCATCTAGAGATTTTTCAACATGAAGATAGAAGAGCAATGAAGGACTTAGCAAATAAAACAAACTTTAGAAGCATCTCCAAGAAGTGGAAGCACTTAGAAGACTAAACCCTTTCTCTCTAAGTCTTTTCCTTCCCTTTTCTATTCTTCTCCTTTCAACCTGGTGGCAACATGAAGAGCTACAAGGAAGATCAATGAAGAAATTTTGAAGAAAAGACTCCACCACTAGAAGCAACTCAAGGAAGTACAAGTGTGAAGAAATCCAGAAGAAAACATATCTCTCTCTCTTTCTATCCTTCTTCTTAAATTTTCTTTCAAATTAACTTAGTGGTATTTGTGCCCATCCCATACCTAAAACAAGTAGTGAAGATCATGAAGATTTATCAAGTACAAGAGAAACTTCACAACAAGGAGGAAACTACAATAGATGGCATGATGATGATCTTCAAGAAGGCAATCACATGATGTCCAACCATTGACCCAAATGGAAAACCCAAGACTTAGTAATATTTTTCCCTTGGATGATGAAGTTAGTAGACCTACCCTAACCACAATGTAAAATACTAACATAGTCACTCAAATATTTTTGAAGGTGAATATGACCAAGTGTTTGCATGTATTACTTTAGTTGAAGAAGTAATATGTTTATCCTTGGTGAACTCTTGGAACTTCCTCGACAAGTATGGTTATAATAAAGTTTGATCACTACAAACTCAACCTAGTCCATCCCAAGTAAACTCTTGGAAATCCCTTAACAAGTATGGAACCAGGAAAGAATAAATATTTCAAACCCAAACCTTGTCCTAACCAACTTGGTTAAGCCCCTTTTGATATGTTAGTTGCTATGTATGTTTTCTACACTTGTATGATTGTTTGGTAGAATGTTTGTTTATTTTGTTATTGTGTTTTCAATGAATAGATTGTACGGAGAGCAACGATCTTTTGTGAAGAGAGTGTGATATCTTCACCAACTTCAACAAGGCAAGTAACACATCATCAACTACCCATTATTTTCTATATGCATTAGTTGATTTTTGAGTAGTATGCATTGATAGGAAATTTTACTAAGTTATATTATGCTATGCTATTATCCTAGTAGTGTGTATCCATCTATTTTATCCTTGTTATTTATAGCCTTAGAACTTGATAGATGCTATGCAATGTGACAAATGATTTTTACTAGATGTTGAGGAAAAATCCTAAGTATAATTAATAAATAAACCACCTGGGTGGAAGTGGTAAGATTGGGTTATGTTGAGTGTTTCCTCAGGGCCCTTATCTAAGGGTTATTCCACTTGAGGTTGTCACTTGAGGATGGCCACCCAGGAACAAAGAGATTACTATGTCCCTCTAAATCTAGTAGCTTCCCGTGCAGCCTTTTGACAATATGGGCTCTGTCTTGATCAATTAAGTTGTGAGAATTCAGCCCAGGCTTGACAAGCAGATGTAGCAAAATTATAGGTGGAACGGGTCTTGCCGGTGGGTTTGGACTTCTTCTTCTGAAAGATCTCGTCTCAATTTTCTCCTTTCCATGATGCACTCCGGGTGTATAGGATGTTTGGGCTAATTGAAGACAAAGGGTGAAAGTGCACAACCTCTGCAGAGTTAGAAACTAAGATCTTAGCCGTGTCCCCGGTTATGGACAACTATGAGCAGCTGGACAAGGATTGACGGAAGAATCTCATCATCATTTTCAATAAGTAAAATTTTGACCAAGTGAACAGTATTGTGGTGCTTGGATCTTAATCCAATGTTGCCACCCTTTTGAAAAGAAAAGTTTGTTTTACAAAAGTGATAGGAGAAAACTGGCTTTATGCAAACTTAGCCTGAACTCCACTCAGCCAAATAAGCATGTAGTATTAGTTTTGCCATTTATATCCACCATAGTGTTACTTGCCAATACATTAAATTGTATTGACTCCCTTGTGGCTGCATATTCCATATTGCAGATGTCTCTGAAGACGAGTGAGGATTTCGTTTAGGATCTCGAGACTATCGCCAACATGTTTTGCCTGTGGCACATGAAGAAGATGGGCTCAATGTTGTACTATGTTTTCCGCTGTAATTCTTTGTTTTCTGCTAGTCTTCCAAGACTATGCAAGTTGTAATCCTATTTTGTAAAGACTGGATCATGCGTTGTAATAGAATTTGATGCATTTGCATGATATTTCATTTTGTACTGTGGTGCTAGCAATTGATCCAGGGACTAGCACAATAACACAGGTATTCCATCTTTATTAAAAGTTGGGATGCTACAAGAACCACCAGAACAACCACCACCAGACTGCTCCAAGGGTCACCATCAAGGACTTCCTCAGTGTGGGTCCCAAGGCTTTCGTGGCAACACGCGAGCCGCTGGATGCTGATGACTGGATCCGTGACGTAGCAAGAGCCCTGGAGATTGCTCATGTTGCGGAAGAGGACAAGGTCAACTATGCTGCTTACCTGCTGAAGGGTCAGGCAGCCTCGTGGTGGGAGAACTACCAGGCCATGAGAGCTGGCTATCCTATCACTTGGGGTTGCTTCAAGGAGGCTTTCCTGAAGTACCACATCCCCGATGGTCTCATGGAGAGGATGCGTGAAGAGTTTTGCTCGCTGAAGCAGGGCAAGCTCGACGTCATCGGCTACCAGAACGAGTTCAATCGCCTCGCTCGGTATGCTGGAGACGAGGTGTCTACTGAGACCAAGAAGATGGCAAGGTTCCGCCGAGGTTTTAACCCGGAACTGAAGTACGCTCTCACAAACATCAAGTGCAAGGACTTCGTCGAGCTCGTGAACACCGCGCTCAATGAGGAGAATGGGCGCAAGGCGTTCGAAGAGTCGCGCAAGCACTCGCATGAGGGTGGTTCCTCCTCCAACATGACCACCCCTCCGCAGAAGCGCCGCATCTGGGTGCCAAACAGTGCTGTCACTAGGGCTCCAAATGCCCAAGCTTCTCCAGGCTTTGGTCCCCGCCCACCCAACCCAGCTCAGATGCATGGGCAGAGGTTTGCAATGGCGCAGCCAAGGCCAGATCCTCCTCGTGTCGTCACTTGCTTCAAGTGCAAGGAGACTGGGCACTACGCAGATAAGTGCACTCAGAGGATGCTGCCTTCTCCACCACCTCGCCCCAACACCAACCAGGCGATGGTCCGCGCTCCTCCGCATAAGGCCTTCAACACCAACAACAGGCCTGTTGGGAGGACCGCAAGGGTGAACCACGTCAAGGTTGACACAGCTGAGGAATCTGCCGACGTTGTTCTCGGTACATTACCCGTAAACTCTAACCCAGCTAAAGTGTTGTTTGATACCGGAGCGTCGCATTCGTTCGTGTCAAAGATCTTTGCTACAGCAGTTAAACTACCTTTTGTTGGTTTGGGTTCCCCGCTAGTAGTAAACTCTCCAGGAGCAACTATGCAAACTTCCAAGATCAGTCATGAGAATCAGATCTTAATTGGAGGTCACATATTCCTTGCTTCCCTCATTCTGCTTGGAAATTCTGACATTGATGTCATCCTTGGCATGGATTGGTTAAAGGCCAATAAAGCTACGATTGACTGTGCTCAAAAGTCAATAACTCTCTCCCACACTTCAGGCCAGATAGTCTATTCTCCATATGGATCAAGTTCTGTTCAGCTGTTCAGCCTCGATGCCAAACCCCTTCCTGCAATTGAAAATGTTCCGGTGGTTTGTGAATTCTCTGACGTCTTTCCAGAAGAGTTGCCAGGGATGCCCCCGGACAGAGCAGTTGAGTTCGTGATCGAGCTTGAGCCAGGTACTGCTCCAATCTCTAAGCATCCATATAAGATAGCTCCTCCTGAACTGAAATTGTTGAAGGAGCAAATCGATATGTACATGGACAAAGGTTTCATTCAGCCTAGTTCCTCCGCTTGGGGTTGCCCAACTCTGTTTGTTGCCAAGAAGGATCAAACTAAAAGACTCGTGGTTGACTATCGTCCTCTCAACGAGAAAACCATCAAGAACAAGTATCCACTTCCTCGTATCGATGATCTTTTTGATCAACTTGCTGGAGCCTCAATATTCTCAAAGTTGGACTTGAGGATGGGGTACCATCAGATAAAGATCAGAAAGGAAGATATTCCTAAGACAGCTTTCACCACTCGGTACGGTCTATATGAATACACCGTCATGTCCTTTGGTCTCACCAATGCACCGGCGACCTTCTCAAGACTCATGAATTCTGTCTTCCACGAATACCTCGACAAGTTCGTTGTGGTATATCTTGACGACATTCTAGTCTACTCCAAATCCGAGGAGGAGCATGGAGAACATCTTCGTCTCACTCTCATGAAACTCCGCGAGCATCGTCTATATGCCAAATACTCCAAATGTGAGTTCTGGATTCCAGAAGTTGCATATCTTGGTCATATCATCTCTGCCAAAGGCATTGCCATTGATCCTGAAAAGGTTAAGGCAATTGTTGATTGGAAACCCCCTAAGACGGTGAAGCAAGTCAGAAGTTTTCTTGGCTTGGCTAGCTATTGCCGTCGTTTCGTCCAAAACTTTTCCAAGATTGCCAAACCTCTCACTGATCTCACAAAGAAGGACAAAAAGTTCGTTTGGACTCCACAATGTGATGAGAGTTTCAACAACCTGAAGACTAAACTCACTTCCACACCTGTTCTAGTTGGCCCCGACACTACCAAACCTTTCCAGATATTCTGTGATGCATCTCTCCAAGGCCTAGGAGCAGTTCTTATGCAAGAACGTCAAGTTGTGGCTTATGCTTCACGTCAGTTGAACCCACATGAGCAAAACTATCCCACTCATGATCTTGAACTTGCAGCAGTTGTGTTTGCCCTCAAGAAATGGAGACAATACTTGTTGGGTAACAAAACTGAGATCTTTTCCGATCATAAGAGTCTGAAATACATCTTCACTCAGCCAGATCTGAACCTCAGGCAAAGGAGATGGATTGAGAAGATTAAAGACTTTGATCTCACCATTTCTTACACTCCAGGCAAGGCTAATGTTATGGCCGATGCTCTCAGTCGCAAATCCTATTGCAATAATCTCATGATCATGGAAAGCCAACCTCCACTTCATGAAGAATTCCAGAAGCTGAACCTTGGTCTTGTTCCTCAAGGCTATCTTGCTAGCTTGACAGCCAGTCCAACTCTCGAGGACAAGATTCGTTCTGAACAACTTCGTGATAATGAAATCAAGAAGATGGTAGAGCAAATCAAAGAGGGCAGTGATAAGTTCAAGTCCTTCTCTATTGATGACAAAGGAACTGTGTTCTTTGAAGGACGCATTGCAGTTCCTCAGGTTCAAAGTCTCAAGGATATCATTCTCAAGGAGGCTCATGAAACTCCCCTATCCATTCACCCTGGAAGTACAAAGATGTACCAGGATCTCAAGACTCTGTATTGGTGGTCTGGCATGAAACGTGAAATTGCTCAATACGTTTCTGAATGCGACGTTTGTCAACGTGTTAAGGCAGTCCATCAGAAGACAGCAGGTCTACTCCAACCTCTGAAAATTCCTGAGTGGAAGTGGGACATGATTGAAATGGACTTCGTTACTGGGTTTCCAAAGTCCAAGAAGGGCAACGATGCAATCTTCGTTGTTATTGATCGTCTCACTAAGGTTGCTCACTTCTATGCTGTAAAGGAAACTATCTCAGCTAGCCAGTTAGCAGAGCTCTACACAGCAAAGATTGTTCCTCTTCATGGTGTTCCATTGGAAATAAGCTCAGACCGTGGAAGTATCTTCACTTCTCATTTCTGGAAAAGCTTTCAAGAAGCATTGGGCACCAAACTTCTGTTCAGCACAGCTTACCACCCTCAGTCTCAGGGGCAAGTCGAAAGAGTCAATCAGATTCTCGAGGATATGCTCAGAGCATGTGGTCTCTCCTTTGGCATGAAATGGGAGGATTGCCTTCCATATGCTGAATTCTCCTACAACAACAGCTACCAGGCAAGCCTAGGCATGGCACCATTTGAGGCACTGTATGGTCGCAGATGCAGGAGTCCAATCAATTGGTCTGGAGCTGGTGAACGTTCACTTTTAGGCCCTGACATTGTTAAGGAAGCCGAGGAGAAAGTTCGTATCATTCGTGACAACCTCAGGATTGCTCAATCTCGTCAGAAGAGCTATTATGATAGCAAGCACAGGGATATGGTCTATGCACCTGGTGATAAGGCATATCTCCGTGTAACTCCCCTCAGAGGTACTCATCGTTTCGGTGTGAAAGGAAAGCTTGCACCAAGATACATTGGTCCTTTCAACATCCTCTCAAGGCGTGCAGAAAATGCTTATCGTCTTGAACTTCCAGAAAAACTATCCAAGGTGCACGATGTGTTCCACGTGTCACAACTCAAGAAGTGCTTCAAGGATCTAGATCGTGCAGTTGATCATGATTCTATCGAACTGCAAGATGATCTATCTTATGAGGAGCACCCTGTTCGTATTCTCGATGAGACCGAGCGTAAGACTCGCAACAAGAGCACCAAGTTCTTGAAAGTGCAATGGTCGCATCATTCCGATAAAGAAGCAACATGGGAGACCGAAGAGGATCTTCGCAAGAGGTATCCGGACCTTTTCATTTCTCAGTAGGGAATCTCGGGGCGCGATTCCTTCAAGGGGGGGCGTTTTGTAACATCCAAGTATGAAAACCCCTAGTTGTTTTACTTCTTGTTTTATTTTAAAGCAATGCATCATGTCATCATCCCCATATTTATTTCCGTTTGCATTGTTTTCATAATAAAAGCCAAACTTAATCAACCTTTGTTTTCACACTTGTCTGTTACCTTTCTTTCAAATAAAGATTTGCAAACCCAAAAACATAACCATTTTTGAATTCATGTTGATACCAAATCAAACTATTTCAACATTGCCTAATTATCTTAGGGGTACCCTATTTAAAATGTTGGGTTTTGTTAATGATCTTTAATATTAAAAATATCACCTAAATTTGGTTCCAATTTCAAAAGCCATCAAACATTTAAATTTTTGAAAATAAAAGTTGCCACATGTTAGTTTTTGACCTAAGGAGCTTCTCCAATTTTTTTCCAAATTTTTCCATCAACCAAACCTATTCTTTTCTTACCAATTCAATTTCAGCAGGAAAAAAAAAACACAAACCGAAATAATAAAAGGAAAAAAAACGTTTAGGAGGGGGAGAAGGCCCAGCCCACCAAGGGGCAGCCCGCTCGGTCTCCTCCTACCTCCGTACGGAGGATGACGTCCATGGAGGACAGCGACAGGCGCCTCCTCCCCAACCACCCGATGGAAACCCCACCTCCTATATCTTCTCCTCCTCTCCCCTCCCGTGGCTAAACCCTAACCCTAGGCGCCTCCTTTCCCTCCTATCTCTCCCTCAGCCGCCACCAGTGAGGAGACCTACCTCTGTACTGGTGCCACGGCCGCCGGCCGCCGGAGCACGGCGCCGCCGCCTCCGCCACCCTCCGGCCGCTCCGAGGACGCCCCTGCGAAGAGGGTGATGCCACCTCTCCATTCCCCCTCCTACTCCCTCTTTTCCCTGATGTTTTGATCACCGATTTCTTCCACGAAAGATCTCTATTTCGCTCTGTTTCATGGCAGTAACCGAGCTGCTGTACGTGCGCCTGCAGGTTATCAGTTAACAGGCAGATTGCGAGGTTCAAAAACAAACCAGCCCCTTCTCCATCACAACCGCAGCGAAGCCCCACTGGTTTGATGCGCGCGCAGTGAAGCCAGAGGTTGCGGGTTCGATTCCCAGCCCCACTCTTTTCCTGCTCTTTTCTGTTTTATTTCGGTACAGCCAGTACCAACTCCTTAACCTGTTCAGAGGTGCAGTCCCACCAACAAAATCGCATTAGCCTAGTGGTGGTGTTCCTTTGCATCAACCAGGAGGTGGAGGGATCAAGTCCCCTCTCTCCCAATTAAAACAAAGTTTTATTTTTACAATAGTTTGGTACTGGAATGTTTAGCAAATCACCACTAAGCCCCTGGCCCTTATTTCTAGCCCCTGGAATTTTTTTTTCCTAAGTCCCTAGAGGCATTAAAATGGCAGATTTGCCCTATATTTTGTAAATTGCATAACTAAATCATCCTAAATCCAAATCCAACATTTTTGATATGTTTTCAATACCAAATTAAATGTTCTATCCAAATATAAAATTTGTTTACTGTTTTGAATATTTTAAATTGGTGCAAAATTTGAATTCTTGTCAAATTCCCTTAAATTTGCAAAATTCATAACTTGTTCATAAAAATTCCAAATTTCACAAACCAAATATGTTTTTTCAATCAACTTTTCATGTACTTTCCAAATATAAATTTTGTTTTCTGGTTTGAATAATTTAAATTGCCTAAACAATTTAAATCTTGTTTAATTCAATTAAAAATTGTTTAATATTGTTTAATTCATAATTAAATAATCCAAAGTCCAATTTCAAAATGTGAAACATGTAATCCAACTAAAATTTGATAACCTTTTCAAATATCAACTTTGTTATTTGTTTTGCACCCTTTAACTTGATGAAAACAACAATTACTTGTTCAACACCATTAAGTAACAATATTTTTCCAAACTTATTAATGTTTTCTAAAATGGTTAACTATCATTCTAATTGCATTTAAAACTTGTTATATTCTTGTTCTTCATCATGCATGCATCATACTAAGTCACTTACACATGATGCTTAGTGATAGAACAATTAATTCAACTCTAAAGCATGGGCGTCCATATGCAACCTTTGCATATGGAATCATTTAAACTTGTGTTTCATATCAAGTAGTTTACTTTGGTGCATCTATTGAACATGACATGCATCATCCCATGTTTGTGCACCTATGCCATGTATTGATTGCCGTCTGCCTTCGTTGTTGTTTTGCTTCTTCTCGGTTAGACGACGACGTTGGTACCGACGAGCCTTACGACACCACTACTCAGGACCTAGCCCAGTACGAGACTGAGCTTCCAGGCAAGTTATCACTCACTTGAATCATCGAGTTCTCTTCCACACTTGTTGTCGATACTATCCTTTTGTCTACTATTGCTAGCCCTATGTATCGTTGCTATTCTCCGAACCCATCACATGATTCCCTGAACCAATGATATTGCCTCACCTCCATACCCACAGCCTTTGTTTGTGCCTGTTCTTATCTAGCATGCTTAGGGTTGCTTTTGCTCGAGCCTGTTGTCGGTTACTTCTTTTATTATCGTGCTATTATTATCTGTTACCGTTCCGAGGGCTCGAATGTTAATCAATCAATCCTGTTAATGCTGCTGTTAATAATAATTTGATGATAAGGCACCGGCAGGAGGCCCTTTGTGGTTTTGAGGCCTGCTAGTGTCGACCCTAATAGGAAAAGGGTCTTGTCTACTGATCCATGATGAGCGCACTACCCGCATGTGGGAAGCGAGTATGGGCGCCCCCCCTCAACTTGACTCGATTCGCATCTCGTCCAAATCGCCGTACTAGTTCGGGCTTTCCATTTGCTGCATCATATGCAGGTACGAACCCGGGGCCAGGGGTGGAACTTTTGTAGTCGGCATTTAGGGCGGCGTGGTCTTCCAGTGCTATGAGGGTCCTCCTTTTCTTCGGGGGGCTCGATTAGCCGCGCACGCACAGCACGCGGTGCTTTGGGCTTGATGCGAAGAACAGTTGGTTGTGTTGAGTGTCTCGCTTGGTGGGTTTGATTCCCATCTGGCGGGATATTCTTACGTGTACGGTTACTATGGTGCACCCCTGCAGGGATAAATCTTCTCGAGAAGCCGTGTTTTCCGCGGTTATGGATTACTTGGTGGAAAGTACTGGCTAACAAGTACTCAGGACAACTTCAACATAATGATCAATCATGTTTCACCCAATGATTAATAATTTGAATAGTAATAGGTTATTCACACAATAACTTGATTCACCTTAATATAACGGTGTGAGTTATCCTCGGATTGCTTCTTCGGATAAGGGGCGAGATCCAGGATGGGTTTGTTTTGAAGTTATCTTTCAGTTGGTTACAATTCCTCGATCTTATCTTTTCTATTAGCCGGACACAAGTAGTTATCTCTGTAGTTGGTTAGAGCAGCCCGCTGCAGCTTTTATTATACCTATCTCCTTCCGTTGATCCCAAGCATCAAAGCTTGTGTTGACGAGTAACTCCTTGATGAAGTGTGAGTCTTGCTTGCCAGTACTTGGATGTACTGACCCCGTTGGGGCTGTGGTTTACGCAGAGTACGACTACGGCTACGATGATCCCCAGGATGGCTACTTTGTGGAGTTCGACGACACTGCAGACGAGTAGTTGGCTGGACCCCGGGCAGGATCCAGGACCTACGTGGATGAGCTTCGTTTTTCGTTATTTTCTCCGGCTTCTTAAGCCTTGGATTTGTCTGTACTCAGACCCATTTGATTGCTTCCGCTGATGTAATGGATGATATGTTGGGACATGTGTCCTCTGGATGAGTGTTTTGCTATCTCTGCCTTAGTGAAGGCTATTTGCAAACTTATTTCATTCTTTTGTGTCTTAGAGACAGTTTGTGCTATCATTTCGTTCAAAGCTGTTGACGTACAGTGCGTGCTTGAATATGAAGTACGTCGACAGTAGTGCCTTAGGTTCCTAGCGGATAGTTTACTTCGACGGTGGGAGCAGGGCTTGTGTTGTCGCGCATAAGCGCAGGCCTACCAGGAAGCTGGGACGTGGGAGCAGGTATGCCCCATAATCCAAGCACCTGACTTCCAGTTCGTGCGATGAGTATCCCCTAGAAATCAGGGTGCGACAACCGGGACCGGTCGGGCAGCAGCGTCGTCATCGTCGATCGCCTTCTTGGAGGTGCTACTTGCTTTGCGGCGTTTCGGAGTGCTAGGAGCGTGGTGGGAATTATCCGGAGGGCGCAGCGGAAGCGAATCATCTCCGTTTTCGTCGATCCGCCATTGTCGGCGTTTTTTCTTTTCCTTTCTCTTTTTTCGTTTCTTTTGGGCTTACCTTGTGTTGTTTTCCCTAGCAGTGGTTTCGTGTTGTATTGGTTGGTTGCTATATTAATATAGCGGGGCGAAAACTGTTTCGGCAAAAAGGGACAAACAGTTAGATCCGATAGATCTAAAAAATAGTTTTCAGAGCGGTGATTTTACCTTTTTACACGGGGCATCCAAAATCATTTCATTATAAAAAATTGTACGATTTGGTAAACTTGTATATGCTGGTTACGATGTTTTTCATATTTTTTTTTGAATGTATTACTCCCTCCGATTAATAAAAGTGTCGCCCATTTTATACTAAGTTAGTACAAAAACTTTGTACTAAGTGAACGATATTTTTTAAGGATTGGAGGGAAGACTATTTTAAAAAGAAAAATTAATTTAGCGGGAGCATGTGAGCTTGGGTGCGGAATTGAATCTTCTATATCTAAATAGAAATACCTCACTACATGATTTCTCTAAACATGCAAACATGGCACCTCAGCAGACCCACTCTCATCACACACTAATTGCCAAGTCACCTATTTAAGAAAAATATAAGAAATTGATGAGATTCTCTTTCCGCAATCAAAACCGCACGTTCTTCACTAACTTATTTTCCATTTATAACTCAACCCATGTAGCACATCCACGTAAATTCCCACAACTCGAGAGTTTTTCTTGACTTCTCATGCATGCTGCCAGGTCAACATTTTTTCCACGCTATTTTCTTTCCGCGCATTCTGTCCTAGATATCAAGGAGAATGGTTCATCTTCTCACGGTTCAACTTCCTCTCTTCATGTTGGCCTCCACCATAATTCACGATATTTAATAGATGCATGGATCTAACCCGTCTTCTTCTACTTAAGGGCATCTTTAATTCTATTCTAATTAGTGGGTGGTTGGCTCTCTTCACTCCTCTCCACCAATGCATGTAATGTTTAGTCCCCAATGAATGACTACCTAGGGTCTAGAGAATTGTTATATGTGGCTTAGGCCTTCCGTAATGGGGATATCTTAGCGCGGTATCATAGGCAATTTGCTTATGTGGCACCCTATTTAATGATGAAAGAGATTGTAGTTGTATCTTATATAAGATACAACCCTTGCACGAGATCATAGGCAAAAAACATTGCTAGGCCAATCACAAGCAAATATTAGGCTAAAATCATTAAATGTTACTTGACTTAGATACAACCTATAAGATACAATGCATTAGGGTAGTTGTTTCTTATATTTTTCTTCTACCTAGGATAGCGCGCTAAGAGACAATGCGTTACGGAAGGCCTTATACACCAGGATGGAGGGAGTAGTCATGTTGGTAAAATCGTCCATGTCATCAACAAACAACGTATATCATACAACTACTCCAATAGTTACATCTAAATTCTCCGATTAAAGAAGATACAATAAGTGTGAGTGCTCTCTATTTCTCATTGGAGTTTGTGCAATAGCTGTTGGTTATCTACATATACAACCTTACTATCTCACCTCATTTATTTTTTATCACATCATCATACTTCCTCCGTCCTGGTGTATAGGGCACATATAGCAATTATCTAGTCCCTAGGTATCCATTCATTGAGGTTTAAACATTGCATGCATTGGTGGAAATGGTGTTAAGAGTTTAGGCAATTTACAGATTAAATTCATCTAAGTATAAATCATGAACATAACGTAAACATACTGATATTTAACCATGTTCCTGCATACTAGATTTATAGTAGATAAATCTACGCAAACTACAAGTATTGCACACATGGAAATAATAAGGACAGGGATAAACGTGTTATATCCTGCGGTTGGCCAATTGGCAGTAGTCGTAGCAGAGGCGGCAACCGCGGCGGCGGTTGCAGCAGCGGTGGCGGCAGCAGCAGCAGAGGCGGCCTCGGCAGCAGCAACAACGCGTTCGACTTCGATGGACATGTTGACGAAGAGGACGACGTGGTAGTAGACGAAGTAGATGTACAACAGCAGCGAGCAGTCGCGTAGGAGACGCTCCCCAAAAACCTAATCGCCACTCTCCCGTACAGGATCTGGAGAGGTGGGGTTTCGGAGGCCTGCTCTCCCGTCGGTCGTGTACGCGGTAGACGGGATGGGATCACCAGCGGCAGCAACAGGAGGTGGAACGACAGTGGGCGCAAAGAGGCAGAGTGTATGAGTTGTGTGTATCTGTGTCCGCCCTGCGCCCTCAATATTTAGGCTTGGCCGGGTAGGAGAACGGTCAGCTCACAAATTAAATTGCCGTTTACTACAGCCGTTACCACGTAATCAATGCGCTGTTTTACTGCGCGCGGTTACCACGTGATCAATGCGGCGCTTTACTGCGTGCGGCTGTTGCCAAATTAAATGTGACGCAATAGACAACAATCAATATGACGTCTCATATTATTGGCGTGTCTGTTGACTCTCCGTTTCCGACTGCCAAAATAAAGGCATCGGCTCGGCTCATTCCCGCAATCCGCGGCGCGTCGTGACGAGGCGATGCGTGGCGGCGGAGGAGGAGGAGCGCGCGTGTGGAACACCTCCACAACTCCTCTCTCTTCATACCAACTCACACTAGTGGGGAGAGAGCTCACCTTATAAACTGGTGCAAAAATCTCCCAACTAGCAATATGAGACTAAACTCCCACCACTTCCTACGGCAGCATGGGCCTCAGGGATTAAATAGAAATGGTCTAATGGGCTAAAAGCCCATCCCAAATTTCAGCAATCCCCCACGAGATACCGAAGACCCATGGTGTTGTTCTCTGTTCCAATCACTGTTTTTATATACCGGCATTTTCAGTGGAGACCCGTTAAGGTTGAACATCCACCTAGAACAAATAGCTACACTACATCACAACTGAACAATTGACTATGCATTGAATTGTCAGTTTGACGTAAAATAGTTTCACTAAATGTCTTGCCAGTACTAGGCAGCCGAAGGCTGACCCCTCGGGTGGAGCATATTAGTCACACTCCTGGGCTATTCATGAACTTATTAGAGATCACCCAATCTCATAGACTGTGACCAGCAGTCAGGTTCATATAGGTGTCTTCCTCCAAAGATCGCTCTGTAGGATAGCATCTTGCTTATACAAGCCTTGGAACACATTAACACAAAAGTCAACCTGCCATACAGTTTTTGAGAGTACTGCATCTCCAGTGGAGTGGGTTAGTAAAAATTACTCTCCTCGGTTAACCACTAGCTTGTTTTCCTAGGTCCCACTTCATGGGATCTCCAATCACATAGGTTGGGTTACTACCATGACAACTCATGTGGGTCTCATACCCGTCTCCCTTGATGCACTTTCTATCACAACACGTGATAGCCCTTTAGTAAAGGGATCTTCCAGATTCTTAGCCGACTGGATATAATCCACTACTATCACTCCGGAGTCTCTTAAATGTCTGACAGCTTTTAATCTCATTTTTATGTGCTTTGTGGACTTTGCATTGTCCTTTGAACTCTTCACCTTGACAATTACTGTTTGACTGTCACAGTTCATAAGGATAGCCGGTACTGGCTTTTCAACCACATGCAAGTCCATAAAAAGATCTCGAAGCCATCCTGCTTCGACACTAGACGTGTCTAATGCTGTTAATTCTGCTTCCATTGTTGATCTCGTTAAGATCGTTTGCTCGCAAGACTTCCAGGAAACAGCACCACCTGTAAGGGTAAACACATACCCCATTGTGGCTTTCATCTCATCAGCATCAGAGATCCAATTCGCATCACAATAACCTTTAAGTACCGAAGGATATCCATTGTAGTGAAGTCCATGGTTCACGATACCTTTCAGATAACGCATAATTCTTTCTACAGCATGCCAATGCACATCACCCGGATTGGACACAAACCGGCTTAGTTTGCACACAAAAAACATGATGTCAGGCCTCGTAGCGCTCGCTAGATACATGAGTGAACCAATTACTTGAGAGTACCTCAGCTGATCCTTAGCCGTGCCTTCGAATTTTCGAATCCACACACTAGGATCATATGGTGCTGGAGAAATTTTGAAGTCCGAATATCCAAAACGACTCAAAACCTTCTCAACATAATGAGATTGCAGAAGTGTAATCCCACCCTCATTGTCTCTCAATAGCTTGATGTTCAAAATAACATCAGCCACACCAAGATCTTTCATATCAAAGTTCCGGGATAGAAACGACTTAACCTCATTGATTACTTTGAGGTTGGTCCCAAATATCAGTATGTCATCAACATACAAACACAGTATAACTCCTTCGCCCCCACCATGGCGATAGTATACACATTTGTCAGCTTCATTAACAACAAAGCCAACAGATGTTAAAGTTGTATTGAACTTCTGATGCCATTGCTTAGGTGCTTGTTTCAGCCCATATAAAGATTTCAGTGACTTACACACCTTTACTTCTTGACCATCTAACACAAAGCCATCTGGCTGTTGCATATAGATTTCCTCGTCTAACTCTCCATTTAGGAAAGCCGTCTTAACATCCATCTGATGGACGAGAAGACCATGCGAGGCTGCCAACGAGAGTAATACTCGAATGGTGGTCAGTCTGGCCACAGGTGAATAAGTATCAAAGAAATCTTCATCTTCTTTCTGGGAGTAACCCTTGGCCAAAAGTCTAGCCTTGTACTTTTCAATCGTACAATCGGGCCTAAGCTTCTTTTTGAACACCCACTTACATCCTAATTGTTTACAACCATAAGGACGTTCAGTGATCTCCCACGTTCCATTAGCCATGATGGAATCCATCTCGCTACAGACTGCTTCTCTCCAGTAGTCAGCATCTGGAGATGCTTAAGCTTCTGAAATAGAAGTGGGAGTATCATCCACAAGGTACACAAGGAAATCATCACCAAAAGACTTTGCAGTCCTCCGTCTCTTGCCCCTACCAAGGGTTTCCTCGTCATCCTTCTCAAGATTCTCATCATGTGTTTGTTCATAATATTCCATAGGAATGACAGGCTCAGGAGTCTCCTCTGATTCCTGTCGAGAAGTGCTTCGCATATCTCTCATAGGAAAAATATCCTCAAAGAATGTAGCATCTTTAGACTCCATAATCGTACCGACCTTCACGTTAGGTACCTCAGATTTCACTACTAGAAATCTATAGCCAACGCTGTTCTTAGCGTATCCCAAATTAACACAATCCACGGTCTTTGGTCCAAGTTTACGCTTTTTGGGGATCGGCACATTGACTTTCGCCAAACAGCCCCAAGTACGTAAATACGAGAGTGTTGTTTTTCTCTTCTCCCATTGCTCATAGGGAGTGACCTCATTATCTTTCGTCGGAACTTTATTCAGGACATGACATGATGTCAATATAGCCTCCCCCCACCATGCCTTGGATAAACCCGATGTATCTAACATGGCATTAACCAAATCTGTTAGAATACAGTTTTTCCGTTCGGCAACCCCATTTGACTGAGGTGAATAGGGAGGCGTCCTCTCATGAATAATACCATGTTTCGCACAGAAAAAGTCAAACTCATTAGAGAAATACTCTCCACCACGATCTGACCGGATTCGTTTAATTTTCTTTTCAAGTTGATTCTGAACTTCTGCCTTATAGATTTTGAAGTAGTGTAGAGCCTCATCTTTAGTGTTTAACAGATATACATAGCAAAATCTAGTGGAATCATCTATTAAAGTCATGAAGTATCTCTTTCCACCTTTAGTCAACACACCATTCATCTCATAGAGATCAGAATGTATGAGTTCTAATGGCGCCAAGTGTCTCTCCTCCGCAGCCTTATGGAGCTTACGAGGTTGCTTTGCTTGCACACACGAATGACACTTAGAACCTTTGGCTAAAGTGAAACTTGGAATTAAATTTAATTTTGCTAACTGCGTCATGCAACTGAAACCAACGTGACAAAGACGTGAATGCCAATCTTCTGTTTCATCAACACTCGAATGAATATTGTTCACGACTTTATTACAGAAATCAACGAGGGAAAAGCGGAACAGACCTCCGCACTCATACCCTTTTCCAACAAACAGTCCATATTTCGTTACAACTACTTTATTGGACTCAAAAACCAACTTAAATCCTTCTCTACATAGAAGGGAGCCACTAACGAGATTCTTCTTGATGGCGGGGACACGCTGCACGTTCATGAGCTGCACGATCCTTCCCGAAGTAAACTTCCGATCGATCGTGCTAGCACCAAGTACAGAAGCACTTGCGCCATTCCCCATCAATACGGACCCATTCCTTGTGACCTGATAAGAAGAAAACAATGAGATGTCAGCACACACATGGATATTTGCACCTGTGTCAATCCACCAATCAGTAGACTGGCAAACTGAAAATACAGTAAACAAATTACCATACTCATATGCCCCATTCTCATTGTTGCTCACAATCATGTTGACAGCCTTGGAATCCTGTCCTGGCTTCACGTACTTCTTTGGCCACTTCACAGTCCAGTGTTTCAGCGAACCACAAGTGAAGCAACCATCTTTCTTCTTATCCTTCTTGAAGGTCTTCTTAGCCTTCTTCTTGAAGTCGGTATTCTGCTGGACACCAGTCCTCGCCTTGTTCTTGTGGGAGTTGTAGTTCTTCTGTACCATATTGGCCGCAGAAGTCCCTTCATTCCCTTTTCCACGCGAGTCCTTTGCCCTCGAATTCTGCTCAACACTCAGATGGCCGATGACATCCTCTACCGAGAATTCACGCCTCTGATGTTTCAGAGTAGTGGCAAAGTTCCTCCAGGAATTAGGCAGCTTGGTGATTATGCATCCCGCGACATACTTGCCCGGTAGCACACACTTGAGAATTTCAAGCTCCTTAGCGATGCACTGTATCTCATGAGCCTGCTCCAATACAGAACGGTTTTCGACCATTCTGTAGTCATGGAACTGCTCTATACTGTACATCTCGCTGCCAGCATCGGTTGCGCCGAATTTGGATTCGAGCGCCTCCCACAAGTCCTTGGCAACCTGCATATGTAAATATGCGTCAACAAACTTATCTCCGATCACGCTTAGAACGCATCCAACAAAGACGACGGTGGCATCCCTAAACGCCTTCTCCTGTTCAGGAGTAATCGTTCCCGTGGGAGTGACACCGGCGACCCAGAACACGTTCATAGCCGTGAGCCATAAGATTGTTTTGGTCTACCAACGCTTAAAGTATGTCCCCGTAAACGGGTCCAGTTTCAGTGAAGTAGCAAAACCATGAATCGAAAATTGGCTACACATATTAGGTTTTTGGATTGTTAAGAGTTTAGGCAATTTACAGATTAAATTAATCCAAGTATAAATCATGAACATAACATAAAAATACTGATATTTAACCATGTTCCTGCATACTAGATTTATAGTAGATAAATCTACACAAACTACTAATATTGCACACATGGAAATAATAAGGACAGGGATAAACGTGTTATACCCTGCGGTTGGCCAATTGGCAGTAGCCGTAGCAGAGGCGGCAACCGCGGCGGAGGTTGCAGCAGCGGTGGCGGCAGCATCAGCAGAGGCGGCCTCGGTGGCAGCAGTGGCGGCCTCGGCAGCAGCAGCAGCAACACGTTCGGCTTCGGTGGACATGTTGACAAAGAGGACGACACAGTAGTAGACGAAGTATATGTACAGCAGCAGTGAGCAGTCGCGTAGGAGACGCTCCCCAAAAACCTAATCGCCCCTCTCCCGTACAGGATCTGGAGAGGCGGGGTTTCGGAGGCCTGCTCTCCCGTCGGCCGTGTACGCGGTAGACGGGATGGGATCACCGGCGGCAGCAACAGGAGGTGGAACGACAGTGTGCGCAAAGAGGCAGAGTGTATGAGTTGTGTGTATTTGTGTCCGCCTTGCGCCCTCAATATATAGGCACGACCGGGTAGGAGAATGGTCAGCTCACAAATTAAATTGGCGTTTACTACAGCCGTTACCACGTAATCAATGCGTCATTTTACTGCGCATGGTTACCATGTGATTAATGCGGCGTTTTACTGCGCGCGGCTGTTACCAAATTAAATGTGACGCAATAGACAAGAATCAATATGACGTCTCATATTATTGGCATGTCTGTTGACTCTCCGTTTCCGAATGCCAAAATAAAGGCATCGGCTCGGCTCATTCCCGCAACCCGCGGCGCGTCGTGTCGTGTCGTGACGAGGCGAGGCGTGGCGAGGCGGGCGACGGAGGAGGAGGAGCGCGCTTGTGGAACACCTCCATAACTCCTCTCTCTTCATACCAACTCACACTAGTGGGGAGAGAGCTCACCTTATAAACATCATGCAAAACTCTCCCAACTAGCAATATGGGACTAAACTCCCACCACTTGCTATGGCAGCATGGCCTTAGGGATTAAATAGAAATTTTCTAAAGGATAGATGTTTTCTCAATTGACTTAATTCCGTTGAAGACTCAATGTGATAAGTTGATCATATTGATGAAGTGGAATAGATGAAATAATTTAAATTTCAATATTTCATAAAAGTCGGTGGGAGTATTTTGAATCAAAAACTGAAATCAATGAAATTTGTTTGAAATAGAGAAAGGATTTAATAAGAATTATAACATGGTTAGCAAAGAAAGTTTTCTTAGTCAATATTACTCATGATTAATTTTGGGAGACTCAAACTTATCGTGATAATAAAAATCTTTGTGAGACAAGGATTTAAAGAATGTTATAATTAAACTATCAAAATTCTTGGTGTGATAAGTATAAGAGTGAAACGAAAATAATTCACAACCCACTAAGAAAATTATTTTGTTGGTTAAAGTTGGAGAATTGTCTTTAATTAACTTATTTATTTAATGATAGTTCATAGTAATCAATATTTCTCAAGTATGATGCATAATTGATTAAAGGGTTTTGCATAAAACCAATATATATTTATTGGTAGTAACTTTCCACTTTACACTCAATGTGTTTTAACACATCGGATTAAGAAGAAAAGTTTCTTCTCATGATATAGAGGTGGAAATTATATTAAGTTAAGATTGCGAATAATTGGAGAATGATTGAATGAAATGGGAAACATGCAAATGTTTCCAGTTCATCACTTTATCCAGGAATTTATGTATGAGATACATAAAGTTCAAATTTAATATTAAATAAGGTCATGTGAGGAGTTGGATGCAATATTCACTTAGTGATGTATCCATCAAATTCCAAGACAATGACCATAAGGTGCAAAACAAAAAAAAACAAGATAATAATGCTCACATATATGACATTGAATTGTCATAGAGATCCAGAAAAGGGAGATATTCCTGTTAGCTCCAAGAGTTTATCTTGAGAGTAGTTGGGGTGATAATAAATCACAGGAACATGAATATTTTCACAAATAAAACATATATGAATATTTTATATTCATAAAGCTAGTCTTGATTAAAATTGTTTTATCAAGGAAAAATAAATAATAATGATGATTTGAAAACTTATCATATCAATTTATTTGTTTTGTTATTGGATCAATTAGCAAATCATTTGCTAAATATAATTAATACCTAAGTAATCTGAAATATTACAAGTATGAGTGTTAAGTCAGTCATATTAATGAAATAAGAGGATATTATTTTTCATTATATAAAGTGAAGGGACTTAAAAGTCAGTGGGAGGTGAATATGATCTTTTAATTTGGTTGGGCCTAATTGAAAGAGAGTCGCCCGATGAAAAGATTTAATAGAGTTTTAAATAAATTTTCAAAAAGTGTCTTATTAAATTCAGAATCTATGAGATAGATTAAGGAGTTTATAAACATGAATATGATGATTGTGCTAAGTGTAATTATGAAAAAAAATCGACTTGCAATGAGACAAAATATTTTGTCTCAAAAGTAAACATGACGTGATATTTTGCAAAAGATTTGACCTTCGTAGTCTTGGTGATCAAAATATAAAGGGTTGAGATCAAATCATAATTTTTTGTGATTTGGCCAATCTCGTTGTCATGGAGAAGCACACAAGAATCGGTATATTTCCATTAGCTAAATTGTTTAGTCAAACCAGAGAATGGCTTAAGTAAAAGCTTTTCTCAAGTAGTTAATTGGTTGTAATTAAACCTAGGAATATTATGGTGAGATTTCTTACGTAGATATTTCACGGTGGTATTACAAAGTATAAAATAACTCGGTGGGATTTTGTATAGTGATATGTCATAAATGTATCCTTAATTTCTGATGTTCCATATTGTTTTCATGCCATATGCTACATGTTTTCCTTACACTTTATGTCATTTTTATCGATTTTCCGGGACTAACCTATTGACAAGATGCCATAGAGCCAGTTCCTGTTTTCTGCTGTTTTTAGTTTCAGAAAAGTTGTTCTGGAAATATTCTCGGAATTGGACGATTCGAAAGCCAAAAGTCTTAGAATTCCCGGAGGGTCAATGAAGTACAAAGGATACCCGGAGGGGGGCCCTAGATCCCCCACACCATGCCTGGGCGCGGGTGGGCCCCTAGCTGTGCCTGGGGGTGGGGTGGGCTCCTCGGGCACCCACCACCATCGCCCTTTCGCCTATATATGCCCCTGATGCATAAACCCTAAGGATATCCGCCTTTTCCACTAAAAGTTTCGTAGCTCCGCCGCCACCGCCGATAAGTTTTAGGGGACAGAAATCTCTGTTCCGACACCCTGCCGGGACGGGAAAGTGCCCCCGGAGCCATCTCCATCGACTCCATCTCCATCTTCATCACCGTTGATGTCTTCTATGATGAGGAGGGAGTAGTTCTCCCTCGTGGCCGAGGGCTCTACCGGTAGCTATGTGTTTCATCTCTCTCTCCCATGGTGTGATCTTTATGTGATCATGAGCTTTGTAATCTAGTTGAATAAGTAGATGTTACTCTTCATCTCTTATGCTACTCAAGTGGTTTTGTTATGAGATCTCCGTAAACACTTTGACCACGGTGTAAAGGTGATAGTGTGTGCACTGTGTGGTTTAGTATGATATTTATATTTTGTGTTGGATGACCCTTTGAAATTGTGGCGTTTGTTTAGTACTAATTTGGGGCGCTCATAGTGACAGCGTGGGGTGCCCTAGAAAGGGAATACAGACTTGAGGAGTGCTGTTACAGCGCTACGCATGGATTGGTGTTCGTTATCCGACCGGAGAGTGGTTCGGAGTAGCATAGTTAAGAGATGATATTTATGCATTGAATTATGTTATCATTGTTGAGAGTGTACACTAGTGAAAGTAGGATCCTTAGGCCTTGTTTATAAGCATTGAAACACCATTTATATTTAGTTCTGCTACATGTTTGCTTGCTGCCATTTTTATTTTAGATTGCTATTGTCATTTTTAATTATCCATATCACTTGTATTTCACTATCTCTTCGCCAAACTAGTGCACCTATACAACTGACAATTGTATTAGGTGTGTTGGGGACACAAGAGACTTCTTGTATCGTAATTGCAGGGATGCTTGAGAGGGATATCTTTGACCTCTTCCTCCCTGAGTTTGACAAACCTTGGGTGATCCACTTAAGGAAAACTTGCTACTGTTCTACAAACCTCTACACTTGGAGGCCCAAAATTCTCTACAAGAATAGAAGTGTGCGTAGACATCAAGATAGCAAATAATATTGTGAGATGTATTCACATATATTTGTTATGGAATTACAAAATCAAATCTTTATTGATTTTAATTAAAATTATGGTTCTTCAATTTATAATACCGTATGTTTTTTATTATCAAAATTAGAGTATTATGAGTTGTCTCTATAGTATATTACTATGGATAGTTGCAACACAATGTGAGACATCGTGGATTGCAAGTTATTGGACAAAAGTCATTCGACTTAGTGGGGTTTCAAAAGACGGTATGATAGTTCATTCGGAGACACTTGAATTATTAATGCTACCATGGAGACAGGTCCACACAAATCCTAAAGGAGTCACATGCATAGTGTGAGTAACACCAAATATCCATAGGTGTTATGACATAATACTAACTAAAGTATTATTGACTCTTTAATGCACGTGGGATATTGTTGGAGATATGCCCTAGAGACAATAATATTCAATCATTATTCTATCTCCAAGTTCGGAATTTAGTTTATGTCATCATGCTATAACCTCTATACCACTTAAAAAGTGAGTTTTCAAAGGAAAATCTTTGTGTGGGTGTGAAGATATAAACAAACAAGAGTTTATAATATTGTCTCTAATATTAGCTTATGGTCTGTGAGATGATCATGTTTTCCTGATCATAAACTTAGGTAAAAGTTTAACAAAACATAAGAATTTATTGTTAGGGTAACAATAGTACTGAATTGACCCAAGTCTATGATCTTGCTAAAAGAGACTAAACAATTGTAATGTATTTAGCAAAATACATATGAAGTTGTCATTGAATATGATTCCTATACTATGAGAATATCTAGTGACCGCGCCATCAAAAGTTATACTTTGGATGTCATCAACCGTCTTGCCATAACTTGGGGATCATAACGATGATGTCTAGGTATAATCTAGAAAGTGTAATGGAACTGAGATCGTTCAAGACTAGTACTTAACTTCTCTAGACGATAGACATATATATGCTCTAGGCCCTCTCAGTATCACCGATGTCAACCAATCGTGTGGCTAGACACAATGTGATTTATCACGAGGACATTGGGGATATGGATGATAAAAGAGGACAATATCGGTAACGAGTTTTATATGTGTTATGGTAAAAGAGTTTGATCAGACTAGATCACATAGTCTCACCTCGTGATATGTTGGTATTGTGAAGTTAAGGGAATAAGTACAATGAGTAACTTATAAAGTTCCCACAATCGTCGTGAACATAGATGAGCCATCATGGGATTCCACGGTCCCGCTGTTAGTTATTGTTCGGTAAGCTCTCGAACATGCATGTGTGTTATCGAGCCTTTACGGGTAAAACACTTAAGCCGTTCCAATGTTAATTGAGAGAATAAAGGTGTTTTTATTGGTTTTATGAATGTTCGATATCGATACGATGTCACAGAAACAAGCCTGGTGTCAATCGGAGAGGTTTCTAGGAAGTTAATATGAGGGAAAAAATGATGCCGGTGTTAGGAAGAATTTTTATGAGAGATAACTGATATGTTGCAAATGTATCTATAATTTTTTTATGCCCCATGCTTGTTTTCTACCCAATACCTTTTGTTTTTCCACATGTTTTCTTTCATTTTCCCAATGTTTTCACTGACTAACCTATTAACAAGATGCCCCATACAGTTGTTGTTTTCTGCTATTTTTATATTTCGGAAAAGTTCTTAAGGAAATATTCTAAAGGGCTGAAAATCCACGAAGATCAATTTTAACTCGGAATGAAGATGGTGTCCAAATGAGAGACGAAGGGGAGCGAGGGGGCACCGGGAGGGTGCTAGGCGCTGATGAGTGTGAACACGCGTTCGTTGGGAGACCCGAAGAGGAAGGTATGAAGAGTGCAGCAGCAAGTTTCCCTCAGAAAGAAACTAAGGTTGAATCGACCAGTAAGGAAGCAGCTGAGATGGCAGGCGCACTACCGGTTTAGCAGCAACGTGGAACCTACACAACACAATCAAATCACTTTGCCCCAACGAAGCAGTGAGGTTGTCAATCTCACCATTTTTTATGAAAACAAAGAGGTTAAACGTATGGTGTGGAAAACAATAGGAACAGTATGAAAGCAGTATGTGTTTTATCAGTATGAGGAAAAAGGACCGGGGTCCATAGTTCACTAGTGGCGTCTCTCCGTGAAAGATAAATAACATGTGTGATGAACAAATTACAGCTGGGCAATTGACAGAAATGAAGGTTGCACCGTAGTGCATATGCAAGACATAAAGATTACTATGTGATTCGTGCGGGCATTACAACAAAATACATAGACCATCATCCAACTGCATCTATGTCTAATAATCCACCCTCTAAATATCATCCGAACAAACGTTGGGTATTAAGTTGCAAGCAACAGATTATCGCTGTAAGCAAATTGTGTAATGTAAACAATGTAAACCAAGTAAACATCGTTGTTTTCACCCTAATAACTACAACACATCCTCCATCTGTCACGTTTCTTTCACTCGAGCACAGATGCAAAGGAGGCATGAACCCACTATCGAGCATAAATACTCCCTCTTGGAGTTACTAGCATCTACTTGGCCAGAGCATCTACTAATAACGGAGAGCATGCAAGATCTTAAATAACATAAGCATGAAGATAACATGATAGATTGATAATCAGAAGACATAGCATTCAACATTCATCAGATCCCAGCAAACACAACATGAATCATTACATAAAGATGATCTTGATCATGTTAGGCAGCTCACAAGATCTAAACATGAGGTACAAAGTGGAGAGAACAACCATCTAGCTACTGCTATGGACCCGTAGTCCCGGGATGAACTACTCACGCATCACTTCGAAGGAGGGCATGGTGGTGTAGACCCCTCCGATGATGAATTCCCCTCCCGGAAGGGTGCCGGGGAGAGCTCCAGAACTCTCCTGATCTCGGGATGACGATGACGGTGGCCTCGGGTGTTTTTGGGACAAAGTGGAATATATTTAGGGTTTACGCCTAAGGGGGTATAAATAGGCAAAAGGGCAAAGGCGGTGGAGGCCGGGGGTCGCACAACACCCCATGGCGCGGCCAGGGGGCGCGGTGCCCTATGGTGTGGGCCCCCTAAGGCCCTCCTCCGGGTCTCTTCGGGACTCCGTGGAACCTTCGGGAATTCTAAGACTTCCGGGATTTCGAATTTTCCAATTCCGAGAATATTGTCAGAACAACTTTTCTGAAACTAAAAACAGCAAGAAACAGGGAACTAGCTCTGTGGCATCTTGTCAATAGGTTAGTCCGGAAAATAGATAAAAATGGCATAAAGTGTATAGCAAACATGTGGGAAACAATAAGAAAACAACATGGAACATCAGATATTAAGGATACGTTTATGACGTATCAACATCCCCAAGCTTAGTTCCTACTCGTCCTCGAGTAGGTAAACGATAAAAACACAATAATTTCTGAGGTGACATGCTACCAACATAAACTTGATCATGAATATTGTGAAAGCATAATTAAGATGAGATCATAGAACTTCAACACAAGCATGATAAATAGAACTTTAATAATAAAGCATAGCAATCACCTTGCATCATGAGAAGTAACTCAAATAAAAGATCATGAATAAAAATACAACAAAAGATATACGTTAGTTTCAAGTATAGAGAGAACATGTCAAAGTGATATTTCGCTAGTCCTTAAGAGTGGGGAAAAACATAAATGCCAGGACACCTTCAAAGTTCACGACTAAGACTAGAACAAATAATTAGAGAACAAGAAATAACATATCATGAATCAATTAATAATGTTTCTCGGACAAATGCACATAAAACTCAAAATGGCAACTATGCTCTCTCAACTGTGCATAAAGTTAGAAGATGGAGACTCAACATAAAAGTAAAAGAAAGGCCCTTCGCAGAGGGAAACATGGATCACTCATGTGCTAGAGCCTTTATTTTATTAAACAGAGGTATAAAAACTTGACACTCCTCCCAACCATCTTTCACAAACCATGGCTAACCGAATCCTCGGGTGCCTGCCAACAATCACATACCGTGGAGGAGTGTCTATATTTTAAGAGAGGTGTATGCTTATGTCAACGAATGGTAAACGGAAAATACAGCACGTCACAAGCCAGCTAGACTTCACAAGAGCGGCTCCCATAGAAGGACGCATCTGGGTAGAAGGTCATCCCTCTTTCTCTTTTGTTTACACAATTATGCTCTGACTGCTAAATCAAGGGCAAAAATAGTGAAAAGAATATGTGTTATTAATTTGGGGTTGGGCACCCCGCTGCCAGCTCTTCTATCATTGGATAAGCGGAGGAAGCCACTAGTCTAGGGTGTGAAAGTCCAATCAACAACTGAGATAAAGATTCTCTATTTACGTCCTCATGAGCTAAAACAGGAGCACAAAACATGAGTAATTTTGAAAGTTTTAAAGGTAACACATGAGAAATTTACTTTGGAGTGGAGGTTAATTACCACATGTAGGTAGATATGGTGAAAACAATGGGAAAACTTTGGTTTTTGGGAGTTGGATGCACGAGTAGAGCTCATACTCAGTACATGTGGAGGCTAGCAAAAGATTGGGAGCGACAAATCAAGAGAGTATAAGAGCCATAATCATGCATAACGACATAAACATCATTAATCAAAGCATAAGTGGTACCACAAGTTCAAAAATTAAATGATCATGGAGGCTATTCGTGACTGGTTCATAGTTATAAACATGATGTGAGCATGCGCCAAGTCAACCAAATAAAACATTCAAAGGAGAACACCACAAATTTATGCTTCAATATGACAAGAACAACTCGTGATTCTTTCAAAGGCATATTAAACACTCTCAGCTATTTGAGGCTAATCATGCTACTAAATAACCACAAGGCTTTAAAACTAAAATAACATCTAGCATGATATGAAAAAGTCTAGCCACAGTCTATACAAGCTTCTCCTTGCACCGTTAAAAATTCTACCTCAAGCAACAGTTTCTTTTCCCAACAAGCACCATACAAAACATGCTTTAACAAAAACTCTCTATATTATAAAGCAAGAAAACATGAGAGGACTCACATAACACAACTAAAACTAACAACTCTGAACAAGAGATGCAATAAAAACGAGAGCTAAACAGGAATTTTTGCAGCAACTAGAAGAAAAACTAAGAATACTAGCATAGCAAGTATTCAAACGAAAAAGCGGAGCGGTGCTCTCTCCCAAACAAAGAATTCTAGGATCCAATTATATTATTTCAGCAAGTAAAACAAAATAAAACAAAGTAAAACAAAAGAAAAACAAACAGACGCTCCAAGTAAACTTCATATGATGTGACCGAATAAAAATATAGTTTTACGAGAAGTGACCTGATAGATAGTTGATGAAGAAGGGGATGCCTTGGGCATCCCCAAGCTTAGATGCTTGACTCTTCTAAAAATATGCTTGGATGAACCACGGGGGCATCCCCAAGCTTTGACCTTGCACTCTTCTTGATCACATATATCACCTCTTCTCTTGACCCTTGAAAACTTCCTTCACACCACACTCAAACAGTAATTCACATTAGAGGGTTCAAAATCCATTGGTTCTATATGGCACAAGTGCTATTGATACTTTTAAACATTAGCTACAGCCGCTGATGTTTCGTGAAGCAAAGAAATCCACTTGACATCACAAAAGAGCAAATCCAAGAAAAATGGCAGAATTTGTCAAAACCAGAACAGTCTGTAAAGACGATTTTTTTCGAGGCACTTACTTTGCTCATATCGAAAAACTTAAATAACTAAAAAGTTGCGTAATTAGCTGAGGTATAAGCACACAAAATTTCAGACATTCTGATCTTTCTGGATTTTATACGATTTTTTACGGTGTACATCAAAAATCTGTTTCCTGCGCAGAAATCCGAAAACCAACTCCAACTCTCGTCAGAAACCTTACTTGGCACTACTAAAACATGAAAAGAAAGATACAAAGGAGTTGCTACAAAATCATACAACCCCTTGACTCAAAGAAAAAAGAGAAAAACAAAGAAAAAATAAAAGCATGGGTTATCTCCCAAGAAGTGCTTTTCTTTAACGCCTTTTAGCTAGGCCCAGAAAAGTGGAATCAAGTATTTTCAAGTGATGCATCCAAATCAATAAATTCCACCAAAACCCCAATTGTAGCAATGGGTACCTTAGACACCCTTGAAGATGATTCAACATGCAAATCACTTTTAGTTTCACTAAAAGTTTTATTAATTTTAAGCACGTTAGGGGATTTCTGTTTAGGTGCCTTGGGGACATACATAATTTTTTTCTCTTTTCCCACATAAGGTTTCTCTCTTTTAAACTTAAGAGCAGAAAAGGTTGAGCTTAAATTTTCCACAGCCTCCTCTAATTTACCAATCCTCATATTTTGACTATCATGGACATTGCTAGCTTCTAAAACAGTGATTTTCTTGTTGATACTCACTATTGATTCATTAACTTTGCAAGCATTATCAAGGAACTTTGGCAAATTTTTCTCCATGGAGTTTAGCTTTTTAATAACATCATATAAAGTGTTCTTAGTTTTAGCAACCTTAGTAGGTGGTGCTCCAACTAAACTTTCAATTAAATTATAGGCTTCCAAAGCAGGTGTTCCGAGAAAATCACCTCCTGTAAGAGTGTCTAGAACATACCTATACCAGCTAGTAATACCAACGTAAAAATTCCTAAGAAGGATTAAAGTGGAATATTTCTTAGTGCATCTATGATGAGCATCACTTATCCTATACCAAGAATCTTTCAAACTTTCTCCACCTTCTTTCTTAAAGGAACAAACTTCAACTTAGGAACACTCATTTTAGCAAGACTAAAAACAGAAATAAAACTACAGCTAGAATAAGAACTAATGTTTTTGTGTTTTTGATAAAGAGAAGCAAACAAGACAAAATAAAATAAACTAAGCAAAACAAAAACAAAGCAAAAATATCGGAAGTGAGAGACTCTGCTTGCAGAAATTCTCTTCCTCCCCGGTAACGGTGGCCGAAAAGTGCTTGATGCGTGTGAACTGATGCGTGTGATCACACGTTCGTTGGGAGACTCCCAAGAGGAAGGTATGACGAGTGAATCGGCAAGTTTTCCCTAAGAAAGAAACCAAGGTTGAATCTACTAGTAGGAGGAAGGAGTAACTTTAGAAGGTGAAGCAGCTGAGATGGCAGGGCGCACTACCGGTTCAGAAGCAACATGGAAGCTACACAACACAATCAATTCACTTTGCCCCAACGAAGCAATGAGGTTGTCAATCTCACCGATTTTGCTGAATACAAAGAGGTTAAACATATGGTGTGGAAAATAGTAGGAAACAGTAGGAACAGTATGAGAGCAGTATGAAAGCAGTATGAAAGCAGTAGGTGTTTTATCAGTATGAGGAAAAAGGACCGGGGTCCACAGTTTACTAGTGGTGTATCCCCGGGAAAGATAAATAACATGTGTGGTGAACAAATTACAGCTGGGCAATTGACATAAATGAAGGCTGTACTGTAGTGCATATGCAAGATATAAAGATTACTATGTGATTCATGCGGGCATTACAACAAAATACATAGACCGTTATCCAACTACATCTATGACTAAAAATCCACCCTCCGAATATCATACGAACAAACATTGGGTATTAAGTTGCAAGCAACAGATAATCGCAGTAAGCAAAGTGTGTAATGTAAACAATAACATCATCCTTAGAGAAAGCATTGTCGTTTTCTCCCTAATGGAAACAACACATCCTCCATCCGTCACGTTTATGTCACTTGAGCATAGATGAAAAGGAGGCATGAACCCACTATCGAACATAAATACTCCCTCTTGGAGTTACTAGCATCTACTTGGCCAGAGCATCTACTAATAACAGAGAGCATGCAAGATCATAAATAACATAAGCATGAAGATAACATGGTAGATTGATAATCAGAAGACATAGCATTCAACATTCATCAGATCCCAGCAAACACAACATGTAGCATTACATAAAGATGATCTTGATCATGTTAGGCAGCTCACAATATCTAAACATGAGGAAGAAAGTGGAGAGAACAACCATCTAGCTATTGCTATGGACCCGTGGTCCAGGGATGAACTACTCACGCATCACTTCGGAGGAGGGCATGGTGGTGTAGACCCCTCCACTGATGATTTCCCCCTTCGGCAGGGTGCCGGGGAGAGCTCCAGAACCCTCCCGATCTCGGATGTTTCTCGGGAAAAAGTGGTATATATCTAGGGTTTACGTCTCGGGGGATTAAATAGGCGAAAGCGCAAAGGCGGGGAGGCCTGGGGGCCCCACACCCCCCCCACCGACGCGGCCAGGGGGCGCCGCCCTATGGTGTGGGCCCCCTGAGGCCCCCCTCCGGGTCTCTTCGAGACTCCATGGAACCTTCGGGAATTCTAAGACTTCTGGGCTTCGAAATTTCCAATTCCGATAATATTTCCATAACAACTTTTCTGAAACTAAAAACAACAAAAAATAGGGAACTGGCTTTGTGGCATCTTGTCAATAGGTTAGTCCGTAAAATCGATAAAAAATGGCATAAAGTGTATAGCAAACATGTGGGAAACAATAAGAAAACAACATGGAACATCAGAAATTAAGGATACGTTTATGACGTATCATGAACACACGTTCGTTGGGAGACCCCAAGAGGAAGGTATGAAGAGTGCAGCAGCAATTTTCCCTCAGAAAGAAACCAAGGTTGAATCGAACAGTAGGAGGAAGGAGTAACTTCAGAAGGTTGAAGCAGCTAAGATGGGGGGCGCACTGCCGGTTCAGCAACAACGTGGAACCTACACAACACAATCAAATCACTTTGCCCCAACAAAGCAGCGAGGTTGTCAATCTCACCGGTTTTGCTGAACACAAAGAGATTAAACGTATGGTGTGGAAAACAGTAGGAACAATACGAAGCAGTATGAAAGCAGTAGGTGTTTTATCAGTATGAGGAAAAAGGACCAGGGTCCATAGTTCATAGTGGTGTCTCTCTGTGAAAGATAAATAACATGTGTGGTGAACAAATTACAGCTGGGCAATTGACAGAAATGAAGGCTGCACCGTAGTGCATATGCAAGACATAAAGATTACTATGTGATTCATGCGGGTATTACAACAAAATATATAGACCGTCATCGAACTGCATCATTGTCTAATAATCCACCCTCCGAATATCATCTGAACAAACGTTGGGTATTAAGTTGCAAGCAACATATTATCGCTGTAAGAAAAGTGTGTAATGTAAACAATGTAAACTAGGTAAACACTGTTGTTTTCTCCCTAATGGAAACAACACATCCTCCATCCGTCACGTTTCTGTCACTCGAGCACAAATGCAAAGGAGGCATGAACCCACTATCGAGCATAAATACTCCCTCTTGGAGTTACTAGCATCTACTTGGACAGATCGTCTACTAATAACGGATACCATGCAAGATCATAAATAACATAAGCATGAAGATAACATGATATATTGATAATCAAAAGACATAACATTCAACATTCATCAGATCCCAGCAAACACAACATGTAGCATTACATAAAGATGATCTTGATCATGTTAGGCAGCTCACGGATCTAAACATGAGGTACAATGTGGAGAGAACAACCATCTAGCTACTGCTATGGACCCGTAGTTCAGAGATGAACTACTCACGCATCACTTCGGAGGAGGGCATGGTGGTGTAGACCCCTCCGGTGATGAATTCCCCTCCCGGCAGGGTGCCGGGGAGAGCTCCAGAACCCTCCCGATCTCGGGATGACGATGACGGCGGCCTCGGGTGTTTTTCGGGACGAAGTGGAATATATTTAGGGTTTACGCCTCAGGGGGTATAAATAGGCAAAAGGGCAAAGGCGGTGGAGGCCGGGGATCCCCACACCACCCCATGGCGCGGCCAGGGGGAGGGCGCGCCGCCCTATGGTGTGGACCCCCTGAGGCCCCCCTCCGGGTCTCTTCGGGACTCCGTGGAACCTTCGGGAATTCTAAGACTTCTGGGCTTCGAATATTCCAATTCTGAGAATATTTCCAGAACAAATTTTATGAAACTAAAAATGGCAGAAAACAGGGAACTGGCTCTGTGGCATCTTGTCAATAGGTTAGTCCGGAAAATCGATAAAATTGGCATAAAGTGTATAGAAAACATGTGGAAAACAATAAGAAAACAACATGGGACATCAGAAATTAAGGATACGTTTATGACGTATCAGGTGTGCCCCCTTGGTCGCGCCTGGTGGACCCCTGGGTGCACCAAGCACCGCCTCACGTCCCCCCATTTTCTTATAAATATCCTTTAACCCTAGAACCATCGGGGATGGAGTTATTTTCCACAAAAAATACAAAGAGGCGCCGTCACCTCGAAAGTACAATCTAGGGCTTCTAGAGTCATGCTCCGGCACCCTGCCGGAGAGGGAAATCGTCACCGGATGCCTCTACATCACCATGATTGCCTCCGGACATATGCGTGAGTAGTTCTTCTCGGGACTACGGGTCCATAGCAGTAGCTAGATGGTTTTTCTCTCCCCTATGCCTCCATGTTTAGAATCTCGTGAGCTACCTCACATCATCGAGACCACCATTATGTAATTGTGCATGTTGTGTTTGCTACGATACGATGAACCATGAGCTTATGATTATTTTGTTCATGTCAATATGATTAGTTTCACTTATATTTGTAGAGAGTTTTAATCTTGTCTTGCAGTGCTCTCCGTTGTTTATGATTACCTTGGCCACATAGTTGTTTTCACCTCCAAGAGAGGGTTTATATTCTAGATAGTGGGTTCATGCCTCCTGGCATGCGCTCGAGTGACAAAAACGTGTGGGGGAGGATGTGGTGTTGCCACTAGGGAGAACACAACGGTGCTCTTGTATATAGATGGGAACCACTGCTTACATTACATATTGATCTTAATGCATTTGTATGTTGCACACATAGCAATCACTCTGTTGCTGCAACTTAATACCAAGGGATTTGCTGGATAGCTTTCTTGAGGTGGACTTTTAGATATGGATGCATGCTGGATAACAGTCCATATGCATTGACGTAATGTCTACAATGTTTGAACCCATGAACTTTATCCCGTCATAATAGTATTGTTATACGTTCATGATTTGTCAATTGCCCAGCTGTAATTTGTTCACCCAACATGTCTTTTTGGAGAGACACCACTAGTGAACCTATGGCCCCCGGTCTTAATTTGCTCATATTGCAAACCTTATTTTAAGAACTTTCATAATTGTTTCCTTGTTGTTCTGTTTTTTTACTTTTATTGTTTTTCAAGACTCTATACGTTTAATTCTCATGTTTTCAGCAAGACCGGAAGATTGACAACCTTCCGGAAAGTTGGGGCAAGAGAGAGTTTATGTTTTGTGTGCATGTCCATCTTTGTTGATCTCGCGTGCAACAAGAAACTTTCTTCAAGACTGCAAAGTTCTACTCCTTCGATAACCCCGGTTTCTTGATTGGGGGAAAACTTACTCTAGGCTACATCATACCTTTCGCTTTGGGTCTCCCAACGATCTTGTGATCACGTCAACATCAAGTACTTTTTCTGGCGCCATTGTCGGGGATTTCTAGCTTGCTGTAAGGGGAGTCTCACACTTCCACTCTCTTTCTTTTTTTGTTCATGCTTAGTTTACTTTTATTTAGTCTTGTTTTCTCTTTATAAAAAACCAAAAAAAAAATGGTTCTCTAGTTTCTAGTCTCTTATTTGTGTTGATAGTTTATTTTTTGCATGGCTACCAATGGTTAATTTCTTTGAAACTAGATCTTATTGGCAAGGTGGGTTCACGGAAGATCACCAAAAAATTATAAGGAATACCTCTTGTCTCAAAACGGGAAACACTTATGGATACTTAAAAATAAATTGGATAGTTATGCTAGAAACTTGTGCTCTATATATGATACATCTTATTGCTGTGATAAATCCTGCTGCTATGTGGACTTTAAACACCTTCCGTTACAATGTGATTGTAATGATAATAAAATTATATCCTCTTATTCTTTGGGAAATTATGACTTTTATGATGTGAAACAAATTGAATAATTTATTGCTTGGATGGGTGCTACTGAAATTGATTCTTTGCTTAAAATTAAAATGATGCTTCTTACAAATCTGAAATTTGTATTATACTTGAATATTTCCATGATGATTATGAGCATAATGTCTATATTATTAGATATATTAATAGTTTCTCTCCTCCATAGGAAGAGACTAATGCCTTGCAAGATCCTATGGAAGAAGAAATTGCTGAAACTGGAACCTCCTTTCATGAAAAAGAGGAGGATAGTGATGATCAAAAGGAGGAAGAATGGAGTAGCTACCCATATCTACCTTCTAATGATAGTAACTATTTAACTCATACATTACTTGATTGCCCTCCATGATTGCCAAAGGAGGATGAGTGCTATTGATGAATGTAATGACCCTATTGTTTCTTTTGAAATACCCCTTTTTGATGAAATTGATACTTGCTATACTTGTGACCTTGATGCTTCTATGAATGAAACTTGTGAGAATGATTTTTCTACTGTTATTTATGATAATCCTTGCTACTTTGATAAATCTTATGATAATCCTCTATTTATTCCAACCATTGATATGCATGACAATCAGGAAGTTTGTTTGGAAAATTTATATGATAATGCCTTAGATGATGGTCCTATGTTACTTGATGTTATAAATTATAATGCTACTGAAAATGGGATTTCTATAATGAGTCCCATACCTTTGAAGAGTGACCAATCATCTTGTTTTAATATTTCTAAAAGTGGGAAAGAAGAGGCCATAATTTTTAATGTTGATCCCACCATTTTTGAGCTTGATATGAATTGTGTGATTTTAGATCATGACAAACATGCTTTATGTGATAGTTATGATGTTGAGTTTGTTCATGATTCTACTGAAAATTATTATGATAGAGAAAAATATGGTTGTAGGAATTTTCTTGTTATTAGAACACCTCTCTTTATGTTAAAAGTTTTGAAGTTTCTTTTGTTTTACCTTCCTATGCTTGCTAGTTTGTGCTTGTCTAATTAATTTATTTGCAAGATTCCAATGCATAGGAAGTGGGTTAGACTTGAATGTGTTTCATATTCGCTTCTTGATGCTCTATTTTGCTTCTATTCATATTTCTTATGTGAGCATCTCTGAAAATTTCTGAGCCTATCTTAATGGCTATAAAGAAAGTGCAGTTGGGAATATGCCCTAGAGGCAATCATGTATGATGTAATTCCCAATGTATTCATAAATTTATTAAGTCATCCTTGTTTTGAACATCTGATATATGTCATTGAATATGTGATTCGATTGTGGAACTATGTATTCATGTTGTTCATGCTAAATTGTCCTTGGTCATTAAGGTTGTGCTGGACACACACCCTAGACTAATGTGAGTGTTGGCTGATGCCTCAGTTCCACTTGTCATGGGCATGGCGATGCCATTCCAACGTTCACAGACTTGGCTAAAGAGTTTAGCAAGTTGGACTGACCCATATTGAGATGCAACGAGTAAGTTGTCATTTGCATGTCTCAATCAATGTAATACTTAGACCTGAGGTTGTCGCACAATCCGAGTTGTGGATCACCGACTTAGGTTCTGTCAAACGCTGTTATGTGACAAGGCAGTTATAAAGGCAGAGTTTGGGTCAAATGAGAAGCAAGCTGCATGATGTGGATAATCAAGATGGCATTTTGCCCTTCCGAATGGAGAGATATTCTCTAGGCCCTCTCTAGTGATATGATTCCAGAAGCATGGCCATGCGTGACTCAGTTAAGTGTTAACTGAGTCTATTGACTAAGAGTTAGTCAGATAGATCATATATCACGGACCGAGAAGAGAGTTGAGCTATTAAGGGATGACGATAATTCGCTTATAGTTCGGCAAGGTATATCGTGAGGCAAAAGGGACTAAGATGAAAGTCATATTGGAAGGTATGTCGTCATGACTCTATGGCACTTGGGAGTCGGCATGTTCTGCTAGGAGCCTCTACCGATTGATCGATTGAGAGTTGGACTCCAATCGTGTCCAAGTCGCCATGAGCCTGCAGGGTCGCACACTTAAGAGAGGGAGCAATTGTATTGGTCGGGTTGGACCCGAACCGGAAATGGACTGAGTTTGTGAGTCGGACTCACAGAGGGAATGGGCCACAAGCATTGTGAAGCCCACTACCACTCGTTGTATAAAGAGGGGCGCAGGTTGCCCAGCGGGCACGTTACTTCACTCCCATGCGTTGGGAACCCTAGCCCCACTCAGTCCAGCCGTCGCACCGGACCTAGCAGTCCGCCGTCGGAGCTCCTCCTCGCACGTGTGGATACCGGCAGAGGTGCTGTACGTTCAGCACTTCGACGTTCGTGTTATTGAATCGGTTGGATCAGATCGTGGGACTACACTGCATCGACGCGCTGCATCGATAATCTGCACCTGCGCGTCTAGTGGTAATCCTTGTGGCCTTCTACCTCGGCTAGATCTTGGAAGTACCGCGTAGAAAAGTTTTCGTTTATCTCTACGTGTTCCAACAAGTGCTCATGGGAGGCAACCCGCTTTTGTTTTCCTTTGTTATCATTTTGTTTTCTTTTGTTGTTTTTCTATTTTGGAAGTTGTTACCTTTGTAGCAACTGCTCATTATCCTTTTTATTTAGTTTTTGTGCCGAGAGTAACCTCTAATTGAGAGGTAGTGCGATCTGGGGAAGCTGCTGTTCTGAAATAGATTTCTGGGTTGTTACCAAAAAATTCATATCCCTCAGCAAGAAAGTCGGATTGCTTTGAAAAAAATATACACATTCCCCAGGTTGTTATATAACTTTTGACAGTTTCTTACTTTTGGATTTGAGTAACAGAAATTTTTTGAAAAAAAAAATCTTTAGTGGCTGTTCTGTTTGATAGATTTCTGCTAATATTTACATTTGCGTCTTAATCTCTTTCTTTTGGTGTTCTTTTGAGAGGGAGATCTTTAAAAGAAGTTCTGACAGTAGCTAATATTTAACTTAAGTGTGATACTTGTGTTTAAACTTAATCAAGTGGATTTATTATTTTGATTACACTAACGTTGCTAATGAAGATTGTGAGTAAGTTTTAGGTGGAGGAAGTTTTCAAGTGTATGGACATAAGAATGATGTGATGAGATGAAGGATGGAAAAAAATCTCAAGCTTGGGTATTCCCATGTCAGCCCAATACATATCCAAGAAGTACAAGCTTAAAAGCTTGGGGATGCCCAAGGCATCCCCTTCTTCATCAACAAACATATCATGTTTCTTTCAAAACATCTAACACTATATTCTTGGAGCGAAATTTTATTTTGATTTCGTTTTGTTTTGTTTTCTTTGCTTTAGCTTTTATATGGATCCTAGCACTTTTATTTTGGGAGAGATATGCTCCACTTTCATTGCCTATAACACTCTAGTTTTCACTCTTATTGTTCTCTGAGTGTTCACTTTTTGTTAGTACTGCGTTTAGCCCATGTTTTTCACTCGAATTTTTTTCAGAGCTTATTGGTTTGCTTCATTTATATTTGATTAGCTCTCTGGTCTTTGATGATTATTTTCTTTGAGAGCTTTTTCGAATAAGTTGATTGGTGTTGGAGAAGAGTAAATTGTTTCATGCTTATAGTGGTGCAATAGGAAGCTTGTTTTGACTGTGGCATAGGCTTTGGCATGTCATGTTAGATGTTATTTTAATTTTGTGCTTAGTTATTTATAATGTATCATGACTAGTCTCAAATAGCTGAGAGTGCTTAATGTGCCATTGAATTTTATCATGTGTTGTTCTCTCATATTGAAGCATGGTATTGTGGTATTTCTCCTTTGAATGCTTTATCTGGATTGACTTGGTGCATGATCACACCATGTTATGACTACAAACAAATTCACTTCCATCGTTGATTATCATTTAATTTTTGAATTGTAATATCACTTCATGCTTTGATTAACGATGTTTTGTCACTATGCATGATTATGGTCGTTATTTCTCTCTTAGTTGGTTGCTCCCAGTCTTTTGCTAGCCTACACTTGTACTGAGTATGAGATCTACTCATGCATCCAACTCCCAAAAAACCAAAGTATGCCAAATGTGTCCACCATATATACCTATATGTGGTATTTCACCGCCACTCCAAGTAAATTTCTCGTGTGCTACCTTTAAACATTCAAAATTATAACCTATTTGGTGTTCTTGATTTAGCTCATAAGGAAGTAGTTTAAAGTTTATTATAGTATTAAATATGTGCTCATTTAAATTTGCAGAGAGCTGGTGCCAAATAATCACAAAAAGGCACTTCCCCATGGTTTGATGAAAGCTGGTGGGTACCCGTGAACACGGCTATCCCTGATTTGTGAAAGAAAGGTGAGGGTAGTGCCAAACTAATAAACAACGGAAACCGCTCTCAAAAGTCTAAAAACTTTTCTTGGCATGGATTATGATAAGTTTTTCATTACCATTCGTTTACATAGACATACACCTCTCTCAAAATTGTTTTCAATATCTCTGTTTTATCAAATAAAAAGCTATAACACATGAGTAATCCCTGCTTCCCTCTGCGAAGGGTCTTTCTTTTACTTTTATGCTGAGTCTTCATCTTTTTACTTTATGCACCGGCTAAGAGAGCATAGTTGTCATTCTGAGTATAATGTGCATAGACCCAAAATTTATTATTGATTGGTTCATGATTTGTGGTATTGCTTGCTCTCAAATTATTTGTATCTAGTCACCATTTAAACTTTGAAGGTGTCCTGGCATTTATGTTTTGCTACCACATGAAGGACTAGCTGGATCCCACTTTATTATTTTTTTCTTTATGATTGAAACAACTGTATCACTTTCAAAGTTTCATTATTCATTTTCTTTTGTTTGTGTTTCTTTTCATGTGCAACATGGTTGCTAAGTTTACATTAGTTGAAATAATATTTATCATGCCTTTGTTAAAGTACTTTGATTTTACATAACGTTGATCAAGATTTTTGTTTGCTTCATTTCACCTCAAAAATTATTTTCTTATCACATACCTACTCGAGGACGAGCAAGAGTTAAGCTTTGTGATGCTGATACGTTGCAAACGTATCTATATGTTTTGATGCTACATGCTTGTTTTCTACCCAATACCTTTTGTTTTCCACATGTTTTCTTTCGTTTTCCATATGTTTTCACTTACTAAGATATTAACAAGATGCCCCAGGCAAGTTGTTGTTTTCTTCTGTTTTTCTATTTCATAAAAGTTCTTAATGAAATATTCTCGGAAAGGGCTGAAAATCCACGAAAACCGATTTTTACCCGGAGCGAAGACGGTGTACAAAGGAGAGACGGAGGGGAGCCAGGGGCCACCAGGAGGGTGCCACGAGCCGCGCCTGGTGGGACCCTAGGCGCCCCGCGCACCGTCTCACGTCCCCCCTTCATTTATAAATTTCCTTTAACCCTAAAACCATCGGTGCGGAGTTACTTTCCATGAAACATACACATGCGCCCTCACCTCGAAAGTCCAATCTAGGGCTTTTTGTTCTTGTTCTTAGCAACATAGCCAGGACCTTTGTTGCAATTTTTGTCCTTTGAACTACCACACTCTTATCGATAGGGCCCTTGCCCTTAATTATTGCAATCTCTTCCTTCAACCTAGATTTTTTCTCAAGAATATTTGCATGATCACAAAAATAAGTAGAAGTACTATGAACATTGAATTGAGCTAGTTGAGTTTGAAGTTATTCATGTGACTTGGTGAGGGTAGAGTGTTCACTCTCTAAGGCCTTGTGAGCTTTGGTGAGCTTCTCTAGCTCCTTGGTTAGTGTATCATGACCAACACCAAACTCAATCCTTTTCTTTTTATCCAATTTATATTTAGAAATAGCACGATCACGTTCCTTAGTGAGCTTGGAAATTATTTCATTGTATGACTCCTCAATAGTCTCAACTTTTCTCCTCCCGAGAGACTCAAAGCTCATGCTCTTCCTCAAGAGTATTGGTAAGAGATGCAATTTCAAGAGCATCCTCCCTCTCACCTTCACTTTTCTTCTCAAGAAGCTCTTGATCCTCTCCATATTGGCTCATGAGAATCTCAAAGTGATTTTGGTCTCACCTCGCAAGTTAGTCATAAAAAGGTCTAACGCGGCAAGTTCATTTTCCACACTAAGTCTAGCAAGATCATTCTTTTCATTTTGAGTCTTAGAGATGGAAGAAGATGATACCTCGGGTGCCTTGGTCATGAAGCACTTTGCGGAATGGTGGGGAAGGTTCTCTATGGGGAATTCAAAGAGAGATGGAGATGATGAAGATACAATTGCAATGGTGGCACTTCACTTGTGGTGTCTTCTTCTTCTTCATCATCATCACCGGATGCGTACTCTTCTTGAGTCACCAACACAATCCTAGAAGTTGGCTTCTTGTTGGAGGTGGTCTTCTTGAATAAAGGCTTCTTGCGTGTGAGCTTTGACTTGTCCTTGAGAACAAATTTCCCTCCTTGAGTTTCTCTATTCTCGAAGGGGCACTCGGCAACAAAGTGATATTTGTCTTGACAATTGAATTAACACCTCAATTTTGAGTCCCTCCCTTGGCATAGATTGACTTGGTCTTTTCCTCAACATAGGCCTTGGCCTTGGGTGGGTTTCTCAAAAACTTTTGGGCTTGGAGAGCCATGAAGTCTTTGAGAACCGGATCATACTCTTTGGGATTTAGAGGAGCTAACTCTTCTTTAGATTCAACCTCATCTTCTTTGTCCACCACCTTGGTCACACTGGCCTTCAAATCAATAGAGGCCCCTTTGTGTATTCCAATAGCACGAGCACAATAGTCTTGAGCAAGCTTGGTTTGCACTTGAAAGGATGCCATGTCTTGCATAACCTCATTGGAAGTCATTAGATGGTAGTTGTGTCTTCCTTGGATGCTCTTGAACTCAACGGGCTCAAATGTAATGAGGACACTCACATACTTCCTATTGATCCAATCATCATCCACATAGGTGGCACCGAGACCACTAAATATGGTAGCAAGGGTCTCGAGTCTTCGATACATGTTCTCATTACTTTCACCATCAAGCATATAGAACCCTTCGACCTCATTGCTCAAGGCATCAATCATATTCCTCTTCATGCTCTCATTTCCCTTTAACATGGAGATAAGAGCATCCCATGTTTCTTTGAGCATGGAGAATTGTTGAATGTGTGGCATGATCTTCTCTTTCGCGGCTTGTTGAATCATGTGCAAAGCCACAAAGTTGAGATGACAATCAACCACTTCTATTCTTTTCAATTTATTTGAATCAACGGGCTTGTATCCATCTTCAATGATTCTCCATATCTCAATGCAAGAAGAGTTCAAGTGATTTTTCATGAAATATTTCCATTGACCAAAGGAACGTGCATCAATTTTTGGTGGGTCACCTCTATTGTTTTATATGAGGGTGAGGAATAGGAGGGTTGGGAGAGTACCATCCGGGACCGCAATGAACTCTTCCTTCCCATCCTTTCCCTTAGATGGTGAGGGTTTCTTAGGCTATGAAGATTCACTTTTAGTTTCTTCACCCCCTTCCTCATCATCCTTGTCATCCGGAATGGTATCCTTCGGAGACGCCGATGCGGAAGGAGTCGTGTCCTTAGCTTTCATGAGTTGCACTATCATTTCACACAACCCTTGCATTTGGGTCTCCATGGAGGATGTCAAGTAAGCATGCATTTCCTTGAGATCATCCATGGTGGCCGAAGCCGAGGGCACGGTAGTTTCCTCTTTGCTAGCCATACTTTCTCTTAGGCGGCTAAGCCCGAATTAAGAGCCGATCAACTCTAATACCAATTGAACGGATCGATGGGCACCTAGAGGGGGGGGGGGGGAGGGGGTGAATAGGTGCTAACTCCAAATTTTAATAGTTTTTCGATTTAGTGTTGACACAAAGGTAAATTCTCTAGATATGAACTATGGTGAATTTACCTATATGGCAAGGACTACCCTAAGAAAGATACAAACACAAAATGAAACTAAAGGATAGAAGGAACAATGGTGGAAGCACGTGGAGATTCCTGAGTTCCTCCTTTGAGGAGAGTACGTCTCATTGGAGGGGTGTGAGTTTCACCACGAAGGCCTACTCAATGCCACAAAGGCCTACTCAATGCCACAAAGGCCTCACCCTATTCTCCGATGAACCTCGCCACGAAGGCCTAGTTCACCTTCCACTATTGAAATCCTTCAAGGCGGAATCCAGAGCCTTTACAGTGAGCTTGAGTCACACACCCACAACTGAATTGGGGGCTCTCAAGAACACCAAGAATCTTCTACAAGAAACAAGCAAGTAACAATGAGGTCTAGGTTTTTCACAAGGAAAACCTAGACACAAATCCCTCAAGTGAATGAGGGGGAAATAAAAAACGGCTTGGTGAAGTCGTAGATTGGGGCATTCTCCTTCAATCCTCCGAAGACCAATGAGTTTGGGTGGAGGGATTGGGAGAAATCTACTCCCTCCGTTCGGAAATAGTTGAATGCCAAGTGAGTGTATCTAGACAAAATACTTGTCTAGATACATTTGTTTGGAAGTCAAGTATTTCCGAATGGAGGGAGTAGCTTTTATGTGAGATCATTAATGGTGGACTTCAATGCTGGACAAGCTAGCTCTTTGGAGAAGATGGAGCAGGGGTATTTATACCTCTCTCCCAATTCTAGCCGTTGCAGAGTCACTTACCCGGAGTCTCCGTCCTAGGGGCGGAGACCTGCAAGTATCCGGGGCGACTCCGACCACGGACTAGGCATATGTGACTTTTCACCAATGGGCAAAACAGGTGGCCGGAGTCTTCGAGGATACTCCGGCCTTACTCCGGAGGAGGCCTCTATGAGTGTTCACCAAAAAGCAGATGAAGGGGCTGGAGTCTCCGGGGTTACTCCGTCCATACTCCGGGGTGGCCATCTGAGGGATTTCGTCAAGTAGCAGAGTTGCTCTGTGAAGTGAGACAGAAGTCTCAGGGAAAGTCTCCGGTGTTTTCACACCGGAGTCTCCGGCCTGATTTCTTCAGGCAGACTGAGAGTTGCTCTTCTTTGCTTTTTGCAAACAATGCTTCCATGATAAAATAACCTGAACATCTGTAACACTTGGCACACAGTTAGGTGATTACCAATGTTCTTATCTAACACTCAAAACCAAACTTAGGGAGAACTAAAAATGTTCTTTCAGTAGTCCCGTCACCACGACCATGACCCCTACCACGCGACGGCTTAATCCCTAGCGGCAGCCTCCGCTAAAGAACGTATATGTAGGAAATCGAGGAACGCTCACTGACTTATAGAACCCTAGGCTTGGTGAAGAGGGCCCCAGAGAGAGGGGTATGGTAGCATTCGTCAATGACACGGATCCAAGCGGGATCTGCAGTAGCCGTCCCCTTCTGAATCTAGCACAAGTGCCCTCTAGAAGCACCACGACGCGACGATGTAGAAGACGGAACTGCCCACAACTGCCCAAAAAACTCTTCCACCACCTCAACACTTGACCCAACACCACTGACAGATGGGCCACAGTCCGCGTTGACAGCTGGACCACCATTATCTGAAGCTCTCAAGTCCGCGTCCGCGGAGATCGCCGGAAACACGACCGAATCTCCAGGCCATGGCGACACAGGGGACAGAGCCCGTCGTGGCAGACAAATCGAGATGCGCGCCACGTCGACGAAATCCTTCCCGCCATACCTCCATCTAATCGCGGTGGAATTTACCGGGGATCGCGGCGAAAGTTGTCGATGTGCACGAACCCCTCATCCGCGTGACCGTGTCACGACGGGGAGAGGCACCACTCCTCCTGGGCGCTGCTCCGGTCGAGGATCTCGTCGGGGTGCAAGGAATCGTGACAGGAGGTGTCCAGACGGGAGGGGAACGACGAGGCGATTACGGTGGCGCGGAGGGAGAGCGAGGAACAAGCATGGCACTCATCAATGAATCTCGTTGGCCCGCAAGGTATTTTTGTTAATTCAAAGCCGGACGAAATCCTTCCTCCTTCTACAAGGACTTATTACTTGTGGTTTGAACACCACATTTACAGCAGGCTTACAACTGTTATTAAGAAAATGCAAACTCTTACAACCACATGAGAGGAATAAAATAGAGGAGTCCCATATATATTCTTAATTTCTTATACAGTATAGTACTCCCTCCGTCCCAAAAAGATGTCTCAATTTTGTCAAAAATTACATGTATCTACACACATTTTATTGCATGGATACATTTAGATTGGACAAAATTAAGACGTCCCTTTTTGGACGGAGGGAGTACGTAACAAACAGACACGAAACAAGGAGAGACAAGCTAGTGTACTCTCTTCTAGGGTAGTTTATCCCCAATCGAGAACCACTAGTAAAACATGGCAGTTCTGCCTGATGCAAAGCATGCAAACGCACTCCCATAATCCGCCGGCGCTAGGGGTGCCCAAAAAAAAACGAAGGACAACTTGCCACATTCGTAGGAAAGCCCCCCTGACCGGCAGCGGAAACAACGGGAGATGCATCAACGCATCGGCTAGCAGCGCAGGCCAACGTACACCACAAAGCACGGCGAGTCCGGCCGCACCACACGGCGGCCGGAGACACAAACGAACGAACGTACGGGCGGAAACGTAGGGTGGATGGAAGAGGTTTTATCATCAGTCGCGGTGGCACACGAGCAGCGCGACGCAGCGGCAGATGATGCGGAGCCGCGCCCTGTGCTCCCGCACCACCCTGACCAGGCCCCGCCCTCCCGCGCGCTTTCCCTGGCTCATGACGGACAGCTCCATCTCCCTAGCTCCGGCCTTCTCTTCTCGTCGATCTGCTGCAGCTTGAACAAAAAAAAAAAAACGTGTGCTTAGCACGTACTGTTGGATCGACACTAGGCTAAGATCAAAACTGGAGCGGCGGAAACCGGCGAGCCAATGCCAAACACTTCGGGCTCCTGCGCCTTTATACTGCACTGCACGCGGAGGAGAGCTGGATAGTTCAGTGCATCTGGCTGCCGCACTGTCCAGCTGTATGTGTGTACGTACGTACGTACCGGGGCTTTGACCGCGGTAGCAGCTCACCGTGAGTGATCCCGTGCAGATACACCAATATCTTTTTCCTCGTCACCGGCCGGACGGCCGGAGCTAGCCGGATCCATCCCCCCCGTCTGGATAGTCCAACATGTGCTCGTCGATCCGGATCCGATCTTTATCGTTTTCCGCACTCGAGCCTACTCGACCTCTTGCTGAATTAGTTACTGTATATATGTATCTTTCATGCGATTCCGGTGTGTTTCCGGATCCGGCGGCCGCCCGGTATGGCCGGCCGGCCCCGCCTTGTTTGTTGTTGGTCATCGCTGCCACGCCGCTGCCTTGTACTGCGGGCTATCGCCTTTTCTTCGCACATTTGCAAAGAGCAAATACCTCCTGTCCTGTCTGCGTGCATGCCCTTGGCCGAGGAGCAGGAACCTTGCTTTCAGTGGAGCGCAAGATATATAAATCCTCGATCTCAAGGCTATCATCACCTGGAATACTGCTATTTCCTTGTCTTGCTTTCTGGACGATCCATGCATCCAATTTGGACACACGCTTTTGCTGAGACCAAAGTTTGCAGGGACGGGGTATGTGGACGACTCATGGGGCTGGCTCGCCTTTTTTTTTTTTTTTTTGATCACAGAAGTTTTCATTCGCTTTAACAGCAGCGTACATGTACAATCTTGGATTGCATGATGCATGAAACTGTAGCTATATCTGCATTTAGGAATGTATCTACGCCTGAATTTAAACACTTGTAGCTAAAAGAAGCATTGTGAATCTGCACTGCCAACTTAATTGGCTTTGATGATGAGCTCTAGAATTATAACCTTTGTTGATATGATATATCCTGGAAGTATCAAAGGATTTGGAGGCTGCTGTTTGAGAGTTGTGGTCTGATGGACCAATGTCCCGGAGCAAGCATCATGTTTTGCGATGCTGCCGCAGTCGCCAACGTTCGCACACTCTGTCAAAAAGGTTGCCTGATGAATCTGAAGTGTTCCTGCAATCTATCTGGAACATTAACATCAAGCCGAATGCATCAGCCTGAATGGCAGATGTTGTTGGTGGGGATATGGCCGAGATACACAGATGAGAGCAACCTCGATAGCCTCCGAACTGTATGAGACCAAGCTGCATCCAAGAAAAATATGAGACGTGAGATGGTACATCGTGGATAGTTCTTCCCGGCGCGAGTGATGTATTTTGGCCGGCATAGGCATGGCCCTGTCTTTGCTTCCCTTGCACAGAAGCCTCATCCAACACCACGGAGATTGAAGTGTGAGCTGTATGGCCCATCTGAGAGGTAACTGCTACCTCCATATTGGAGCCCTGCATGATCGCCATCGCTGCAGCATGAACCTGCAAAGGGGCACTTAATTTTGTGCAAAAACGTGCAAAGACAGGACGTGGCCTCCCCATGCCCTGCACTGTACCCATGTACGAGTATACATCAAGTGCCTAGTAAGTTGAACCGCACACGCGTACTCTCCCGCGATCTTCGGGGTCTCAACTGCTCCGTTGACCTTTCTCCGAGATAGATGATTCTTCTGGTACCCGGATTCCCCAAGTGCAACTCGGGTAACCCGGCGAACACCCATTTCAGCATGCCGCCCTTGATTCTTCTTACCGAGATAGGTCCATCTCGGTAACCTTCATCTCGGTCCGGGTAGTCAACCCGGTCAACTCCATCTCGGTATCCACTGTTAGGACACCAACTTGTACCAAGCTTAGCCCTACTCGGGGTAGCCCCCCGACATTAGTCTCCGAAGCTAGTATGGTCCGGCGAACTTGGACGGTGGGCCGTGCAAGCTTAAATTAATAAGTTTCGAATCATTCGACCGAGATACTCTTATCTCGACTGGATCTCAACCTCGAATTCGGAATCAATCCACAATTATCGCTATGGTTATGGATTCGGTTTTGCCGAGATCCCAACACCTAGTCGTTTTTCTTCGTGGACTCCGCTGGTGCGAGTCAAAATCGCCTCGTTTTCCCCGCGTTGTGGCTTCGCCACGTCGTAGGAGACCGCGGCGCACGTCGCCTCGTGCTTCGCGCCCAACTGTGCACGCACCGCACGCACGCCACGTCCTGTGCTTGGCCCCACCTACAGTCTAATCAGGGTAGAGCACTCAAGTGCACCTCGCGGTTTGCGCGGGATTAACTGCGCACGATACGCGCTGCAGTTCCGCTTTGTGCGTTTTTACGTGCGAAGTAACCGCATCGTTTCCACGAATCGTGCCACGATTAATCCGGGGTGGTTAATGCCCTGGGGGTATAAATACCCGAGTGTTCCCTCCTTCCTCTTCTCCTTCACCATTTTCTCCTTACCTCTTCCTCTTCACCGCACGCACACGCAGAGCGCTCCGCTCCGCTGCGCGCAGTCGAGCTCCGTCGCCATCACCACCCTCTCATCTTTCATTTCCTTCTTGGAGGCCTATCTTGGCCTCCATCCTACCGTCGAGATGTGGAGTAAATACTTCCAGTTTTGGAAGGAAGTTATTCCTAATCCCGAGAACCCGGATGCGCCCAAGCACATGACACAGTGTGGGGCCGCCATGGTGATCCCTCGCACTGGTTCCAAGTTCCCACGAATCGGGGCTTGGAGTCCCGCCTAAAGTGGCAGCGCGGTTTTTCTATGTAAAGAATGCCACCGACATAGATCTCATTAGCCTCCCTGCGTTTCACAACAGTCCACCCACCGAGATGGTGAACTGGGACTACAACCCCCCGAGATGCAGTTCCCGAGGTCAACCTCGTCCACAACCAACTCATCCAACTTCTCCGCGCCAGACTCCGAGCAGATGATCTTCTGGCAACCTTCGTGAGTCGCCGAGTCCTGCCACTCTAGCGCCGGGTTCACAAGATGTGCTTCATGAGCGGGTGCTGAGACTCGATCCGGGTTACCACCATTGAGCTTTCCAAGAAGGAGGTGTTCACCCGGGTCAAGGCGATCGCCAAGACCAAACTCGGCGAGGACTTGGAATGGGGCCTTGAGCCCTACAATAGAGCACACCAGGCGCCTAATGTAAGTATCTCGAACTCCACCGAGTTACATTCATCCCGGTATGCTTCGAGATAACTCTATCTCGGAATTGATGCTTTGTGATTCGCATATGCAGGTTTTTCCCCATCAGCAGGAAGAGAACGACGAGACTCCGTCAGATCACTGGGGTGAGGGTTGAACCAAAGACGACACGGAGGACTACGATGACGAGGACAATCTGCCGATCCCGGACGCCTTGCTTGCCGCCAAGCCAGTAAGTCCCGAGTTCCAGCCTCCATCCGAGACTGGTCCGAGGACGACGAAGAAGTTGATGACGACTGTATTATTGTAGAGGTACTTGATCCCACTCTGATCTCATACACGTACCCTCTGCTCTCGGCCTTAGTTGATCCGGGAAAGCAGGTTCTTGAAGTTCCTCCCGTGGCCGTGGCCGCCCCCGTGGAGACAAGGAAGAGATCTGGAAGCGGAGCAGTAGCTCCTCCTCCCAAGAGGAATAGGAATAAAGTCGGGAACAAGGGTCAAGCTTCCCGCAAGAGCAAGCGGCGCATGTCGGACGGGTAAGTTATTTTCCAAGATGCATTTTTTTTGTCTTTGCAATTTCTCTTGTTCTTTGCCTTTTGCCCGGGTTGATTCAGTTGCTTTGGTTTTTTTACTTCTCTTTTCTTCTTATAGTGATCCTATTGAGATCCACATGACCGAGCCTTCCGCGTTCACCTCGTTGCCAAGACGCCCTGTCTCGGTGCCACCGACATCCACGCTCTCTCCTGTGATCCAGCTCGCAGAAGCAGGAGGCTATACTATTCTCGAGCAGGCAATCCCGGAAGCCCACTCCATGGACATGCCGAAAATGCCCATCCCCGAGAGGGAAGATCATGCTCTGGTGCTAGAAACATAGGCACCGAGATGGAGAACGTTGAGGCTCCAGAACGCACAGAGTCGGCGCCAGAGCAGCAACAGCAGCAACAGCCAGAGGACCCACCGCGGCAGCAAGTTCCACCACCACCAACACCCCCCAGCGCAACCAGCAGCACAGCTAGCAGCAGCACCAGCAACACCAACAACAACCCCTCCTCCTACTCAGCAACCTATAGCTCCTCCGACACAGCAGCCACCTATGGCTCGATCTGTTCCTCCTCCCCCGCCGAGACAGGCCTTGGCGCTTGTCCAGAGTGGTTCAAAAAGGACTACCGAGATGGAGCAGCCTGCGGGAAGGAGCTGTATGTGCCGTCCCGGCCGAGGAGTGCCTATGCGCCCCTGAAGAAGACCGGGACCGAGCAGAAGAAAGCGAGCACGCTGATGGTCAGCTCCGACATGCAGAATTTCCGCACCAAGGGCTTGGAGTTCGCCATCAAGACTTGGATGTGTGCCTTGACCAGATCGGGTACATCCGCGACACTCACACCGGGAAGAAGCTGGGCCCGTTGGACCACTACCGCAAGGAATGAAACCAAGACGATATCGGCCAGGTCACCATGCAAGTTGCGGCCTCCTCCAGTACTCTCACGCACAAGATGCACTCCCTCCGATCTGCGGCCGAAGACGCCGAGATCACTTCTCGGGTATGTAACTTTTTACCTTTCCGGTTTTTCCCGAGATTACACATTGCAAACCCGAGATACACACATACATCCAGTCCCCGAGATTTGGGCCGAGTAGCCTTCACACACCGAGTTAAGGGTTACTTAGGTCGAATCTTTAACTCACCATTCATTTGCTTCTTTGCAGGTTTGCACAGAGACCCGCACCAAACTGTACCAGAGGCTCCTCTATACCCACCGTGATCTCTATGAGCACAACCAGCGTCTCCAAGAGTAGCTGGGAGGCAAAGGTACCATTTTCTAACACCGAGATATCGTGTATGCTTTTTAATGTATCGATTTTCTAACTTGCATTCTTTTTATCTTGAACAACCGTGATTGAGGAGCGGCTGATGGGATCTGTCACCAAGATCTCGCAGCTCGAGAATGAGCTCCCTTCTCTGCACTTCGCGTTTTGCACTTGTACGCTTGGTTGCTCTCTAACACTTTCGTTTCTGTACAGGTGATATCAAGGGACTCCAGGCCCAACACCAGTATTGTGCCACTCTGGCCGAGTCGGCCGAGACGAAGATCTCGGCCCTGGAGAGTAAGTTCTTCACCTCTATTTGCATCTTAGCACCATGATCTTGATTAATTGCTAATCACTGCCTTCTCTGTACAGAGGAACACAAGGGCTTCGCAACTCAGCATCAGAGCTGCCTTACCATGGAAGAAACTGCGCTACATCTCTCGGATTGTGAGGCCAAGTTCAAGGACGAGCTCCAGTCCGAGAAGGCCGAGGTAACTCGGCTAAAATTAGAGCTTGCCGAGATGCAAACGTTAAAAGCCGAGGCGGAGAAAACCAAGGTTGAGCTAGAGAAGGATGCTGCTGCTGAAAAGGCCCGCCAAGAAGAAGAGATCCGGAACCTCATGGACCAGCACACCGAGATCGAGACCAGGGCGAACTCTCTGCAATCCCAGCTGGACAAGAAAACCCGAATGCTGACAAGTGGCTGACTCAGCTTGCCAAGCTGAACCTGGACCTGAAAAGTAAGCCCCCTTCTCTTCTCTGTTTCTTCTAGTTTTTGATCTGATCCACAGTACTGATGTTGATTAACTCGGACAGCTTATCTCACAGGAACCTTCCCCCTCTCGGAAAGTGGCGCCGAGAAGGCCATCCAGAAAACCCGGGAAAGGAGAGCTCAAGCTGGGGACATTCTCTTGGAGAGGGCCAATGCTGAGGACCTTCTGGCGGCCATGAAGGACCGAGTCACGCCACTCAAATCTATTTGAGCTTATCTCCCGTCAAGTGCTATCCGGGTGTACAAGGCCTTCTGGCCGGGTATGGAGGTCCCAGGGTCAATTGAAGAGCTGGCCAAGTGCCTCGAGAAGACCAAGGACCGGCTCCGGAAGTGGCATGCTTCTGCTGCACACGCTCGCGCAGATGAAACCTTGCAGTTCGTTCTGTCTTGGTATGAGTCCATCGATCTCGAGGTGCTCAAGACCATGCGTACCAAGTCCAAGTGGTCCACGTATGAGGCCGACGTTCATCGTCGCCAGGAAACCGGATTCCGGCTCGCCTCCTACGCCGAGACCAAGGGCTTCATCGAGGGTCCCCCCGAGCCAGAGACCGAGGACGAGGAATCTGAGGATGAGGGCGGCGAGGCTGAAGGGTAAGCTGGCGAGGAGGAAGGCTCCGAGGAGGTTGACGAGGTGATCAAGGTCGAGACCGATCCGGCCGCAAACACCGGATCAGCAGCCTCCACCGAGATCCCTACCGTGAACCCGGTCCGACCGAGACAAACACCTCCGAGACGGCCACCGAGTCCACCATTCCAATGGGGGCCGACACAGCTCCCACTCCTTTGGCTATGACCTAATGCTTATCAAACACTCTTTAAATTTGTTAGATCCCCGGTATGCCGGGTGCAGATGTAATGAAAAAGTTTATCAATTTCTACTTTGCTTTTAATTCAGTTTGCGCAAGACTGGCTATATGCCAGATTGCTTTAAGTCGAGTCCTCGAGTTTGTTTTCTTATCCACTCAGATTTTTTATTCTCTGCTCTTGCCTACCACTTGTGGTTTTTCTGACAGTCGAGTCACGAGATTTCCAAAACCAAGTTTACAATATTCACAACTCTGACATAAGAATTAAAACTGCCCAACACTTAGCCAAGAAGGAAAAAACAACAACTTATGTCGGTTTGCTATCTCTTTATTTCCTTAGTAGTTTTTCATGTGATCATTGACCCTTAGTTTGTTCTCTTGCTTGCCATGAAGCCGGGTTTCGGACAGAAGCAAAGTCGAAGAGTTGGCTCTTAGGTTTAAGCACACTGCTAGACCGACATACGAAATTCCGAGATGACCAACCGGCATACAAGAGTAAAAAAGTAAGTACACACAACAAGTTAGGCACAGGCAGTCCCCGGGTTCCTTCTCGGGGTGCCGACATAGTTTTAACTCGGTAAAGATATACATACAATGCATTTTCATGAATGAAAACGATGAAGTAGAGCTACATTCCAAGGGCGCTTAGTTTCTTCTTTCGTACATATCCATCTTGTTCTTCTCCTAATCCTGGGCATCAATGAGATAGTACGCATCGTTGTGCAGAGCCTTGCTCACAATGAATGACCCTTCCCATGGAGGAGACATCTTGCGCATCCCGGCTGCGCGTTGCACAAGCCTAAGTACCAGATCTCCCTCTCGGAATACCCGGGGGTTCACTTTCCGGCTATGATAGCGTCTCAGATACTGTTGATATACAGCTGATCTCGACAAAGTTAATTCTCTTGTTTCTTCTAGCAAATCAACATCATCTTCTCGGGCTTCTTTTGCCTCTTCCTCTGTATAGAGGGTCACTCTCGGCGAGTCATGTTCTATGTCGGTTGGCAATACAGCCTCTGCTCCATACACGAGGAAGAATGGCGTGTATCCGGTAGATCGGTTAGGGTAGTCCTTAGACTCCACAACACCGTTGGTAGCTCATCCAACCAACAACCCGAGGTTCGCTATAATGGCTCAATGAACTGAGGTTTTATTCCGGACAGAACCATGCCATTGGCTCTTTCAACTTGCCCATTTGATTCCGGATGCGCGACTGATGCAATGTCTAGTCGGATCCTCTTCTCCTTGCAGAATCCAGCAAAAGCCCCCTCAGCAAAATTTGTGCCATTATCCAAGATGATCCCATGTGGATAACCATATCTCAGGATAATATCCTTCAGAAAGGTCACATCCGTGTGCCCATCACACTTCCGGATTGGCTTCACCTCAATCCACTTGCTAAACTTGTCCACCATGACCAAGATGTGGGTCATGTTGCCCTGAGCTGGCTTGAAAGGCCCCACCATGTCCAAGCACCATACTGAAAATGGCCAAGTGATATGAATGGTCTTGAGCTCGGAGGCTGGCATGTGGATCTTGCCGGCATATCTCTGGCACCCATTGCACTTCCTTAATAAATGTTCTGCTTGCTGCAAGGCAGTGAGCCAAAAGAAGCCATACTGAAATGCTTTCTTCACTATAGCCCGAGATGAGGCGTGGTGCCCACATTCTCCTCGATGTACCTCCCAGAGAATTTCTCACCCTCTTTTGGTTCAACACAACATTGGAGCACTCCTGTGGTACTTCTCTTGTGCAATTTTCTGTTGATGATGGTGTAGACCTTGGATCTTCTCTGTATCTGCCTGGCCGAGATCTCATCACTTGGCAAAGTACCATCCATCAGATAGGACATTATTGGTTGGGCCCATCCGGGTATTGGTCGAAGAAGAAATACATGCTCACCAATCTCCATAGGTTTAGCCGACATGGCAGACTCCGACATAAGAGCGAATCCCCGAGTCCCGGATTCTGCAAGGCAGTCCTTGAGATGAGGAAGGCAGTCCCCGAGTTGAGGAGGGCAGTCCCCGAGTTCTCCCTGATGCACCCCACATCTACTTCCATTGGGACAGCTTCTGGTTCCGGATTGTCCGGAACAAAGATTCAATCCGACTCGGGTGAGGGCTTGATGGATGGCTTCCAGAGATGCTCCAGAGAAATTCCTGCCGGGATGTCCTGCCGAGATGAGCCCAACTTGGATAGTGCATCAGCAACTTCATTTTCAGCTTGGTGTATATGGTGAAATTCACACCCATCAAAGTATCCGAAGATATTATGGACAAGGAACCGATATGCTGCCATGTTGGCATCCAATGCGTCCCAAGTACTAGAAGCTTGCTGAACCACTAAGTCTGAATCACCATAGCAACAATCCGGCAGATGCCAATCTCTTTGGCCATTTTCAGTCCATGGACTAAGGCCTCATATTTGGCCACATTATTGGATGCCGCAAAATGGATCTGCATGAAATATTTGAGCTGATCATTCTTGGGTAAGGTGATCACAACACCAGCACCGAGACCTTCTTTCACCTTGGAGCCATCAAAGTGCATTATCCAGAAATTGGATTCCGGTAGTGGGGGCTCATATTGCATCTCAGACCAATCAACAAAGAAATCCGCCAGTACCTGAGACTTGATAGCATCTCTTCTCGCATACAATAGGGTGTAAGAAGCTAACTCAATGGCCCATTTGGCTACTCGTCCACTTGCATCTTTGTTGCCCATGATCTCCGATATGGGGGCAGTACTCACCACTGTCATTCGACGCTCTTAGAAATAGTGCTTGAGCTTCTTGGCAGCCATATAGACTCCGTATGTCATCTTCTGGTAATGGGGGTAATTTTGCTTCGAGTTGGAGAACACCTCACTGAGATAGTATACCGGCCTCTGCACAGATTTTCCTTCCTCTTTCGTTCCACTACCACCAGCACACTGATAACTCGGTTGGTAGCTGTAATATAGAGCAACCTGGGCTCTTTGGGCAGTGGAGATGCCAATATGGGAGCAATACCCAGCATGGTTTTCAGATCTCGGAAAGCCGCATCATCTTGCGGAGTCCAGACAAACTTGTCACTCTTTTTCATCAACTGGTATAGAGGCAAAGCCTTCTCCCCCATTCTCCCAATGAACCAACTAAGGGATGCCATGCAACCAGTGAATTTCTGCACATCTTTCAGAGATCTCGGTAGAGACATGTTCTCAATTTCTCTTATCTTGGAGGGGTTGGCCTCGATACCTCGGCTAGATACGAGGAAACCGAGTAACTTTCCTGCCGGAACACCAAAATTGCACTTGGTCGAGTTCAACTTCAACCGATACTTCCGCAGGTTTGCGAATGTTTCTCGGATATCATCTAGGAGAGTGTGCTTCTCCTTTGTTTTGAGGACAATGTCATCCACATACACCTGCACATTTTTACCAATTTTCTCGTGCAAACATTTCTGCATACATCTCTGGTACGTAGCACCAGCATTTCTCAAACCGAAACACATGACACGATAGCAATAAGCCCTGTACGGGGTAATAAAGGTAGTCTTTATTTGATCTGGGTTCAAAGGTATCTAGTGGAAATCAGAGTAAGCATCTATGAATGACAACAACTCACACCCGGCCGTGGAATCGATCACTTTATCTATCCGGGGCAACGGGAATGGATCTTTCGGACATGCCTTGTTCAGGTCGGTGTAATCAACACACATGCGCCACACTACATCAACCATCGGGTCATTCTTCTTCTTCTCTACTAGGACCGGGTTAGCCAACCAGTCTGGGTGCAGCACCTCCATGATGAATCCACTTGCCAACAGCCTCGTGATCTCATCACCTATGGATTTTCTTCTCTCTACAGGAAAGCGCCGCAGAGGCTGCTTCACCTTCTTAGCATCCGGTCTCACATGCAAAGAGTGCTCAACCAACTGCCTCGGCATGGTAGGTCCTGATTCGACCATGCAAAGACATCCCGATTCTCATAGAGGAAGTGGATGAGCTCGTTTTCCTATTTCTCCCCCAACCCCACATTATTGATGGCCTCACGCTCGGGAACTCAGGGTCGATCTGCACCTTCTTGATTTCCTTGGAGGCTTGGAATGTGGCGCTCTGGTGAGGGTTGGTCATCCCGGGCATACCGAGTTGAGTTGCTTGAGCCATAGCTACAACCTCATGTATCTTCTTCTTCTCGGCAGCGATGACCAGGGACTCGGCCAACCGAGATCCAGCAGAAGCACACTCCAGAGAACACTTGTAATCACCCGAGATGGTGATGATGCCATTGGGACCCGTAAGATTCATCTTCAGATACGCCACATGAGTTGAGGCCATGAACTTGGACAGTGCTCACGTGCCGAGTAGAGCATGATAAGGGCTCTGAAGATCAACCACCTCAAACTGCAAGCTATCGGTTATCTCGGGTACCGAACAACACATCAACCCACACTTTTCCCATAGGTGCACAAGAGACTCCTGGCACAATACCATGGAAGGTAGTCCGGCTAGGCTTGAACATGTTCTCAGTCAGACCCAACTTCACCATGGTATCTCGGTACATGATGTTGATACTGCTCCCATTGTCAATGAGAACCTTGGTGAACTTGACATTGATATCGGGGCCCATGAATGTTAGGTCTACCACTAGAGCATAACCACCCGGGTTAGGCATGATCCCGGGATGATCCGCTCGATACCAAGTGATCTCCTGGTCAGACCAGTACATGTATTTCGGCACAACCGACATCACGACATTGACCTCCATTGCGCACTTGCGCAGGCTCTGCTTGTCATCTGGTTCAGTGATAAACACCATGTAGCTCTGATGATGCTCTTGGTAATCATTCCGGCCTCTGCCACCGGCATTGTTGTTATAGTTTTTGTTGTGGTCGCTGTTGTTGTTGTAGTTGTTGGCTCCCTGAGCCACTTGATTCACATTCTCGGGCCTCCTCTGGTTTTCTTGCCTCAGGTTCACTCCCACAGGCTGAACATTTGCACCCGAGAGTGGCAAAGGTGGAGGAGGAGGCAAGGCACCGAGACCCTCGCTCTTGATCCGGTCCTACCAGCTGCACTACTAGGTAGTGTGGTTAGCCGGTCGGCTAGGATGTCGAGTGTGGTAGCTGCACGGCCCATCCCTCATCATCTCGAAGGTGAACCTCTGCTGATCATCTCAGGCCTTCTTCTGGTCCACTCACGGCTTCTTGTTGTTGTGGTTCTGCCCCCATTGAGGCCCACTGTTCTTCTGCCTCTGGCTGTTGCCGGCATCAGGTTGATCCGGTTCAACTTCAGTTACATGGTCCAAACCGGATGTCTGGTATGTCATCTCTTCTCTTGTTCCAGAAGTCCTGGCGTTCATTCTGCACGGAGTATCCGGCACCATCATTACCGTGATACCTTCTACTCGGCTCAATCGAGTTCAACAGAGGTTGTGTTAGATCTCCCAGTGCATACATGTCGACAATCTTGATGGTTTCGGCCAAAGTGCATGGCATCTCCCTCTGCAATTTCTGCCAAAGCATACTGCCATGCCTGCACCCTTGCGCAAACCAGGCAATGGCCTGGGACTCATTCACCCATTCACAGGTGTTCCTCAAAGTGCTCCACCGAGTCAGGTACTCTCGGTCAGTCTCCTCTTCTCTCTGCTTGCACATGGCGAGTTGCTGTGGACGGTTTGGCCTCCGGTATGTGCTGGTGAAGTTACTGATGAAGGCCTCCAGAAGTCCAGCCAACAACCAATGCTGTCTCTCGGCAAGTTGTTCAGCCAGATCCTGGCTGGGCCCTCCAACATCTGAGGCATATATCTCACTGCCCAGTGGCGATTGCCACCAGCAATGTGCACATCAGTGATGTAATCATTCAGCCAGTCTTCTGGCTTGGTGCTGCCGTCATAAGTTCTTGTCCCCCTAGCGAGCTGGAACTTGGCAATAGCCGACTCCCTCATGATCCGGGGACCGAAACAAAGTGGTCCCGGAGGGTCTTGCTCTTCCATCTCCTCCGACAGGTAGATCCTGTCGAGCTTGTATCGGGCATCATTCGGTGGCAGCACTCGGGGCCCCAGTCGGGCGGCGACTACTCCCGCATCCACCAGTTGCTCATATCTCGGGTAGCCGGCCTTCTCCATTGCCGAGTAGCCATCATCATGTCGGTTTTTTTGGGGAACATTTCCCCGCTGCTGGGCAACTCGGCCGACACCGGGCTGCTGCTGAGCCGGGTTGGCTTCCGGGTACCGAGGTAGAAGATCTCGGTCACGATCATGCCCATCCTGCTGAACTCGGTTGGCACTATGAGCTCCTTGACCGACATGTCCCTGCCCGACCTGGTCCTGCACAGCTAACTGTCTTCCGGCACCAGCCGGGTCATACACTTGCATCTGCTTGTTCTTCCCGGAATTCACACTCCCGGCTCGCCCATTACCGACATGAGGTGACGAGGCATGTCCATCAGATCTCCCACCATTGGATTGGACCACCTCAGAAGCACCTGCCCCCGGATTCGCCTTCCGAAAAGCCTCATTTTGCTTGTTAGCCTCCAAAACAAACTCATTAAGCCGGTCTTGCTGCCTAGCGCGAGCTTCAATGTGGCAACTCGGCAGCAACTGCCTTAGCAGCTCTGAGGTTCTTAGCAGGTGAACTGTACTTGGGCCTACCAGCCGAAACAACACTAGCAATTTACTAGTTTGGCTCTTCCATCTATAGCTATATCGGCACCGAGATCTCGGCCTCGGTTCCGCATAGCATCTAACCGACTAGGGTTGTTTCCAACCGGAGTAAAACCATGAGCTGTGTTGTACTTGGTGAGATCGAGATTGAATTCTTGCCTGCCTTTGGACATCTCGATAGCTTCTGCGAGGATGGCATGACGCTGCTTCTCTAGTTGCCCCTGCACCACTGCTGGATCCGCATCAGCAGCCACTGGCACCGTCAACTTCTCGATGATGTCGGCGAAAGGAGGTGACCTTGGGGTCGATGTAGACGGAGCCTTGTAACCCGATGATGTCGGCGAAAGGAGGTGGCCTTTGTTGATATGATATATCCTGGAAGTATCAAAGGATTTGGAGGCTGCTGTTTGAGAGTTGTGGTTTGATGGACCAATGTCCAGGAGCAAGCATCATGTTTTGCGATGCTGCCGCAGTCGCCAACGTTCGCGCACACTGTCAAAAAGGTTGCCTGATGAATCTGAAGTGTTCCTGCAATCTATCTGGGACATTAACATCAAGCCGAATGCATCAGCCTGAATGCAGATGTTGTTGGTGGGGATATGGCCGAGATACACAGATGAGAGCAACCTCGATTGCCTCCGAACTGTATGAGACCAAGCTGCATCCAAGAAATATACGAGACTTGAGATGGTACATCGTGGATAGTTCTTCCCGGCGCGAGTGATGTATTTTGGCCGGCATGGCCCTGTCTTTGCTTCCCTTGCACAGAAGCCTCGTCCAGCACCACGGAGATTGAAGTGTGAGCTGTATGGCCCATCTGAGAGGTAACTGCTACCTCCATATTGGAGCCCTGCATGATCGCCATCGCTGCAGCATGAACCTGCAAAGGAGCACTTAATTTTGTGCAAAAACGTGCATCGGTGCGAGCATAAGCTGGCACGCTTTGGCTGGAGCGTCTGCAGTTTTACTTGATCAAGCATCCGGGTTCACTCATCCACGCGACACATTTGCCATCTTGGCGCGCAAGCAAGTTGACTGAAAACCTTGGAGGCCTCAAATGTTAACGTTGGTAGAACAAAGGCACAACTAGTATTTCTAAAATTATGGTCAAACAAAAGCTAGCTTAAATTTGATGCGATCAGAATGTGCATAACCTGCATACACTTCTCAGCGTCAGAGCCTAAATTTGAACGCAAAGGGAAAACACATACTCATTTTTTTTGAAACGGACCACAGTTATTGTCGTGGTGAGGTAAAAATAGATGCCATAGGATGACTTAAAATACGGGGCCGATGGACACTGTGGGTATCCGGGAGGGATTGCACGCCTAGATTGCGCGCTCACTACACTGCAAACACCAAGAACTAACCAGATTTGGGGCCCTCGCGTGGAGGTAACACCCGCTGCCTGTCTATCAATATAAGTGTGTAACCGAGATACAAAGTGCTTCCTCAAGCTCTCTGAGTTAGAGGAAGAAGAAGCTCACTGGCTATTCTCTAAGGAAAATTCTCTACTGGTTCTCTCTCTGGCGTCGTCCCTCGCGAATGAGGGGGGTGGCCATCTTATATACCGGTGGCCACTAACAGGGCGTACAAGTTAGGCGGAGAACATTGTGCCATAGCGCACGCCCGCTGACAGGGCGCCGAAAGTCTTCTCCTCCGTATCCGCTGCGATGTCATGTCCCCCTTGTTAGAGACCGGACGTGGCCTCCCCATACCCTGCACTGTACCCATGTAAGAGTATACATCAAGTGCCTAGTAAGTTGAACCGCACGCACGTACTCTCCCGCGATCTTCGGGATCTCAACTGCTCCATTGACCTTGCTCCAAGATAGATGATTCTTCTGGTACCCGGATTCCCCAAGTGCAACTCGGGTAACCCGGGGAACACCCATTTCAGCACGCGCCTTTGATTCTTCTTACCGAGATAGCTCCATCTCGGTAACCTTCATCTCGGTATAGGTAGTCAACCCGGTTAACTCCATCTCAGTATCCACTGTTAGGACACCAACTTGTACCAAGCTTAGCCCTACTCGGGGGTAACCTCCCGACATTAGTCCCCGAAACTGGTATGGTCCGGTGAACTCGGACGGTGGACCGTGCAAGATTAAATTAATAAGCTTCGGATCATTCGACCGAGATACTTTTATCTCGGCTGGATCACAACCTCGAATTCGGAATCAATCCGCAATTATCGCTATGGTTCTGCATCAAAATCCGAGATACCCCCGCCGGATTTGGTTTTGCTGAGATCCCAACACTTAGTCGTTTTTCTTCGTGGACTCCACTAGTGCGAGGCAAAATCGTCTCGTTTCCCCCGCGCTGTGGCTTCACCACGTGGCAGGAGACCGTGGCGCACGTCGCCGCGTGCTTCACGCCCAACTCTGCACGCACCGCGCGCATGCCACGTCCCGTGCTTGGCCCCACCTGCAGTCTAATTAGGACAGAGCACTCAAGTGCACCTCGCGGTTTGCGCGGGATTAACTGCGCACGATACGCGCGGCAGTTCCGCTTTGTGTGTTTTTACGTGCGAAGTAACCGGACCGTTTCCACGAATCGTGCCACGATTAATCTGGGGTGGTTAATGCCCTGGGGGTATAAATACCCGAGCGTTCCCACCTTCCTCCTCTTCTTCGCCATTTTCCCCCTTTGCCTCTTCCTCTTCACCGCACGCACACGCAGAGCACTCCGCTCCGCCGCGCGCAGTCGAGCTTCGTCGCCGTCCCGTGAACTCCTCCTTGCTCCCACGCGGCGTTGCGCACCGGACCGCCGCCGCGCTCGAGTTCTTCCACGTCACAGATCTACTCGCCGCCCCCGCTGTCTCCGCGCCGTCCTTGCACCTTCTTCACTGAGCCCGCACCCGAGCGTGCCCACGGCGTTCATCTTTCGCGCCGTTGTTGTTCTCCTTCGACCTCTCCGCCCCGAGCGCTTCCTCGTGCCCGCAAACTGCCTGGAGATGCCGGATCTCTCGAGCAACGCCACGGAACTTGAAGCAGTGGAGGAGTTGGAGGTGTTGGCGCCAGAATCCACGCGTGGCGCGTGGGACGGCTCCGAGATCAGAACCACGGACACCCAGTAGCTTGTGGACACCCGGCGCGTCCCGGCTGTCGTCGAGTGTCGGAAGCCTGAGACTGAGATCCAGCCATAGCCCGGGAAAGGTGAGTATGTCATCTTTCTCGCACACTTCGAGCGCGGTTTCGGCCTTCCTCTTTCCCCCTTCATGATCAACTTTTTTCATCCGATTCGGTCTTCAACCACATCATATCCCGGCGAATGCTATCACCACCCTTTCATCTTTCATTTCCTTCTCGGAGGCCTATCTCGGCCTCCATCCTACTGTCGAGATCTGGAGTAAATACTTCCAGTTTTGGAAGCTAGTTATTCCCAATCCCGAGAACCCGGATGCACCCAAGCACATGACACAGTGTGGGGCCGCCATGGTGATCCCGCGCACTGGTTCCAAGTTCCCACGAATCCGAGGCTTGGAGTCCTGCCGAAAGTGGCAGAGCGGTTTTTTCTATATCAAGAACGCCACCGACATAGATCTCATTGGACTCCCGGCGTTTCACAACAGTCCACCCATCGAGATGGTGAACTGAGACTATAACCCCCCGAGATGCAGTTCCCGAGGTCAACCTCGTCCACAACTAACTCATCCAACTTCTTCGCGTCGGACTCCAGCAGTTGATCTTCTAGCAACCTTCGTGAGTCGCCAAGTCCTGCCACTCCAGCGCCGGGTTCACAAGATGTGCTTCATGAGCGGGAGCCGAGACCCGACCCAGGTTACCACCCTTGAGCTTTCCAAGAAGGAGGTGTTCACCCGGGTCAAGGAGATCTCCAAGTCCGAACTCGGCGAGGACTTGGAATGGGGCCTTGAGCCCTACAACAGAGCATGCCAGACACCCAATGTAAGTATCTCGAATTCCACATAGTTACATGCGTCCCGGTATGCTCCGAGATAACTCTATCTCGGAACTGATGCTTTGTGATTCGCATATGCAGGTTTTTCCCCGTCAGCAGGAAGAGGACGGTGAGACTCCGTCGGATCACTGGGGTGAGGATCGAACCGAGGACGACACGGAGGACTATGATGACGAGGACAATAAGCCGACCCGGACGCCTTGCTCGCCGCCCAAGTCGGCAAGTCTCAAGTTCCAGCCTCCATCCGACACTGGTCCGAGGACGACGACGAAGTTGTTGACGACTGTATTATTGTAGAGGTACTTGATTCCACTCGGATCTCATACACGTACCCTCTGCCCTCGGCCTCAGGTGATCCGGTAAAGCAGGTTCTTGAAGTTCCTCCCGTGGCCGTGGCCGCCCCCGTGGAGACAAGGAAGAGATCCGGAAGCGGCGCAATAGCTCCTCCTCCTAAGAGGAATAGGAAGAAAGACGGGAACAAGGGTCAAGCTTCCCGCAAGAGCAAGCGGCCCATGTCGGACGGGTAAGTTATTTTCCAAGATGCATTCTTTTTGTCTTTGCAATTTCTCTTCTTCTTTGCCTTTTGCCCGGGTTGATTCAGTTGCTTTGGTTTTCTTACTTCTCTTCTTACAGTGATCCTATTAAGATCCACATGACCGAGCCTTCCGCGTTCACCTTGATGCCGAGACGCCTTGTCTCGGTGCCGCCGACATCCACGCTCCCTCTTGTGATCTAGCTCCCGGAAGCAGGAGGCTATACTGACTTCGAGCAGGCAATCCCGGAAGCCCACTCCATGGACATGCCGAAAATGCTCATCCCCGAGAGGGAAGATCATGATCTCGGTGCCAGCCAAGATGGAGAACTTTGAGGCCCCGAAAAGCACGGAGTCGATCGGCGCTAGAGTAGCAGCAGCAATAGCCAGAGGACCCACCGCAGCAGCAAGTTCCACCACCAGCAGAACCCCCAGCGCAACCAGCAGCACAGCCAGCAGCAACACCAGAAACACCAACAATAGCACCAGCAGCAACCCCTCCACCTACTCAGAAACCTATAGCTCCTCCGAAACAGCAGCCAGTTATGGCTCGATGTGTTCCTCTGCCCCCGCCGAGACAGGCCTCGGCGCCCGTGCAGAGTGGTTAAAAAAGGACTACCGAGAAGGAGCAGCCTGCCGGGAAGGAGCTGTCTGCACCATCCCGGCCGAGGAGTGCCTATGCGCCCCTGAAGAAGACCGAGACCGAGTAGAAGAAAGCGGGCACGTTGACGATCATCTCTGACAAGCAAATTGTTCTGCACCAAGTGCTTGGAGTTCGCCAGCAAGACTTGGAGGTGAGCCTTGACCATATCGGGTACATCCCCGACACTCACACCGGGAAGAAGCTGGGCCTGCTGGACCACTATCGCAAGGAATGGAACCAAGCCGATATCGGCCAGGTGAACATGCAAGTTGCGGCTGATACGTCCATTTTGCATCACCGTTTTATATTGTTATTTTCTGTTATTCATCGATATATTTCATGTTATGATGTATCACTTATGTTACTTTATCTTATTTTGCATGTTCCATAATTTTTGGAGAATAAACACCGGGGCAAGAAATCTGATGGAAAAAGCACCGCCAGAATACCCTATTTCAGAATATCAGAAGAAGAGGGGGTCACCGGAGATGTCTTAGAAGTCCATACGAGGGAGCCAGCCACGAGGAGAGCCGGACGGGGGCCACCAGCGGCCCACACCACCAGGTGGCGCCCCCCTTGGCCGCGCCGCTAGGTGCTGTGGCCACCCTGGCCCACCTCTGGTCGACCTCTTTCGCGTACTTGACCCCGAGGGAACCCTAAGCCCCAGACTATCTTCAAATAATTATTACGCCGCCGCCTCGGGGTGGAAAACACCAGAGAGAGAAAAGCTCTCCGACAGGGAGAAATCTGTCGGGGAAATTCCTCTCCGTAGAGGAGAAATCATCGCCATCATCACCGTCATCACTCCGGGCATCATCAAGATCGTCATCGTCATCATCATCACCACCAACACCATCACCCTCATCATCCACCATCATCCCGCTGTAATAATTAGGGGCCTCTATCGTTGTTTTTCATTAGATATCTCTCCCGGTATGGATTACTTGTTAGTAGTTGATGCTTGTGAGATTTATCGGTGTTAGCACTTTATGACCAGATTGTTATTATCCATTATATCACCTATGATAATGATCCATATGATGTCTTGTGAGTAGTTCGTTTAGTTCTTGAGGACATGGGAGAAGTCATGATATTAGTAGTGAAGTTATGTTGAAGTAATATCTCGTGGGTCGGTATTTAAGTTCTGGTGCTATTCTTCTAGTGGTGTCTTGTGAACGCCGACTACATGATACTTCACCTTTATGAGCCTAGGAGGATGCATTGTGTATTTGGCTACTAATTGTGGGGTTGCCGGAGTGACAGAAACCTAAACCCCCCGTTAGGAAACCAATGCACGAGGGAGCGTAGAATCCTGAAGTTTTAAGGTTGTGGTTAGATTTATCTTAATTACTTTCTTGTATTTGCGGATGCTTACGAGGGGTATAATCACAAGTATGTATTAGTCCTAGTTGGGCGGTGCATTAGCATAGGTTCACCCATGCAAGACTCCATGAACCAATGGATATTAGTCAACTCTAACAAAGCCAAAACACTTGACGAAATTCCCATGTGTCCTCGAGAACGTTTGGTATTCATAAGTCATACAATCGGCTTGTCCTTTGCTATGAAAAGGATTGGGCCACTCGCTGCAATATTATTTACTGCACTTTATTTATCTGCTATATCAAAAACCTCCAAAAACCAGTTTGCTAGTGTTTACAGTGAATCCTCTATCCAATCTGCTTGTCAACACCTTCTGCTCCTCGTTCGGTTCGACACTCTTATTTATCGAAAGTACTACGATACACCCCCTATACTTGTGGGTCATCAAGACTATTTTCTAGCGCCGTTGTCGGGGAGTGAAACGCTATTGGTAAGTGGAATTGGTAAGAGAAACTTTTACTGTGAGTGTTGTTTTTATTTCTGTCTGTTGTTTTATATCATTATGGAGAATACTTTTGGTTCTCTATTTAGGGGTACTTCTACCGTTGCTACTAGGGTAGTAGATAACCCGTTATCTGCTGAATTAGATCCTTATAAAATACCTATGAAAATTGTTGGACGTGTTATGGATAACTGCTATTATGGTGATGGAACTGTCCATCCCAGTGATCAATTGCTCTTTATACATGAATTATGCGAGTTATACAGGTGTGCAGGTATTACAATGGATCAAGTTAAAAGGAAATTATTTTCTTTATCGCTGAAAGGAAGAGCCACTGAATGGTTCAAATTACTAAAGAATGATGAATCTATTGGATGGGAGGAAATTGTTCCTCTCTTTTATTCTAAATTTTGTTCTCCTAGTGAGATTCATAAAGACCGTAATCAAATCTATAATTTCTAGCCTCGTGATGGAGAGAGTATTGCCCAAGCGTGTGGGAGAATGAAGTTATTAATGCTTAAATGTCCTGTTCATGAACTCCCGAGAAATATTGTTATCAATAATTTTTATGCAAGGCGTTCTCTTCATGATAAGGATTTATTGGATGCTTCTTGTTCTGGATTATTCACACGTATGAAGGAAGAAGCTAAATGGGATCTTTTTTACCGTATTCAAGAAAACACTAAAGGATGGGAGAACGAAAAAGGTAGAAAGTCAGGTATAAATTATGATTGTGAATGCATTAAATCTTTTATGGGAACCAATCATTTCTATGATGTTAGTGTTGTTTGTGGTCTTGATTCTCAAATCTTTGCAAACTGTCTTAAAGCTTTTGCCTCCTATCTTGATATTCCTAAAAAGAATTATCACAAGTACCATGCACCTTATAAAGATATTGTTCCTGCTAGTAATATAGAAGTGCATGTTGTTAATCCTGCTGTTCCTGAGCCCTATGTTGAAAAAATGCCTTTCCCTGCTAAAGTGAAACAACACTCTATGGTGGCTAGTGTGGTTAATAAGAGTAATACGAAATCTATTGAACCTGATGAACAAATAACTGTTGAACCTGCAGTAGCAATAGTAAACGATCTTGTTTGTGGAAATGTAGAGGATGAACACATTGTCTTTTGTGAGGATGCTTCTAATATTGTTTCCCATCCTCATAGACCAAACAAAACTAGTGTTACTGTGCTTTCTGTTAAGATTGGTGATCATTGCTATTATGGTTTTTGTGATATTGGTGCTAGTTCTAGTGCTATACCTTATGAGATTTATAGAGAAATTATGCATGAAATTGGTTCTTGTGAGCTTGAAGATATTGATGTGGTTATTCAGCTTGCTAATAGAGAAACTGTCTTTCCGATTGGTATTGTTAGAGATGTGGAAGTTTTGTGTGGTAAGACTAAATATCCCATTGATTTTCTAGTACTTGTTAAGGCTGCTAGTAAGACTTGTCCTATTATTTTTGGTAGACCTTTCTTGAACACTTGTGGTGCTATTATAGATTGTAAAAGAGAGAATATTTTGACTAAATTTGATGGAAAATGTTATGAGTTCAACTTCTCCAAATTTGCTAGAGCACCTTATGAATCTAAATTGCCTGATGAGAATTTTAAAGTTGAACAACTTGCTTCTATTGCTCTTGCTCCTAACAATGCTTTACAGCAATATATGGAGAACTATGAGAGTGAAGTATTTATGGAAGAGAGAAATGAGATTGACGATATTCTTCTTCGTCAACTGGTGATACTGAAACATATTTTACCTGTGGAAGACTTGGGTACCACATTACCACCCAAGGAGGATCCCGTTTTTTATTAAAAACCTTTGCCCGATGATCTTAAATATGCTTATATTGATGATAAGAAAATATATCCTATTATTATTAGTACTAAACTTTCAGGTGAAGAAGAGGAAATATTATTGGGAATTCTGAAGAAACACCGTGGAGCTATTGGATATATTGTGGATGATTTGAAGGGAATTTCTCCTACTATATGTCAGCATGCTATTAATATTGAATGTGATGCAAAGCTAGTAGTTGAACATCAACACCATTTAATTCCTAAGATGAAGGAAGTGGTAAGAAATGAGGTATTAAAACTTCTTGATGCTGGTATTATTTTTCCTATTGCTGATAGTAGATGGGTGAGCCCTGTGCATTGTGTCCCTAAGAAGGGAGGAATGACTGTTGTGCCTAATGAAAACAATGAGCTCATTCCGCAAAGAGTTGTAGTTGGTTATAGAATGTGTATTGATTTTAGAAAGGTTAATAAAGTTACTAAGAAAGACCATTTATCTTTTACCCTTTATTGAGCAAATGTTAGAGAGGTTGTCTAAGAAAACTCATTTTTGCTTTCTTGATGGTTATTCTGGGTTTTCTCAAATTGATGTTAGGAAGCAACATCAAGAGAAAACAACCTTTACATGTCCTTATCGTACTTATGCTTATAGACGCATGCCTTTTGGTTTGTGTAATGCTCCTGCTACGTTTCAAAGATGCATGTCTGCTATTTTTCATCGTTTTTGTGAAGAAATTGTGGAAGTATTCATGGACGATTTCTCCGTCTATGGAACTTCTTTTGATAATTGTTTGCACAACCTTGATAAAGTTTTGCAGAGATGTGAGGAAACTAATCTTGTTCTTAATTGGGAGAAATGCCAGTTTATGGTTAATGAAGGAATTGTTCTTGGACATAATTTTTTTGAAAGTGGCATTGAAGTTCACAGAGCTAAAGTGGAAGACATAGAGCAAATGCCCTGTCCTAGGGATGTTAAAGGTATTCGTAGTGTTCTTGGTCATGCTGGTTTTTATAGGAGGTTTATTAAAGATTTCTCTAAAATATCAAAGCCTCTTACTAATCTTCTTATAAAATATGTACCATTTGTTTTTGATGATGATTTTAAGGAAGCTTTTGAAACTTTAAAGAAGGCTTTAACCACTGCTCCTATTGTTCAACCACCTAATTGGAATTTACCTTTTGAAATTATGTGTGATGCTAGTGATTATGTTGTAGGTGCTATTCTTGGACAACGCGTAGATAAGAAGTTGAATGTTATTCATTATTCTAGTAAGACTCTAGATGCTGCTCAAAAGAATTATGCTACCACTGAAAAAGAGTTCTTAGCTGTAGTTTTTGCATGTGATAAGTTTAGGCCTTATATTGTTGACTCAAAGGATACTATTCATGTTGATTATGCTGCTATTAGATGCCTCATGGAAAAGAAAGATGCTAATCCTAGGCTTATTAGATGGGTGTTGCTTTTACAAGAGTTTGATTTGCATATTGTGGATAGGAAGGGTGGTGAAAATCCTATTGTTGATAACTTGTCTAGATTGGAAAACATTACTTTTCACCCTATTCCTGTTAATGATAGTTTTCCAAATGAACAGTTGGCTGCAATAAAGGTAAAATCCCAAGATATTCCATGGTATGCTGATTATGCTAATTTTATTGTTTCAAAGTATTTTCCTCCAACATTTACAGCTCGACAAAGAAGAAAATTCTTCTATGATTTGAGGCATTGTTTTTGGGATGACCCACATTTATATAAAGAAGGAGTATATGGTATTACTAGAAGATGTGTTCCAGATCATGAACAACATGGAATATTGAAGAAGTGACATAGTAGTGCTTATGGAGGAAATCACGCTGGAGATAGAATCGCACAGAAGGTTCTACAATTAGATTTCTATTGGCCTACTCTCTTTCAGGATGCACGTAAATTTATTTTATCTTGTGATGAATGTCAAAGAGTAGGAAATATTTCTAGATGTAATGAAATGCCTATGAGTTATTCTCTTGTTATTGAACCTTTTGACTGTTGGGGATTTGACTTTATGGGTCCTTTTCCTCCTTCGAATGGTTACACTCACATTCTTATTGCTGTTGATTATGTTACTAAGTGGGTAGAAACTATACCTACAAAAAGTGTTGATGGTGAGACCTCTTTGAAAATGCTTAAAGATATTATTTTCCTAGGTTTGGTGTGCCTAGATATCTTATGACTGATGGAGGTTCTAATTTTATTCATGGTGGTTTTAGAAAAACCCTTGCTAAATATGATGTTAATCATAGAATTGCCTCAACTTATCATCCTCAAACCAGTGGGCAAGTAGAATTATCAAATAGAGAAAATTAAATCTATCTTGCAAAAGACCGTTAATAAATCTAGGAATAATTGGTCAGATAAGTTGAATGATGCTTTATGGGCTTATAGAACTGCTTATAAAAATCCTATGGGTATGTCTCCCTATAAAATGGTTTATGGAAAAGCTTTTCACTTGCCTTTAGAATTAGAACACAAAGCTTATTGGGCAGTGAAAGAACTAAACAACGATTTTAAACTTGCTGGTAAGAAAAGAATGCTTGCTTTGAATCATCTAGATGAATGGAGATGTGAAGCTTATGAAAATGCCAAGATCTTTAAAGAGAAATTTAAACAATGGCATGATTAAAGAATCCTTAAAAGAGAGTTTCATGTTGGTGAGAAAGTTCTTTTGTATCGGTCTCGTCTCAGATTTTTGGCAGGAAAATTACTCTCCCGATGGGAAGGACCTTGTATTATTGAAGAAGTGTATCATTCGGGTGCAATCAAAATTGCTTCCCTCAAAGCTAACACTACACAAGTGGTAAATGGACATAGACTCAAACATTATATTTCTGGGGATTCCTATGATGAAGATGTTGATGTTATTCAAGTAATTAATCCGGAGAAGTTCATCAGAGGGAAGATTCTAGAATCTGCAGAGTCTGTTTTGGAATAGGTAACCGTTTTGTTAAGAAAAAGTTCGCAGATTACCTTTTCAGTTATAAATTATTGGTTTTTGGAAAATTTTAAAAAATACCGAGCCGAAGAGGAATTCGAGAAGGTGCCCGGAGGCACCACACCATGTGGGAGCACGAGCCCACCCTTGGCCGCGCCACCCTATGGTGTGGGCGCCTCGGAGCCCCTGTCCGACTCGTTTTCAACGTGGACTTTCCTTTCGTTACGTATGTTTATGATATTTAACCCCCGGACCCCCCGAGGTCCGTATATCGTTTTCTCGTCGTGTTTCTGTTTCGATCTGTTTTTGCCAGGATCTGTTTTCAGTTTTAGAAGCACCATGATCTCCGCCAACAACAACAAAGGGAAGGGACCGAAGGAATATGATATCCAAGACCGAAAGCCAGAGGAGGAGATCGAGAGTATAGCTGAAGGAGATGTAGAAGAAAACCACGAGTGCGTCCACGCGCTACCATCGCAAGCATTGGAGTGGTTGCAAAACCTTCCAAGCAAACGGCGAGGATGAGCATCGGAGGGAAGGCCCCACGTTAATGCTTAGCTTCAAGGACACCACTTTCAGGCATATAGAAACCTTTCCGTACTTTAATTCATGAGTATCAATCTAGGGGGGGTACCCGAGGCAATTGTGCATTCTTGCTGAGATATGGATCGTTCTAACCGTGCAGATAGAGAAAGCTCTCAACCTAACGAAGTGTGGGGAAAAAATCTTGATGGCTGGAATTCACCGTCTGACAAGCATGCAAACCGTATTGATCACAATGCGGAGGTGATGCGTATGCTTATGTTCGCAATTGAAGATCTGAAGAAATCAATTGATAAGCTCATCGAGAAGGATTCACCACTGCCGCCGAAGAATTGATTCGTCATTGGTATTGGCATCCCCTTTGCTTGTTCCAAGCTTGGGGGAGTGTCGCGGTATCACCTTTATCTTTCACCCTTTTTACCTTTTAGTAGAGTCATATCGTGAATAGAGAAAATATCATATAGGATGGTTTGCAGTATGGAAGTGTTGCTCCTTAGTTGGTTATCGTTGTATCCCTTGGTTTGAGTTGCCGTAATAAAATATTAATGAGAAGTTCTATCATCTACTTATTCTACTTTATTTTAGTTTGGAATTTTTGTTATGTGATTGATCTTGTTATTAATATTGGTATAAATGTTGGAGCTTCAAGATAATCTAGTTGGTTTTGGAAAACTTAGCATTGGTCAGTAGCAACAATACGTTGAGACTTAAGTAGAAAAGAGGGAGTTGCATGTAGATATATTATTCCATGATCTTTCTTTCTTGTTAGCTCATAAGCTTAGTATTCTCAAATAAGTTTGTTTGCACTTTCAAGGAATATTGCATGATTGACTTTATCATATATGTTTTTGTTTGTTTTACTTCGAATCTTATGCTTGCAACCCAACCTTGCTAGCTAAAAACATGTACTGAGAGGGAATGCTTCTCGTGCATCCAAACCTTGAGCCCCAAAACCTTGCCATCTGTGTCCACCATACCTACCTATATGTGGTATTTCACCGCCACTCCAAGTAAATTGCTTGTGTGCTACCTTTAAACCTTCAAAATTACACCTGTTTTGTGCTCCTATTTTAGCTCATGAGGACGCAAATAGAGAATCTTTATCTCACTTTTTGATTGGATTTCACACCCTGGATTAGTGGCTTCATCCGCTTATCCAAATGCTAGAAGAGCTGGCAGCAGGGTTTCCAGACCCAAATAATAATACAAATTCTCTTCACTATTTTTGCCCCTTATTTATCAGTCAAAGCATAATCGTGTAAACAAAAGAGAAAGAGGGATGACCTTCTATACCAATTGCGTCCTTTTATGGGAGCCTCTCTTGTGAAGTCTAGTTGGCTTGTGACGTACTATATTTTCTGTTTGCCATTCGTTGACATAAACATACAACTCTCAAAATTAGACACTCCTCCATGGTATGTGATTGTTGGAAGGCACCCGAGGATTCGGTTATCCATGGTTTGTGTAAGAAAAGTTGGGAGGAGCGTCAACCATTTTATACCTCTGTTTTACAAAATAAAAGCTCTAGCACATGAGTGATCAATGCTTCCCTCTGCGAAGGGTCTATCTTTTACATTTATGTTGAGTCAGTAAACCTACTTCTTTATGTCTTAAGCAAGCACTTGAGTTGTTGTGATTCATCCAGCTACATGTTGATTTACTCAATCATGTTCTTTATTCTTCCTTGTTTCTACAAATGCTTTTATCTGTTTGAATACCACTTTGAAATTTACTAATGTTTGCAAAGAGACCGTTATAATTGAGCATGATAAACTCTACAATATAGCTCTAGTATAAAGACTATGATCGAAAGATAAGTACAATGTTAATTGTTCTCTGACCAAGAACGAAGTTTGCCTTTACCAATTTTGATTTACTTTTTGCACCTTTATTGTCCCTCTACCTGTTTCAAGTTTGATTATATGAGAGAGAGAGTTGTTGTCTAAAATGACTTGTTCTTTGTTAGATGTGATGCCTCTTTTTCGTATTTTATTTATCGACACCTCACTCCATAAACCTGTGGTCATGTTTACTGAGTTCAGTTTCGCTTGGGGACAAGCGAGGTCTAAGCTTGGGGGGAGTTGATACGTCCATTTTGCATCACCGTTTTATATTGTTATTTTCTGTTATTCATCGATATATTTCATGTTACGATGCATCACTTATGTTATTTTATCTTATTTTGTATGTTTTATAATTTTTGGAGAATAAACACCGGGACCAGAAATCTGATGGAAAAAGCACTGTCAAGATACCCTATTTCAGAAGATCAGAAGAAGAGGGGGGACACCGGAGATGTCTTAGAAGTCCAGATGAGGGATCCAGCCACGAGGAGATCCTGAGGAGGGCCACCAGGGGCCCACACCACCAGGTGGCTCCCCCCTTGGCCGCGCCGCCATGTGGTGTGGCAACCCTGGCCCACCTCTAGTCGACCTCTTTCACGTACTTGACCCCAAGGGAACCCTAAGCCCCAGACTATCATCGAAGAATTATTCTGCTGCCTCCTCGGGGCGGAAAACGCCAGAGAGAGAAAAGCTCTCCGGCAGGGAGAAATATGCCGGGGAAATTCCTCTCCGGAGAGACGAAATCATCGCTATCTTCACCGTCATCACTCCGGGCATCATCAAGATCACCATCGTCATCATCATCACAACCAGCACCATCACCCTCATCATCCACCGTCATCCTGCTATAACAATTAGGGTCCTCTATCGTTGTTTTACATTAGATCTCTCTCCCGGTGTGGATTACTTGTTAGTAGTTGATGCTTGTGAGATTTATCGGCGTTAGCACTTTATGACCAGATTGTTATTATCCATTATATCACCTCTGATTATGATCCATATGATGTCTTGAGTAGTTCGTTTAGTTCTTGAGGACATGGGAGAAGTCATGATGTTAGTAGTGAAGTTATGTTGAAGTAATATCTCGTGGGTCGGTATTTAAGTTGCGGTGCTATTCTTCTAGTGGTGTCATGTGAACATCGACTACATGATACTTCACCTTTATGGGCCTAGGAGGATGCATTGTGTATTTGTCTACTAATTGTGGGGTTGCCAGAGTGACAGAAACCTAAACCCCCGTTAGGAAACCAATGCACGAGGGAGCATAGAATCCCAGAGTTTTAAGGCCGTGGTTAGATTTATCTTAATTACTTTCTTGTATTTGCGGATGCTTACGAGGGGTATAATCACAAGTATGTATTAGTCCTAGTTGGGCGGTGCATTAGCATAGGTTCACCCACGCAACATTTCACGAACCAATGGATATTAATCAACCGTAACGAAGCCAAAGCACTTGGCGAAATTCCCATGTGTCCTCGAGAACGTTTGGTAGTCATAAGTAATACAATTGGCTTGTCCTTTGCTCTGAAAAGGATTGGACCACTCGCTGCAATATTATTTACTGCACTTTATTTATCTACTATATCAAAAACCTCCAACTGGCTGGGCTGGGCTCTCCAACATCTGAGGCACATATCTCACCGTCCAGCGAAGATTGGCACCAGCAATGTGCACGGCAGTGATGTAATCATCTAGCCAGTCTTCCGGCTTGGTGCTGTCGTCATAAGTTCTTGTTCCCCTAGCCAGCTGGAACTTGTCAACAGCCGGCTCCCTCATGAACCGGAGACCAAAACAAAGTGGTCCCGGAGGGCCTTGCTCTTCCATCTCCTCCGATAGATAGATCCTTTCGAGCTTGTATCGGGCATCATTCGGCGGCAACACTCGGGGCCCCAGTCGGGCAGCGAGTACTCCTGCGTCCACCAGTTGCTCATATCTCGGGTAGCCGACCTTCTCCATTGCCGAGTAGCCATCATCATGTTGGTTGTTTCTAGGAACATTTCCCCGCTGCTAGGCAACTCGGCCGACACCAGGCTACCGCTGAGCCGGGTTGGCTTCCGGGTACCGAGGTGGAAGATCTCGGTCACGATCATGCCCAGCCCGCTGAACTCGGTTGGTGATGCATGTAAAATGCATAGATGAACTTTGCATGTTATTACTTGTTTTTCCTACATATTAGCAACTAATGTTCATGTTTTATAATGATTTGGGGGATTTTCTGAACAATCCCCCTTCTTTTGGTTCTAACCCCGTTTTTCCAGAAAACGTACTTTTTAGTGTTTCAGACTTTCCGGGAGCTTCAGGACTCCAAAAAGGCAAGGCCAAAGAGCACGGTTCAGAATTTTCGAGACGAAGACCATGGGCCAAAGTAGAGGGCCAAAAGGCCAACCAGGTGGAAAAGAGGACCCTCCACGCGGCCAGATTCCTTGGCCACGTGTGGGGCCCCCTTTTTGCCCCCGTGGCTCCGATGCCGTCGATCTTTCTTCTCCCGAGTGTCACGTGACCTAAAAACGACTATATAAAGGGTCCCCTGGCCTTTTCGAGAAGGGGTCAGCGCTGAGAGACGAAACCACAAAACAGAGAGACAGAAGGCTGCCGCCGGAGAAGATCGGAGGGGGGAAACGCCGCCGGGATCACCCCCGGAGGGCTCCACCCCCCTCCGGCGTGTTCATCATCAACATCTACAGCAAGATCAGCTCCATCTCTCCACTGTAATCTCTTGGAAAACACGATGTATGATGCAATACTATATTCCCTTGATGTATTGTGTCTCCCCGTCTATGTTTGAGTAGTGAATTGTTCTTGGCAATGGTGAAATAGTTCGTTGATTGGTTGCATACAAGTTTGTTATCTTCTATGATTGTCTTTATGTACAATATATGAGTGCACGCATATGTTGGGGAATGCATGTAAGGTGATCACCGGTAGCATAATGGAGTGGTGGTGACTTGGGAGTGACAATAACCTGAGACCGAGCCACAAAGTTAAGTTATTGGGGGATATATATAGGGGACCTTAGAACGTAAGGCTATGGTGGGACTTTATGTCTTAATCAATCTTGTGCAGTCATTTAGTTGGCCACATGATCCATCATAAGGGGTTGTAGATCATTTACTTGACTATACCTATTCATGGCTCCTTCCTAGAAGAAACAACTAAGACTAAAACTTGTGCTTCACTAATTGTGACAACCACACGAACGAAACACCCATTGCTAGAACACTTGCTCCCTTGAGATACTTGAGATATTTGCTGCTTGCTACTTGTGAAACTTGCTTAGAAACTTGCTTTAGAAACTTGCTTCACTAGTTACTAGACAAACCACACTCCACGTCACTTGCTTTTAATTAGTTAGTTCCTTTTAGTCAAACTTATTGCTTTGCATAAACAACCATATAAGAGGGTTATAGGGCTTTAGAGAATAGATAGCTTACCTTCAGCTCCTTGTGGGTTCGACACTCAAATACTTATCGAAAGGTACTACAATTGATCTCCTGCACTTGGGAGTCATCAAGCACTTTTCTGGCGCCGTTGCCGGGGAGCGTTGTGCTAAGCTTTTATTCTTGTTTGCATTGCATACTAACATATAAACCTAATACACAAAAAAATTTATAAAATGGAAAACAACCAAACAATTTTAGAACTGTATAATATCTACCTTGAATTAGGACATGAAGTGTTTGAGGAGAAATTGAAAAATTATTTGCACAACAATCATATTTGTGGTAGTACTAATTCTTTGAACACCTTTATTGCTAAGGAAAACCTTGAGCTTGGGGAAGTTTGTCTTGATGAATATGATATTTTTAGTCCCCCTACTATTGAGGATAAAAATGATATACTTGCTGATTCTATGGAAAGTTTCAAGCTTGGGGAAGTTGGTTTTGATGAGCATGATATTTCTAGTTCCCCAAGCTTGGAGGAGAAAATTCACTTTGATGATACTATGCCTCCTATATATGATGATTGCAATGAAAATTATGAATGTTTGACTCCCACTATCACTAATGAGGATTTTACTTATGTGGAGAGTAGTGATTCTTTTATGCATGTGGCTCATGATAAGAATGTTTTATGTGATATTCATATTGTTGAATCTATTCATGATGCTACTGAAAATTATTATGAGAGAGGGAAACATGGTTACACATATTTCAACAATATTAAGTTTCCCCTCTTTATGCTGAAAGTATTGAAGTTGCACTTGATCTACCTTTCTATGCTTGCTATTATGTTCTTCTTTTATTTGTTTCATTACAAAATGCCAATGCATAGGAAAGGGGTTAGACTTAAAAATAAATTGTTTAATATTTTTTGGTGTGTTCCTTATGCTTTAATTTCCTATTCGGTTTGAGCACACATTTATGTCTTTTCAACATGTAAAATACCTTTACCTACTGTTATCTATCATTTAGTTTAAGATTTTCATTTTATAATTTTTTTTTTGGGAAAGTAAATGAGAAGGATGAGTAATGGAGAAGTTGGGGTCGACCTTGAACATGTGTTGTTCATGCCAATGAAACCATTGCAAAGTCTCTATCATTAAAACTTTTTCCAAAGCTAAAAACAATAAAAATATTAGTTCACTACTGTAACATCACATTTCTGTCTTATTTCTCATCTTAAATGGCAAGAATAATCTTATATGAGAGATAGGATTAAACAATAGTAATTAGCTGTCAAGAAAACAGATTCCTGAACTTCACTGCGAAATTTTTTAAAATCACAGAAGTGGAATTTTGACCTGGTAATTTACGACAGAAATATTTAGTTATCACTACATATTTCATTAGTTTTAAGTTTTCTGATTTGAGCAACTTAAGTGACTCTAAAAATTCACTCTTTACGGGCTGTTCAGTTTTTGACAGATTATGTCTTTATTTTGCATTGCTCTCATTACTTGTGTTTTGTGTGGTTCTTTTGATCAAGGAGCAATGCACAACTGTAGTGACAGTACTTAATATTTAGAATCAACTCATGATGTGTCTTTCCTGTACCTATGTGGATTTTATTTATGGAGGCACTAACCCCTCTAATCAAGTTTTATGTTGAGATTTGTGTAAGAAGAATTTTTCAGGAGGAAGAGTTGAGTGAGATGAACAAAGATCAAGAGGAACAACCAATCAAGCTTGGGGATGTACCACTGGGCTCACCCTACATGTATCAAATAAGTACAAGAATCCAAGCTTAGGGATGCCGAGCCACCTCACTCCAACCATCATGATGTTAAGTAAGTAAAGCCTAGCTATATGGCTATAAAGAAAGCGCTTTACGGGAGGCAACCCGGTTGTTTTTGTTTGGATTTTCCTAGTGTCCTCTTGCTGTCTCAAGAGATTAGTTTTTGTTGTTTTAATTCTGGATTTTTCAATAAAGAGTCAAGTCAAACCCATTTGGACTTATAAGTTGCTATCCTAGTGCATGAAATTTCTGTTTCAGCACGAGTCTGCTCACCGTATGATTTTACGTTTTTTATTGGTATGTCGGATTGCGCTAATTTTTTTAGTATGTTCTGCAACTTTTCGTCCTCTGTAAGCACAAAAATTGGCTTAATTTTTTGACGAGTCTAGCTTAGGGGAAAACGTTCGTTTTTCTGCTGATGCTTTTCTGGACAGATTCTGCCTTCTTTTGTTTTATGCACTCTTTGGGCTTGGGAATCGAATTTCCATGATTCTTTCAAGCAAGGGAGTGAACATAAAACATAATGAACCTTATTGTATATCTACTGGAGCATTTGATTTGGAATTTTGCACAGCAAGCATGTGATTTGTTTGTCCTTGCTAATCTCACCCCACAGAAAAAGAATGGGAGAAACATGTTTTGTGAAGTTTTTTTCACAGGGAATAGAGGAGCTGCGCCTCAAGACATCCAAGAATGGTGAAATACATAAGCTTGGGGATGTGATGAACACCCCACTGGAGCTACACTCTTTTGGTTAGCACACGTCTACTTTCTGTTTTTCTAAGCAAAGCATTTATCGTAGAGACTTGAAGCGTCTAGTTTTTATTTTTATTTTTGTTTTGATAAGACCACAACCATCATTTTATATGAGATTGAGCTACTGGAGTTTGGGGTTGGAATGTATTGGATTCTAGTATTATGATTTTGAATAGGGATGCCATGGTTGATTTGAAGAGCTACATATGTTTGCATGATTTATATGCTTTTTATGTGTAGAAATTTGCAATAATGTTGTCTTGAGCTATCTCTTATTCATGTCCTTGATGTTAATTGCTGGTTTATTTAGTTTGTCATGAAATGAGTAGTTCTATGGACATATGCATGCATAGTATCTGATCAACTATCTCCCTCTTGCTAGCCCAAAAATTTAAAAATTCCAACAAGTAAAAACTTGTTTCCAACACTCCTTAGCCAAGTATTTCCAGTGAGTCCACCATATCTTCCCATTAGCTTCATTGCTATTCCGAGTATGTTCACCATGTTATTGTGTTATTTATGTTCTAAATTAAGATATTCACTTTATTAATTGTCATGGGTTGAACTTGGGATAGGACTCTCACAAACTTTTGAAGGCACACTTTACTTTTTATACATCTAATAAACATGACCCAATAATGGGAGCCACAAGTTTTGCGTTTGACAAGTGTGTGGTTGGGAGCTAGCTATAAACGTGTATCACCGGAAAGCTTTCAACATTGCACAAAAAATTTACATTTGGTTGATATCATGTAATTTTGTTTTTGGACTTCTGCCATGCCGAAATAAAATAGAGGAATAGTAAGTTTTGATGAGTAAGTATCTATATGACTAGAGAAACGCATTGGGCCTCTAACCCAAGCCATGCTTTATCATGGTGGAAATTTACTTACAGCTTGAGTGACTCTACAGCACATCCTATAATAAAATAATAAACTATGCATAATAGTGAATGAAAATAAAAAGGATGATGAGTCTACTCCGTTTGTTCATCTTGTTATTGTAACATGGGCTTGTTTCCATGTCATGGGGCAAGAGGTACCTCTTTGCGGTTCTCTATGATGTCATTAATACTTATTATGATTGTACAAAGCTTATTAGGAATCTTAAGTTGAGTAATCATGGAGTAGGTTTTCACACTCACAGGTCATGAGGCTTTCAACCACCTTGTCATTATCATTAATTCAATACTCACAATTTTAAGATGCTAGTGATAAAGGGGCAATGAGAGTCCTAGATCAATGGATACCACATTTGAATTAGTAATTTAGTTGAATAATTTAGAGGCTAAATAAGACTTGATCATGTTTTACCTCTACTCAATTTTCTCCAAAGTGTCCACCATATTTTCTATTTTCCATTATGCTATTCTTTGACCAATATAGGATTTTATTTTTCATTTTGTGTATGCATTTGGTCCATAGTGCTTTTATTTCATAATACACTTTGTGAACTTTCATGAAGCATCTTTGCTTGCATATTTGATATTTCTTATAACATGAATTGTATGTTGCTACTCATCTACATTATGAATCATTTGATTATATGTAGCATGAATAATATTCTTTGATATTCCATGATTGTTTTAAAATGCAAAGTCCATGTTAGTTTTATCACCTTCATACTCGAGGACAAGTATGGGTTAAGCTTGGGGATGTTGATGCATGTAAAATGCATAGATGAACTTTGCATGTTATTACTTATTTTTCCTACATATTAGCAACTTATATTCATGTTTTATAATGATTTGGGGGATTTTCTGAACAATCCCCCTTCTTTTGGTTCTAACCCTGTTTTTTCCACAAAACGTACTTTTTAGTGTTTCAGACTTTTCGGGAGCTTCGGGACTCCAAAAAGGGCAAGGCCAAAGAGCACGGTTCAGAATTTTCGAGACGAAGACCATGGGCCAAAGTAGAGGGCCAAAAGGCCAACCAGGTGGAAAAGAGGACTCTCCACGCGGCCAGATTCCTTGGCCGCGTGTGGGGACCCCTTTTTGCCCCCGTGGCTCCGATGCCGTCGATCTTTCTTCTCCCGAGTGTCACGTGACCTAAAAATGACTATATAAAGGGTCCCCTGGCCTTTTCGAGGAGGAGGCGGCGCGGAGAGACGAAACCACGAAACAGAGAGACAGAAGGTTGCCGCCGGAGAAGATCGGAGGGGGGAAACACCGCCGGGATCACCCCCGGAGGGCTCCACCCCCCTCCGGCGTGTTCATCATCAACATCTACAGCAAGATCAGCTCCATCTATCCACTGTAATCTCTTGGCAAACACGATGTATGATGCAATACTATATTCCCTTGATGTATTGTGTCTCCCCGTCTATGTTTGAGTAGTGAATTGTTCTTGGCAATGGTGAAATAGTTCGTTGATTGGTTGCATACAAGTTTGTTATCTTCTATGATTGTCTTTATGTACAATATATGAGTGCACACATATGTTGGGGAATGCATGTAAGGTGATCACCGGTAGCATAATGGAGTGGTGGTGACTTGGGAGTGACAGTAACCTGAGACCGAGCCACAAAGTTAAGTTATTGGGGGATATATATAGGGGACCTTAGAATGTAAGGCTATGGTGGGACTTTATGTCTTAATCAATCTTGTGCAGTCATTTACTTGGCCACATGATCCATCATAAGGGGTTGTAGCTCATTTACTTGACTATACCTATTCATGGCTCCTTCCTAGAAGAAACAACTAAGACTAAAACATGTGCTTCACTAATTATGACAACCACACGAACGAAACACCTATTGCTAGAACACTTGCTCCCTTGAGATACTTGAGATATTTGCTGCTTGCTACTTGTGAAACTTGCTTAGAAACTTGCTTCACTAGTTACTAGACAAACCACACTCCACGTCACTTGCTTTTAATTAGTTAGTTCCTTTTAGTCAAACTTATTGCTTTGCATAAACAACCATATAAGAGGGTTATAGGGCTTTAGAGAATAGATAGCTTACCTTCAGCTCCTCGTGGGTTCGACACTCAAATACTTATCGAAAGGTACTACAATTGATCTCCTGCACTTGTGTCGTGGTGGTATCACGGCAGATGCCATGGGATGGCTAAAGTTGGGGCCGATGGACGCTGGAGGTGCTCGGGGAGGGATCACACGGCGAGTAGCCGCGTGGGGTAGATCACAAACAATGAAAACACCAAGATCTTACCCAGGTTCAAGGCCCTCGTGTGGAGGTAACACCCCTACTCCTGTCTCTCTCTTTTATATGTGTGTTACCGAGTAGCCACAGTACAATCAGGCCTTCAGCCGAGTAGCCACTCTTCTCTCTAGTTCTTTCTGTGAGTGTTGCCTCGTCTAGGATCCAAACGTATGCAGCGACCCTCTCACAGGAGGAGGCAGGGCACCTTATATACTGGTGCCGAGCCGAATAGAAAACAAGTATAAGGTACAGCGAGATGTGACAGGAGCCCTGCAGAACCGCGCACGCCTCCGGGTTACCGCTGACACTCGCCCCGTAAGTCGTTGCGCCGTTCGGAGATGGGACCTGTCCACCCTTGTCAGTGAGATAGAGTAGGCCCCTAGCCTTGTCCTGTCCCCTCTGTCAGTGACAGGACTAGACAAGCGCCTACCGCACTGTAGCCACGCCGTGGTGCGGATAGTCATGTACTTCGTAAGTTGAACCGCACGCTGTACTGACACAGGATACGCGGGATCCTATGTCAGAACTGCTCCATTGACTTTTGGTCCGAGTAGGAATCCATTTCCTCTACCCGGACAACTTCCTGTACTCGGAAGAATACAACTTCCTTGATTCTTCCTCCTGGCCATTGGTAGGTACGGCCGAATAGCTGTCCACCGGGTAGCGGGTACCGGGTAGCCAGCCAACTTGGTCAAAACTGCCATTCTGATCTTGCTTTTAGCACTTGCCTTACCCCTACTCGGGGGTAACCCCCCGACATTAGTCCCCGAAGCTGGTAGAGTCCTGCGAACTTGTTCACTGGGCCCTTCCAGCTTAAGAACAATACTTGTCTTCGAATCGTAAGAAGCCGAGTAGTACCTCCGAGTAGCCCTTATCCTTGGCTCGAATCTCTTCTTCTCCGAGTAGCACCATTTCTCTTTTCTGATGCCGAGAAAAAAAAAACTTAGCGAAATCCTCGAAACACAATCCCGCCTCAAACGGTGCGAATCCACCTCTGCGTGTCGCAACGGGGCACGTGTCGCACCCCTGTCACTCCGACGCCTCGGTGCCTGGGCGGCGGCAGGCCACGCACCCATAACTGCGGCCAGGGCCCACCAGCCCGTTATGTCACTTCAACCGCAGTAAATCGCCCACGATCTCGACGTGGGATTAACTGCGCCCGTTACGCGCACAATACGCGCTATGTGCGTTTCTAACCGGCGCGCAGCCCACGCCGCATGATCTCAGTGCACGACTGATCCCACTAACTCCGCTGGTAACGACAACTCGAGGGGAGGGATAAATACCCCCTCGGTAACTCCTCCTTCTCTTTCCTGCTCACTTCCATCTTCCGCCCTTTCGCTTCTCCGCCGCCGCAGAGCACGCCGCCACCGCAAATCTCTGCTGTGCCGCTGCTCCACGCACCGCCGGAAAGACAAAGAGTACTCCTTCCACCCAAATCTTCCACCAATCTTCTGCCGTTCTCCTCATCTCCATGGCTCGCGGAGACGACGACGTTGCCGCCCGCGCTGGGTGGGAAGGCTCTGATGTCACGGCGGAGGACTGCCAATGGCTAGTCAACACCCGCCGTGTCCCTCCCGGTGTGCAGTGCAGGAAGCCGGACAACGAAATCCTCCCCACGCCACGGAAAGACGAGTTCGTCGTCTTCCTCGCGCACTTCAAGCGCAGATTTGGCCTCCCCGTCTCCGACTTCTTCAAGGAGTTCCTCAACAACTTCGGGCTGCAGCCGCATCACCTCCCCCCAACGCAATGGTGATGCTCGCCTTCCACGCCGTGGTCTGCGAGGCGTTCCTCGGCGTGTACCCAACTATTCATAGTTGGGCGCGCTACTTCTTCTTCGGAAGCAGAGCATCCCCAACCCGGGGAACACGGAGAGCGCTCGCGCCATGACGATGACGGGGAGCGTCATGATGCTCCAGCGCTCCACGGGTAGCCACCCGCGCGTCAAGGGGTTGGAGACGGTGCGCAAGTGGCAGCGCTCCTTCCTCTACGTCAAGAACGTCCCCACCGAAGAAGGAGGGCCAATCCAGGACCGGATAGGGCTCCCTAGGTGGAAGAATGCGAGGCCGACCCAGCAGAACTGGGGCTACAACCCGAAGAACAAGATCGAAGACCTTGTTCAACTCGAGTCGCGCCTCGCCGAGTTGAAGGAAGAGGGATTCTGCCGCGACGATCCCCTCGCGTGCTGGATCTCGCGCCGGGTGCTCCCGCTTCAGCGCCGCTCCCACAAAATGTGTGCTACATGGGAGGGCCTCGGGACTGCACGAGGACCACCACATTCGAGTTGAGCACTGCAGACATCGCCATCTGGGCGAGATCCATCGCGCAGACGACCCTCTCCGCCACCTGGCAGTACGGCTTCGTGCCGTATAGCCGTGCCAAGCCAATCGAAAAGGTTAGACTTCTGTGCTTTATCTTTGCACTATGATACCGAGTAGAGCGTCCTAGATACTCTGGTAGGCTTCATATGCTTTGTGTTTGCATGCCCTGCCGAGTAAAAAACTATTAGCTGAATACGCTTTATGCTTGTGCGCTATTCCGAGTAGAATAACTGAAACGAATATGCTTGGTGTTTGCATGTCTTTTTGGGTAGAATTCCTTAGCCTTATATGCTTTGTGTTTGCATGCCTCACCGGGTAGAAATCCTTAGGCTTATATGCTTTGTGTTTGCATGCCTCACCGGGTAGAACTCCTTAGGCTTATATGCTTTGTGTTTGCATGCCTCACCGGGTAGAACTCCTTAGGCTTATATGCTTTGTGTTTGCATGCCTCACTGGGTAGAACTTCCTTAGTTCAGAACTCAACTTATTCGTGCCATTTGCTTGTCTTTTCAGCATCTCGATCGCCAGGCTGAGGAGGATGAAGAGCGCTTCGAGGCCAACTGGAGCAGCGACAAGCTGCGCGTGATACTGCTCTGATGCCATCGCCTAAGTCAGCTGGACAACCAGCTGCGAAGAGAACGCAGCTCACCATCGGCGCTTCTGGTGGATCTGCTGGCGCAAGCGCAGGGTCAAGTGCACAAGCCAGCTGGCCCCAATACGTGCTGTCTGGATCCCAGCAGTACGGCATCTCCTTGTCCAAGGGCGAGAAAAAGATCTCTGCTCTGAAGGGCGGCCCAGCCCAGGCAGTGGACTCCAAGCTGAAGGCCAAGAAACCCATCGAGATCTACTCGCGAAGCGGGTGAGGATGATATCATATCTAAAGGGCTGATGCAAGTTGTGGACCGAGTTGGCTTCATCGACAAGGTCTGGGAGAGTGCTGCCCATGGCATCAAGCAGTGGGACGGCAGCGTGCTGGGCGAGGAACTTGACCACTACCGCCTTGATTGGAACAAAGCCGATCTCGGCGCCAATCCAATGACCATTGCCTCCGACACCAGCACGCTGGCCGCCAAGCTGTACGTCCTCCGCAAAGCAGCCGAGGACGTGGAGCAGACATATGCCGTACGTTTCTTTTTCTTGTTCCGAGTTGCGGTTTCTTTTCTCCTCTGTTCTTCTTCTCTCCTTAACCACCACTCAGTCCCCGAGATTCGGGCCGAGTAGACGGACACTCAACCGAGTTGCTGTCTACTCGGGCCAAATCTTCCAAGTTTTTTCTAACTCTTTTTCTTGTTGTTCACAGAATAGCCTCTTGAAGAGGACGAACCTGTTCCGGCGGCTGCTCTGGAATCACAGCATCGCGAGGAGACGCATTGCGGCCCTTGAGGCCGAACGCAAGGACGATGCTGCGATGGAGAAGGCGGCGCTGGACCGTGCCCTCCAAATTTGTGATATTGAGAGTAAGCTTCTAGCTATTCGGTTAATGCATTTTGTGTTTACGCCCGCATTTGCTTTTTGCTCTAACTCCGTTTACTCTGCAGACAAATTCAAAGAGTTGCAAGAGCAGCACGAGCACTGCCACGTCTTCACCGCCTCCGCCGAGAGCAAGATCAAGGAGCTGGACGGTGAGTTGCTGCTCCTTCTGTGCTTGTTTTTCTCCTTTTTCTTGGTTATTCTGCTCACCGTGTTGTTTCTTTCCACAGAAGAGTACAAGAAATTCCGTGAGGAGCATCTTGATTGCTTGAAGCCCGCGGAGGTGAAGCAGCAACTGGAGAGCCACGAAACAGAGCTCAAGAACAAACACGACGCCGTGTTGGAACAGTTGCAAGTCCAATTGAGGACTGCCCTCCAGGACGCCATAGACCAAGCCTCCGAGAAGGACAAAGTCAAGGCAGTAGCCAAGGCCAAGGAGAGGGCCCTCAAGGCGGAAAACAAGGTGCTGAAGAAGTGCAATGCGGATCTCATGCTCCAGCTTGGCACTGCTCGCCAAGTCGAGGAGAGGCATATTGCCGATGAGGAGGCCTGGAAGAACAAGCTGCACGCTCTACTTATTGACCTTAACAATAAGTCTGCGCTTCTCTGTACCTAACCGTTCCCTTCTTCTTCTGTTTGGCTTGGTTTGCTTCTCCTCTTTTCTGCTTGGTTTCATCCCTTCTCTGCTTCCATATCTAACTCTTTCTGATAGCATTCTCAGATATTTTCCCTGATCTCTGCGCGGCTAGCACGCCTGCTTTGGCTAAGGCGCAAGGAATCCGAGCTGAAAAAGGATTGCCTACGAACACCAAATCTTCAATCGACGACGACCTTACGAGTATCAAGTCGCAGCTCCGCCAGCTTCAGGGCTTTAGCTCCAACCTGGTGTCCACAGCCTTCAAGCTTCACGATTTATTCTGGCCTCGTGAATCTGCGCCCAAAACTCTTCGCGTGCTCTCCGAGAAGCTCAACGGTGCAAAGGCCGAGCTGAAGAAATGGCGTGCGTCCGCAGCTTGGGCAGGGGCCGATCTGCTTCTTCGCTTCATATGCAGCTGGTACGAGAACCTCAACCTTGACACCATTCTCGAGTTGCGCCAAGGCTCGAAGTGGTCAGATGATGCCGACTGCGTTGCCCGCCGCAAGGCAGTTGCGTACGAGATCGCCTCCTACGCGGACACCGCCCTCTTCATCGACGGCCCCACCGAGCCTGACACCGAGGCGGAGAGCGAGGGTGAAGATGAAGATGAGGACGAGAATATCGAGTCGGAGGGCTTGAGTGACTTTGAGTTTGACGACGAGGAGAAAATCGGGAAGGGGAAGGGGAAAGGCAAGATTGCTGCAGATAGCGACGAGGAGCCGGAAGACGAGGGCCAGGATGCCAACATCACCACCGAGATGGTGATCCAGCAACCTGCTCCCGAGTTGGGCTCTTCGTCTGGCGCGGCCCTCGACGCTGCATCGCTACTCCGCACCCAGTCCGCTGCTTCCACTTCGGCCACCGATCCCATCTCGGTGGCCACTGGCACCTCTGAGCAAGCCACCGCCATGGACGCTGATGCTGAGGCTGACTCCGAGAAGACCAACTCCGAGAAGACCGCTGCGGACGACACCGCCTCTACTCATGATGCTGCTGCCTGAAACTCTATCTTAAAACTTTCATGAGATCCCCGGGATGCCGGGTGCCGATGTATCTAAACAATTAAGTCTCTGTTGCTACTCCTTTTTTATTCCAGTTTGAAATTTGCTACTTGTTATTTGAGCGATTCTGGCTCAATGCCGGGTTGCGTTAGTATGCAAGTCCCCGAGTTGCATTTCTTATCCGCTCTTTCCTTTTTATCTCAGCTCTTACCTGCAACTTGTTGCTTTGTTGGTAGTCGAGTCACAAGAGTTCAAAGTAGGAGTTTCAAATACTTAGCCACTTAGAAAAATTAATAGTAACGCTGCCCACCACTTAGCCGGAAAGAAAAAACAGCAAAAAACACTCTATTCGGTTGCCACACGCTTCCTTTCCTTTGCAATTTTTCATGTGTTCATTGACTCTTTGGCTTGTTCTCTGGCTTGCCATGAAGCCGGGTTGCGGACAGCAGCAGAGTCGCAGAGTGTCCGGTGAGTTTAAACACACTACTTTGTATGCTTTTGAAATTCTAAGTGGTTCAACCGAATAGATAAAGTAAAGCAGAGTAAATACAAGGAACAGTTTGGATGAGGGCAGTCCCCGAGTTCAATTTCAGATTGCCGAATAGAAGTTTAACTCAGATAAGAGAGTACATACATAATTTGCTCACGAATGAAAACGGCGGAGTAGAGCTACATTCCAAGGGCGCTTGGATTCTTCTCCTGCTCTATCCGGCCTGTTCTTCTGGGATGGCTGTGCGTCAACAAGGTAATAGGCATCATTGTGTAGAGCCTTGCTCACAATGAAAGGCCCTTCCCACGGAGGAGATAGCTTGTGCATCCCGGCAGTGCGTTGCACAAGCCTAAGCACCATGTCTCCTTCTCGGAAAACCCTTGGGTTCACTTTCCGGCTGTGATAACGCCTCAAGTTTTGCTGGTAAACAGCTGAACGTGACAGAGTTAGCTCTCTTGCTTCTTCCAGCAGGTCAACGTTGAAAGCGCATGGTTCCCCCATATGTGGTTTTGGTAATTAATGACAATCCTTATGGACTAATGTTTGCATTGAGTTATCTTTGTAGATCTTGTCCATAGGAAATAATGGAGTTCATGTGTTGAACTCTATTAGCTTCCTTGATGGCCATTGTTACTTTCAAGGATTTATATGAAGAATGGTCATGGTTTGAGTTGATCTTATTGCTAGTATGTCTTGAAGAAAAGGATTAGGTGATCTTTCATTGTCATCTTCAAGACATCATCTTTATAAGTGAGAAGCAAAGATACAAGGTTGATCAAGCAAGCGATCAACACACAAAGCTACAAGTTGTACCAAGTGGGATTGTGTATCTCATGGTATGGTAAGCAATTGTCAAATTAGCATTGTGAACTAACCCATGATATGTGTGTGTCGCATCTCTATGTGTGGTTAGGTATCTTTCCATGGGCATGTACCAAAAGGAAGATTTCATATAGCCCATGGTCTATGTCGTCGTCAAGCGGTGTTTGTCATCTAGCTTGACGTGGAAGCTCAAGTGAAGCATCTAGAAGATATCCTATGCTTGATGCTTGCCACCCTTTTGGAGATTGTGGCCTTGTGAAGATTTGCCGAAGGGTCTCTCCCATAATGGTGTATGGGGGAGCTAGTCTCTCCCATAATGGTGTTTGGGGGAGCAACTTGCAAGTCTTCATCAAGCGGAGTTTGTGCTAGCAAGCGCAATCAAGAAAGAAGATCCAACTTGAGAGAGTCAAGATCGTCATCATCTAGCTCAAGTGGAATGCTCAAGGCAAAGGTATAATCTTGATAGGTTTTCTATTTTACCGGTCTGGTGTCTTTGGGAGACCGGGTTATAGGATAGATAGTCGTACTATCAAGAGGGGCTCTCAAGTGAGTAACTCGATCGAATCGTTATGGAGAGCTCAAACCTTTGCATACTTTGCATATCATATTTCTTGGTTCTTATTTGGCTTTTGTCTCCTTTGGGTTTTAGTGCTTGTCGTGATCTTCATGACAAGCCTTGGTTTCTCGAAAACGGATTTCGTAAGAAAACTTTGTTGCGTTTTCGGTGGTGAAAATATTCCGTTCGTCTTTGAGAATGTTCCCACACCTTCCATGTGTGGTAACTTCTCCATACTTTGAGGTATCAATATTTTCACCTTTTATTTGGATACTCCTTGTTGTTATCTTTCCAATGCATTTGGACTCACCTAATTCGGAATTCATTCGCAAAAGTTATGTGAGTTTTCGTGTTGGAAGTTTTACCGGTTGTTCCTTTTAGAGAGGTTAAACCTTTCTACATTTGGTTTTAGTTTCCATTGTTGGGCAGTGATTTTTCTCTGCATGATCTTGTAGAGTTTTTCATTACGAACTCAACGAGCCAAAGATCATCAAAAACGGAGTCCGGACGCAAAAGTTATGAAGTTTCTAGTTGAGCCATTTTTCGGTACTGACATGAACCGGATTATTGGAAACCGGATTTTTCGGGGCATACCGGATATTCCGGTTTCGACGGATTTCAGACCAGTTTTCGCACTGGAGTGAACCGGATTATTTGAACCAGATTATTCACTTCGGACCGGATATTCCGGTCCCAAAATTCCTGCACAACGGCTAGTTCTTGTGGGGACCTATTTAAGGGGGCTTTCTTCCCCATTGGTCCCCAAGTCTTCTAAGCACGAAATATCCTCTCTCCCCCACCATTGTTGACCTTGGAAAGCTTGCCCCTCTCTCAATTCCTCCCATGATTCTTGCATATCTTTGAGGGAAAAGAGAGAGGAGATCTTGATCTACATTTCCACCAATCCATCTTCCTTCTTAGTGAGGGAAACTTAGTAGATCTTGATCTTGGAGTTCTTGGTGTTTCTCCTCCATTGTTCTTCCTATCTTATTCCCCCATAAGCATTTGTTGCTTTGTTGGAATTTGAGAGTGAAGGATTTGAGCACTTGTGCTCTTGCCATTTGCATCGGTTGCATCGGTTTGCTCTCTCCACGAGGATTCGTGGAAGTTGAAAGTTTGTGAGCTTGTTACTCTTGGGTCTTGGACCCTAGACGACTTGTGGTGTTCTTGGGAGCCTCCAATTGAGTTGTGGATGCGTGCCCCAAGATTGTGGTGACACCGAGAGCCTCCAATTGAGTTGTGGATGCGTGCCTCGGGTTTGAAGGTTGCCAATAGTGGAAGGTGAACTAGGCCTTTGTGGCGGGGTTCATCGGAGAATAGGGTGAGGCCTTTGTGGCGTTGAGTAGGCCTTCGTGGTGAGCTCACACCCCTCCAACGAGACGTACTCCCCTTTGTGGGAGGAACTCGGGAATACATCTTCGTCTCCGTGTGCCTCGGTTATTTCTATACCCGAGCTTTTTACTTATGCAATTTACATTGTGATAGCCTTCGAGCTTGAAGTTATATATCTTGCTATCACCTTGTTACTTGTCTTGCTTAGCATAAGTTGTTTGTTCATCTAGTTTACCCTAGAATATTTAGGTTGTATGCTTGTTAATTTAAACACCTAGTTTATTTCCGCATTTAGTAAGCATTAACCGGAAAAGTTTTAATCGCCTATTCACCCCCCCTCTAGGCGACGTCGTTGTCCGTTCAATTGGTATCAGAGCCTCGTCTCTCTTTATTAGGCTTTACATCCTAGAGAGTACGATGTCGTTTAGAGAAATAGAACATGATCCCGCTTTTATATTCTATGGTAGAAACTTTGATGTTTGGAAAATTCGCATTCTTAAATTTCTTACGGACATGGGTCCAAAGTATGTTAAGAGAATTGTAGATATGGATTTTCCTCCTCCAAAGGATTCTCAAGATTTATCTTTAGAGGATAAGGAAAACTCTTATCTCGATACTCTTGTATCTAATGGTCTCTTGTGCTTTTTGAGCGATGTAGTCATTGAATCAATCAAGCCTTTTCGGAACGCTCATGAGCTATGGACAAAACTTCAAGATATATATGATGTGTCCAATATTATTGAGGATGATTGTTCTCCATCCACTTCCGGCCGTGACGAGTTCACATCTTTCTCCACTCCACCAACATGTGATTTGTCACAAGGTAATGATATGGCGAGTGGTGATAGAAATTGCATTGTGAATAGTGAATTTGCTATTGACTATACTTCATCTCTATCCCATTGCAATGATCTATCTTTGGACTTAATATCTTCTAGCACTCAAAATTCCATACATGCTAGTGTTGATAGTCCTTGCATATCATGTAATAGTTGTTTAACTAAATCTCATGATGATATGCTTCCTATGTCCTTGTTTTCATGAAAATAATGCTTCCATTTCCTCTAGTACTTGTGTGGCTAACAATGTAGAGGAATCCCACTTTTTTGTGGAACAAGACATGGACCTTAATGGCTCTTCTAGTATATCTTCATCATCGCCATCCATTTCTCATATGTGCCTTATGGCTAGGGATTCAAAGGTATCACCACCTTTGGAACCCACTACATCTTGTGATGATGAGGATGAGGATATATTTTATGGAGAGTATGAGGACGAAGACTCTTTAATGGAGAAGGGTGAGTTGGTTCTTCTTGATCTCCCTAAAGGTAGTAAAGCTATCACTCCTTTTAGTGAAATATTGTCTTTTGCTATTTATAGCGCTAAAATCATTGAAAAGAAAGGTGAGATTGAAAGAAGTGATGCCAATGAAAAGGCATCCCTCACTATGTCTCTTGAGGAAGAGTATGAGCTCCGAGTTACTCTTGAGGAGAAACTTGAATCTATTGAGGAGCTCTATAATGAACAAATAGCCTATCTCACTAAAGCACGTGACCATACCCATGCTAAATATAAAGTGCTTAAAAATGAAAAGGTTGAATTTGTTGTTGGCAATGCTAATCTAATTGAAGAAAACTCTAGGTTAAATAATGAGCTTGCCAAGTTATCTTCTTCTATTTCAATTGATGCTTGTGCTACTAACTCCACATCTTGTGAAGCATCTATTTTGAAGGAGAATGTTGAGCTAAGGGCTCAACTTGAGCTAATGACTAGCAAGTATGGGAAATTGGAAGAAAGTCATGAAAAGCTATCTAGCTCTCATGAGGATCTTCTAGAATCTCATACCAAGCTAAAATTATCTCTTGAGGCTATCACTACAAAGGTAACATCTTGTGAGCCTCATGTGGTTACTAGCACAATATCTTCTAATAATGCTATATTGACTTGTGCTCGTATTAGTAATTCATCCTCCCATAATGTTTCTACATCTTGTGATGAATTGCTTTCCTTGCCTTGTTGCTCTAACAATGAAGCATCTACTTCCTCTAGCTCTTGTGTTGAGTCTAACCATGTAGAGGAAATTAAAGAGCTCAAGGCCCAAGTCACTTCTTTGAAGAAAGACTTGGAAAAGTGTCATGAAGGGAGTTCCACACTTGACAAGATGTTGAGAGTGCGAAGACTTCCCAATGACAAGAGTGGACTTGGATTCAACTCCAATCTCAAGAACAAGTCCATTATTGACAAGAAGAAGGGCCAAGAACAAGTCAAAGATTCGGCCAAGATTATTTGCTTCAAGTGCAAGATTGAAGGGCACCATGTTAGATCTTGCCCTTTGAAGCAGAAGCCTCTTAGTGAGAAGAAACTAGGGAAGAGGCCTCTTGTTCAATCTCATGCTCAACCACGAGTTGAACAACGGCCACCTCCTAAGAAGACTCAAGCCAATGCTCCTCTTGTTGAGAAGCCTATTGAGAAGAAAGAAAAGAGTCGATGTTGCTACCTTTGTCGCAAGAAGGGACACTTTGCTTCTTCATGCACTAATGGTACATTATCCAACCCTATCATTGTTGATGATGTTTATTCTATTAGGAAGGATAATGTGGGCAATGTGTTTGCCAAGTATGTTGGTACTCCAAGTGGTGTCAAGAAAAGAACCATTTGGGTTGCCAAACCTATTGTGGCTAACCTCTTAGGACCCAACTTGGTTGGGGACCAACAAGCTCAAACTTGATCAATAGGTGGAGTTGGAGGGCATTGGAGACTTGGTTATTTTATGAAGAATTAAGGGATCTTCATCATTTTTATGTCCTCATGCCAAGTCACTTGGATTATATATATCTCTTACCCAATGTTCCTCCAAGCGGTAACTTGTATTTAATTCTATATCCATTGAAATTTGCTTGCTCCCTTGCATATGTTAGTTTTGTTTCTAGCATGTGTTTGTATATGTAGTGCTTCCTAGTTACCTGTCTTGAGTAATCTAGTTATGTTTGTTGGTTTGCACTCCATGTACTTGTGTTCTTTGTGTTGAGCCTTCATTGCTTTTATTGCTTATCTTAGTTGGCTCTTTGAGAGATTAATGGACTATCCCATTTTGGGGGAGTAATATGCGTTGCACTTTACTATCCTAAAATGTGTGTACATGAGGAATACCACTTAGTGTTGATATATCAATATTATCTAGTCTCTATGTGGTATGTCTTTCTCATGAGAATTTCAATTCTAATGTCCATTAATTTTCTCTAGTTGGATTTATTTTTGCCTCTCTTTGATTTCAATGGATCATCACATTATGGGGGAGTAATAAGCTATGTGCATATTACAAGCCTAGAAAATTTGAACATTTGAGGTATTGCCACCTAGAGTTGATATTGTTAGTTATCTTGTTCCTAAGTGGCATGTTGCTCAAACAAGTTCCATATTTACTTAAAATATCTTGTGTCTCTCTTCTTTGGTATCTTGTTTGTAAGAGAGTTTCTTGTTGCCTTGCTTTTTCGAGTTTTATTTGAAGCCTTCAAGAATCTCTATCTAAGCATGTTTTCTTATTCCTATCTTTTTTCACATGCTTATGTTTTGTGAATATGATTGTGAACAAATCTACCACCGAGAAATATCTCCATACATCTCTTGTCTTTGACAAGTTATAATAATTTGTGGTAAGTTTATTGATCATATTTACTTTGACCATTGCTCTAATATTGCCTTGTTTCTTGCCAAGGTTTTTGTTTGGTTCAAACTCCTTTGTGTCTTCCTTGCTCTACTCAAAATTTGTTTTATGCTTTCTTGAGTTAGGAAAAGCAATGATCCCATACTTGTGCACTTGTGTTCAAAGTCATACTTCTTTGGGTTGCACTATTCTTGGGGAAGCGATCCTACAACGAGTAGATCACCATTCTTTAAATTGGTATTGCATCTAATTGGTTTTATTTAAACATGACTAGTGTTTGAATAATATATATGGAGAGTAATGATTCCATTGTGTGCATTTTGTATTCAAATGCAAGATCATAAATAATGCACTATTATTGGAAGAACTATCCTATATGCGTTTGAACACTTGTTGTCTTTAAATTTGTTTGTTATCCCAATGACTTGTCTCTTTGGAAGACAAACACTTTTCGTCTTGGTACTTTGTGTGCTATCATGAAAAGTGTAGAGGGTTTGTTCACTCTTTTATGTCTTTTTTGGTATCCTCTCTATGTTGGTTTCCTCAATCATGTGTTGATTTGGGTCTTGATATATTTTGGACAATTCTCTTTCTTTTCACTCTTGTGAGTGGCTTCTTGGTTTAATTAGTTCTTTGTCCAATTTGTATCTTGTTTTGGTTCTTGAAAGTTTTGTGCATGCATATTTACTATGTATATCTTTTGGCATGCTTACTTTCGTTGATCCAATATATAGGATAAACTCCATCAAATCCTAAAAGGCTAAGATGTGCATGATATTCAAATTCATATTAATATGCACATATTTATTTGGAGTTTGTCCTATGTATTGTAGTTGTTCTAACTACTTCAGACCCAATGAGTTTGGGTACCATTTTGTACTTGAATTTTGTTTTAGGTACAATGGAGATACATTGGTTGCTTGCTCCATTCATAAGGAAGGTGTTCTCACCATGGTATTATAGGAGTCAAGCTTCGATGATTATCAAACTCGCATCCTCTTCATCACCAATGTCGTCTCGGTAACAAGTATCTATCTCATGCATACATTTCTAGATTTCAACCTTGTGTAGGTTGCTTCTTGGCATGATTTCCCTTGTTGCAATTTCATTTGGTTCTTGCAAATGTCTTCTCAAAAGCATCTTTATTGCAACTATGAGTAACCGGGATGATTACATACTAAGGGGATATTTATAATCATTTCCATGATTCACCAATCCCAAGTAGTTTAATCTAGCAACTTCTTCTTGAAGTATCTCATATGCAATATTGATAAATTCTCAAAAACCATTTGAATCTTTTGTGATATGCGTTACCTTTATCGAAGCATTCCAACTATCACTTTTCCCTTGTGATATTTGTGATGCTTTGATGAGTTTTGTGTGTTCATCTATATCCCCTTAAGATTAAACTAAGCTTAGTGCTTTGCTTTCAAGCAAAAATCTTATTGGTATATTAATGAACCTCTCTTGGATATCATGTTCTTCACCTTTGTACCTATTTTGTGTGTGCATGTTTCTTTGTGGATATATATCTTTGTGATTGTTGTCCACTTAGAAATTTATACACACGATAATAGTTACATCTTTAATTGGTATTCTATTTCTTTAGTGACCACTTTTTATTGCTTTATATTCCTTGGTGGCTCCTAAAAGGCACAAGCTTTGCTTTTCTTTTGGTATTCCTTTTGCATCTTAATAAAGCTTGTGGACCTATGTGTTTTTTCTTTTGATGGTTTGTGTGTATGGGAAAGACATGATACGCACTATGTGCCTCTTATATTGAAAGACTATGTTGATGATTATATCATCCTATTAGTCTCCTAAAAAATGTTTTTCCTTGTCACACGCATCTATTTCGGTTGAGTAAGTCTTTTTGTCACTTCTTGATCTTCATTGCTCAACTTTTGTTTGTTTGCAAGTTGCTTTGCTTCTTTTCCAATCTATTCGCTTGCACTTGTTTGTGTTCAAAATTATCTATAAGGGAGTGATGATTCCATGTTGTGCACACTATATAGTAATTCAAATCTAACATTGTGCATGTACCTTGGGGAGTTCCCTCTTGATTTTCTAGAACACTTGGTTGATCTTATCAAAATATTGATTTTGGTCAATCGGTTTTTCGGATCCTTTGGTTGGTTGCTTCTTTGTGAAAGTATCCTTCAATTTGATTTTTCTTGTAAATCTTTGGATCCTCAATATAGTTTGATCTCCCTCCATCTATTCATATATGGAGATATGCACTTGTTTTCACTCATATCATGAGGAATGCATACACTATGGGGGAGCTCTTACTATATTGGCCTTCTAATCTTTTTGCCCATTTCGGCAATGGATGCCAATGGGGGAGAAGTTTAGAGGGTTTAAGGGAATTTGGTTTATGCTTTAGTTTCGTTCTTAAGTATTTTCCTTTCCATGCTATTGCATCCTTGCTCTTGTTAAGCATGTTTGCTTTATTCATCATATAAACCCTCGTAAAAAGGGATTGTCATCAATTACCAAAATGGGGGAGATTGAAAGCGCATGGTTCCCCCATATGTGGTTTTGGTAATTAATGACAATCCTTATGGACTAATGTTTGCATTGAGTTATCTTTGTAGATCTTGTCCATAGGAAATAATGGAGTTCATGTGTTGAACTCTATTAGCTTCCTTGATGGCCATTGTTACTTTCAAGGATTTATATGAAGAATGGTCATGGTTTGAGTTGATCTTATTGCTAGTATGTCTTGAAGAAAAGGATTAGGTGATCTTTCATTGTAATCTTCAAGACATCATCTTTATAAGTGAGAAGCAAAGATACAAGGTTGATCAAGCAAGCGATCAACACACAAAGCTACAAGTTGTACCAAGTGGGATTGTGTATCTCATGGTATGGTAAGCAATTGTCAAATTAGCATTGTGAACTAACCCATGATATGTGTGTGTCGCATCTCTATGTGTGGTTAGGTATCTTTCCATGGGCATGTACCAAAAGGAAGATTTCATATAGCCCATGGTCTATGTCGTCGTCAAGCGGTGTTTGTCATCTAGCTTGACGTGGAAGCTCAAGTGAAGCATCTAGAAGATATCCTATGCTTGATGCTTGCCACCCTTTTGGAGATTGTGGCCTTGTGAAGATTTGCCGAAGGGTCTCTCCCATAATGGTGTATGGGGGAGCTAGTCTCTCCCATAATGGTGTTTGGGGGAGCAACTTGCAAGTCTTCATCAAGCGGAGTTTGTGCTAGCAAGCGCAATCAAGAAAGAAGATCCAACTTGAGAGAGTCAAGATCGTCATCATCTAGCTCAAGTGGAATGCTCAAGGCAAAGGTATAATCTTGATAGGTTTTATATTTTACCGGTCTGGTGTCTTTGGGAGACCGGGTTATAGGATAGATAGTCGTACTATCAAGAGGGGCTCTCAAGTGAGTAACTCGATCGAATCGTTATGGAGAGCTCAAACCTTTGCATACTTTGCATATCATCTTTCTTGGTTCTTATTTGGCTTTTGTCTCCTTTGGGTTTTAGTGCTTGTCGTGATCTTCATGACAAGCCTTGGTTTCTCGAAAACGGATTTCGTAAGAAAACTTTGTTGCGTTTTCGGTGGTGAAAATATTCCGTTCGTCTTTGAGAATGTTCCCACACCTTCCATGTGTGGTAACTTCTCCATACTTTGAGGTATCAATATTTTCACCTTTTATTTGGATACTCCTTGTTGTTATCTTTCCAATGCATTTGGACTCACCTAATTCGGAATTCATTCGCAAAAGTTATGTGAGTTTTCGTGTTGGAAGTTTTACCGGTTGTTCCTTTTAGAGAGGTTAAACCTTTCTACATTTGGTTTTAGTTTCCATTGTTGGGCAGTGATTTTTCTCTGCATGATCTTGTAGAGTTTTTCATTACGAACTCAACGAGCCAAAGATCATCAAAAACGGAGTCCGGACGCAAAAGTTATGAAGTTTCTAGTTGAGCCATTTTTCGGTACTGACATGAACCGGATTATTGGAAACCGGATTTTTCGGGGCATACCGGATATTCCGGTTTCGACGGATTTCAGACCAGTTTTCGCACTGGAGTGAACCGGATTATTTGAACCAGATTATTCACTTCGGACCGGATATTCCGGTCCCAAAATTCCTGCACAACGGCTAGTTCTTGTGGGGACCTATTTAAGGGGGCTTTCTTCCCCATTGGTCCCCAAGTCTTCTAAGCACGAAATATCCTCTCTCCCCCACCATTGTTGACCTTGGAAAGCTTGCCCCTCTCTCAATTCCTCCCATGATTCTTGCATATCTTTGAGGGAAAAGAGAGAGGAGATCTTGATCTACATTTCCACCAATCCATCTTCCTTCTTAGTGAGGGAAACTTAGTAGATCTTGATCTTGGAGTTCTTGGTGTTTCTCCTCCATTGTTCTTCCTCTCTTATTCCCCCATAAGCATTTGTTGCTTTGTTGGAATTTGAGAGTGAAGGATTTGAGCACTTGTGCTCTTGCCATTTGCATCGGTTGCATCGGTTTGCTCTCTCCACGAGGATTCGTGGAAGTTGAAAGTTTGTGAGCTTGTTACTCTTGGGTCTTGGACCCTAGACGACTTGTGGTGTTCTTGGGAGCCTCCAATTGAGTTGTGGATGCGTGCCCCAAGATTGTGGTGACACCGAGAGCCTCCAATTGAGTTGTGGATGCGTGCCTCGGGTTTGAAGGTTGCCAATAGTGGAAGGTGAACTAGGCCTTTGTGGCGGGGTTCATCGGAGAATAGGGTGAGGCCTTTGTGGCGTTGAGTAGGCCTTCGTGGTGAGCTCACACCCCTCCAACGAGACGTACTCCCCTTTGTGGGAGGAACTCGGGAATACATCTTCGTCTCCGTGTGCCTCGGTTATTTCTATACCCGAGCTTTTTACTTATGCAATTTACATTGTGATAGCCTTCGAGCTTGAAGTTATATATCTTGCTATCACCTTGTTACTTGTCTTGCTTAGCATAAGTTGTTTGTTCATCTAGTTTACCCTAGAATATTTAGGTTGTATGCTTGTTAATTTAAACACCTAATTTATTTCCGCATTTAGTAAGCATTAACCGGAAAAGTTTTAATCGCCTATTCACCCCCCCTCTAGGCGACGTCGTTGTCCGTTCAATTGGTATCAGAGCCTCGTCTCTCTTTATTAGGCTTTACATCCTAGAGAGTACGATGTCGTTTAGAGAAATAGAACATGATCCCGCTTTTATATTCTATGGTAGAAACTTTGATGTTTGGAAAATTTGCATTCTTAAATTTCTTAGGGACATGGGTCCAAAGTATGTTAAGAGAATTGTAGATATGGATTTTCCTCCTCCAAAGGATTCTCAAGATTTATCTTTAGAGGATAAGGAAAACTCTTATCTCGATACTCTTGTATCTAATGGTCTCTTGTGCTTTTTGAGCGATGTAGTCATTGAATCAATCAAGCCTTTTCGGAACGCTCATGAGCTATGGACAAAACTTCAAGATATATATGATGTGTCCAATATTATTGAGGATGATTGTTCTCCATCCACTTCCGGCCGTGATGAGTTCACATCTTTCTCCACTCCACCAACATGTGATTTGTCACAAGGTAATGATATGGCGAGTGGTGATAGAAATTGCATTGTGAATAGTGAATTTGCTATTGACTATACTTCATCTCTATCCCATTGCAATGATCTATCTTTGGACTTAATATCTTCTAGCACTCAAAATTCCATACATGCTAGTGTTGATAGTCCTTGCATATCATGTAATAGTTGTTTAACTAAATCTCATGATGATATGCTTCCTATGTCTTGTTTTCATGAAAATAATGCTTCCATTTCCTCTAGTACTTGTGTGGCTAACAATGTAGAGGAATCCCACTTTTTTGTGGAACAAGACATGGACCTTAATGGCTCTTCTAGTATATCTTCATCATCGCCATCCATTTCTCATATGTGCCTTATGGCTAGGGATTCAAAGGTATCACCACCTTTGGAACCCACTACATCTTGTGATGATGAGGATGAGGATATATTTTATGGAGAGTATGAGGACGAAGACTCTTTAATGGAGAAGGGTGAGTTGGTTCTTCTTGATCTCCCTAAAGGTAGTAAAGCTATCACTCCTTTTAGTGAAATATTGGCTTTTGCTATTTATAGCGCTAAAATCATTGAAAAGAAAGGTGAGATTGAAAGAAGTGATGCCAATGAAAAGGCATCCCTCACTATGTCTCTTGAGGAAGAGTATGAGCTCCGAGTTACTCTTGAGGAGAAACTTGAATCTATTGAGGAGCTCTATAATGAACAAATAGCCTATCTCACTAAAGCACGTGACCATACCCATGCTAAATATAAAGTGCTTAAAAATGAAAAGGTTGAATTTGTTGTTGGCAATGCTAATCTAATTGAAGAAAACTCTAGGTTAAATAATGAGCTTGCCAAGTTATCTTCTTCTATTTCAATTGATGCTTGTGCTACTAACTCCACATCTTGTGAAGCATCTATTTTGAAGGAGAATGTTGAGCTAAGGGCTCAACTTGAGCTAATGACTAGCAAGTATGGGAAATTGGAAGAAAGTCATGAAAAGCTATCTAGCTCTCATGAGGATCTTCTAGAATCTCATACCAAGCTAAAATTAGCTCTTGAGGCTATCACTACAAAGGTAACATCTTGTGAGCCTCATGTGGTTACTAGCACAATATCTTCTAATAATGCTATATTGACTTGTGCTCGTATTAGTAATTCATCCTCCCATAATGTTTCTACATCTTGTGATGAATTGCTTTCCTTGCCTTGTTGCTCTAACAATGAAGCATCTACTTCCTCTAGCTCTTGTGTTGAGTCTAACCATGTAGAGGAAATTAAAGAGCTCAAGGCCCAAGTCACTTCTTTGAAGAAAGACTTGGAAAAGTGTCATGAAGGGTCAAGAGATTAGTTTTTGTTGTTTTAATTCTGGATTTTTCAATAAAGAGTCAAGTCAAACCCATTTGGACTTATAAGTTGCTATCCTAGTGCATGAAATTTCTGTTTCAGCACGAGTCTGCTCACCGTATGATTTTACGTTTTTTATTGGTATGTCGGATTGCGCTAATTTTTTAGTATGTTCTGCAACTGTTCGTCCTATGTAAGCATAAAAATTGGCTTAATTTTTTGACGAGTCTAGCTTAGGGGAAAACGTTCGTTTTTCTGCTGATGCTTTTCTGGACAGATTCTGCCTTCTTTTGTTTTATGCACTCTTTGGGCTTGGGAATCGAATTTCCATGATTCTTTAAAGCAAGGGAGTGAACATAAAACATAATGAACCTTATTGTCTATCTACTGGAGCATTTGATTTGGAATTTTGCACAGCAAGCATGTGATTTGTTTGTCCTTGCTAATCTCACCCCACAGAAAAAGAATGGGAGAAACATGTTTTGTGAAGTTTTTTTCACAGGGAATAGAGGAGCTGCGCCTCAAGACATCCAAGAATGGTGAAATACATAAGCTTGGGGATGTGATGAACACCCCACTGTAGCTACACTCTTTTGGTTAGCACACGTCTACTTTCTGTTTTTCTAAGCAAAGCATTTATCGTAGAGACTTGAAGCGTCTAGTTTTTATTTTTATTTTTGTTTTGATAAGACCACCACCATCATTTTATATGAGATTGAGCTACTGGAGTTTGGGGTTGGAATGTATTGGATTCTAGTATTATGATTTTGAATAGGGATGCCATGGTTGATTTGAAGAGCTACATATGTTTGCATGATTTATATGCTTTTTATGTGTAGAAATTTGCAATAATGTTGTCTTGAGCTATCTCTTATTCATGTCCTTGATGTTAATTGCTGGTTTATTTAGTTTGTCATGAAATGAGTAGTTCTATGGACATATGCATGCATAGTATCTGGTCAACTATCTCCCTCTTGCTAGCCCAAAAATTTAAAAATTCCAACAAGTAAAAACTTGTTTCCAACACTCCTTAGCCAAGTATTTCCAGTGAGTCCACCATATCTTCCCTTTAGCTTCATTGCTATTCCGAGTATGTTCACCATGTTATTGTGTTATTTATGTTCTAAATTAAGATATTCACTTTATTAATTGTCATGGGTTGAACTTGGGATAGGACTCTCACAAACTTTTGAAGGCACACTTTACTTTTTATACATCTAATAAACATGACCCAATAATGGGAGCCACAAGTTTTGCGTTTGACAAGTGTGTGGTTGGGAGCTAGCTATAAACGTGTATCACCGGAAAGCTTTCAACATTGCACAAAAAATTTACATTTGGTTGATATCATGTAATTTTGTTTTTGGACTTCTGCCATGCCGAAATGAAATAGAGGAATAGTAAGTTTTGATGAGTAAGTATCTATATGACTAGAGAAACGCATTGGGCCTCTAACCCAAGCCATGCTTTATCATGGTGGAAATTTACTTACAGCTTGAGTGACTCTACAGCACATCCTATAATAAAATAATAAGCTATGCATAATAGTGAATGAAAATAAAAAGGATGATGAGTCTACTCCGTTTGTTCATCTTGTCATTGTAACATGGGCTTGTTTCCATGTCATGGGGCAAGAGGTACCTCTTTGCGGTTCTCTATGATGTCATTAATACTTATTATGATTGTACAAAGCTTATTAGGAATCTTAAGTTGAGTAATCATGGAGTAGGTTTTCACACTCACGGGTCATGAGGCTTTCAACCACCTTGTCATTATCATTAATTCAATACTCACAATTTTAAGATGCTAGTGATAAAGGGGCAATGAGAGTCCTAGATCAATGGATACCACATTTGAATTAGTAATTTAGTTGAATAATTTAGAGGCTAAATAAGACTTGATCATGTTTTACCTCTACTCAATTTTCTCCAAAGTGTCCACCATATTTTCTATTTTACATTATGCTATTCTTTGACCAATATAGGATTTTATTTTTCATTTTGTGTATGCATTTGGTCCATAGTGCTTTTATTTCATAATACACTTTGTGAACTTTCATGAAGCATCTTTGCTTGCATATTTGATATTTCTTATAACATGAATTGTATGTTGCTACTCATCTACATTATGAATCATTTGATTATATGTAGCATGAATAATATTCTTTGATATTCCATGATTGTTTTAAAATGCAAAGTCCATGTTAGTTTTATCACCTTCATACTCGAGGACAAGTATGGGTTAAGCTTGGGGATGTTGATGCATGTAAAATGCATAGATGAACTTTGCATGTTATTACTTATTTTTCCTACATATTAGCAACTTATATTCATGTTTTATAATGATTTGGGGGATTTTCTGAACAATCCCCCTTCTTTTGGTTCTAACCCTGTTTTTTCCACAAAACGTACTTTTTAGTGTTTCAGACTTTTCGGGAGCTTCGGGACTCCAAAAAGGGCAAGGCCAAAGAGCATGGTTCAGAATTTTCGAGACGAAGACCATGGGCCAAAGAAGAGGGCCAAAAGGCCAACCAGGTGGAAAAGAGGACTCTCCACGCGGCCAGATTCCTTGGCCGCGTGTGGGGACCCCTTTTTGCCCCCTTGGCTCCGATGCCGTCGATCTTTCTTCTCCCGAGTGTCACGTGACCTAAAAATGACTATATAAAGGGTCCCCTGGCCTTTTCGAGGAGAAGGCGGCGCGGAGAGACGAAACCACGAAACAGAGAGACAGAAGGCTGCCGCCGGAGAAGATCGGAGGGGGGAAACACCGCCGGGATCACCCCCGGAGGGCTCCACCCCCCTCCGGCGTGTTCATCATCAACATCTACAGCAAGATCAGCTCCATCTATCCACTGTAATCTCTTGGCAAACACGATGTATGATGCAATACTATATTCCCTTGATGTATTGTGTCTCCCCGTCTATGTTTGAGTAGTGAATTGTTCTTGGCAATGGTGAAATAGTTCGTTGATTGGTTGCATACAAGTTTGTTATCTTCTATGATTGTCTTTATGTACAATATATGAGTGCACACATATGTTGGGGAATGCATGTAAGGTGATCACCGGTAGCATAATGGAGTGGTGGTGACTTGGGAGTGACAGTAACCTGAGACCGAGCCACAAAGTTAAGTTATTGGGGGATATATATAGGGGACCTTAGAATGTAAGGCTATGGTGGGACTTTATGTCTTAATCAATCTTGTGCAGTCATTTACTTGGCCACATGATCCATCATAAGGGGTTGTAGCTCATTTACTTGACTATACCTATTCATGGCTCCTTCCTAGAAGAAACAACTAAGACTAAAACATGTGCTTCACTAATTATGACAACCACACGAACGAAACACCTATTGCTAGAACACTTGCTCCCTTGAGATACTTGAGATATTTGCTGCTTGCTACTTGTGAAACTTGCTTTAGAAACTTGCTTTACTAGTTACTAGACAAACCACACTCCACGTCACTTGCTTTTAATTAGTTAGTTCCTTTTAGTCAAACTTATTCCTTTGCATAAACAACCATATAAGAGGGTTATAGGGCTTTAGAGAATAGATAGCTTACCTTCATCTCCTCGTGGGTTCGACACTCAAATACTTATCGAAAGGTACTACAATTGATCTCCTGCACTTGTGTCGTGGTGGTATCACGGCAGATGCCATGGGATGGCTAAAGTTGGGGCCGATGGACGCTGGAGGTGCTCGGGGAGGGATCACACGGCGAGTAGCCGCGTGGGGTAGATCACAAACAATGCAAACACCAAGATCTTACCCAGGTTCAAGGCCCTCGTGTGGAGGTAACACCCCTACTCCTGCCTCTCTCTTTATATGTGTGTTACCGAGTAGCCACAGTACAATCAGGCCTTCAGCCGAGTAGCCACTCTTCTCTCTAGTTCTTTCTGTGAGTGTTGCCTCGTCTAGGATCCAAACGTATGCAGCGACCCTCTCACAGGAGGAGGCAGGGCACCTTATATACTGGTGCCCAGCCGAATAGAAAACAAGTATAAGGTACAGCGAGATGTGACAGGAGCCCTGCAGAACCGCGCACGCCTCCGGGTTACCGCTGACACTCGCCCCGTAAGTCGTTGCGCCGTTCGGAGATGGGACCTGTCCACCCTTGTCAGTGAGATAGAGTAGGCCCCTAGCCTTGTCCTGTCCCCTCTGTCACTGACAGGACTAGACAAGCGCCTACCGCACTGTAGCCACGCCATGGTGCGGATAGTCATGTACTCCGTAAGTTGAACCGCACGCTGTACTGACACAGGATACGCGGGATCCTGTGTCAGAACGGCTCCATTCACTTCTGGTCCGAGTAGGAATCCATTTCCTCTACCCGGACAACTTCCTGTACTCGGAAGAATACAACTTCCTTGATTCTTCCTCCTAGCCATTGGTAGGTACGGCCGAATAGCTGTCCACCGGGTAGTCAGCCAACTTGGTCAAAACTGCCCTTCTGATCTTGCTTTTAGCACTTGCCTTACCCCTACTCGGGGGTAACCCCCCGACATTAGTCCCCAAAGCTGGCAGAGTCCTGCGAACTTGTTCACTGGGCCCTTCTAGCTTAAGAACAAAACTTGTCTTCGAATCGTAAGAAGCCGAGTAGTACCTCCGAGTAGCCCTTATCCTTGGCTCGAATCTCTTCTTCTCCGAGTAGCACCATTTCTCTTTTCTGATGCCGAGTAAAAAAACTTAGCGAAATCCTCAAAACACAATCCCGTCTCAAACGGTGCGAATCCACCTCTGCGTGTCGCAACGGGGCACGTGTCGCACCCCTGTCACTCCGACGCCTCGGTGCCTGGGCGGCGGCAGGCCACGCGCCCATAACTGCGGCCAGGGCCCACCAGCCCGTTATGTTACTTCAACCGCAGTAAATCGCCCACGATCTCGACGTGGGATTAACTGCGCCCGTACGCGCGCAATACGCGCTGTGTGCATTTCTAACCGGCGCGCAGCCCATGCCGCACGATCTCAGTGCTCGACTGATCCCACTAACTCCGCTGGTAACGGCAACTCGAGGGGAGGGATAAATACCCCCTCGGTAACTCCTCCTTCTCTTTCCTGCTCACTTCCATCTTCCGCCCTTTCGCTTCTCCGCCAACGTAGAGCACGCCGCCACCGCAAATCTCTGCTGTGCCGCTGCTCCACGCACCGCCAGAAAGACAAAGAGTACTCCTTCCACCCAAATCTTCCACCAATCTTCCGCCGTTCTCCTCATCTCCATGGCTCGCGGAGACGACGACGCTGCCGCCCGCGCCGGGTGGGAAGGCTCTGATGTCACGGCGGAGGACTGCCAATGGCTAGTCAACACCTGCCGTGTCCCTCCCGGTGTGCAGTGCAGGCAGCCGGACAACGAAATCGTCCCCACGCCACGGAAAGACGAGTTCGTCGTCTTCCTCGCGCACTTCAAGCGCAGATTTGGCCTCCCCGTCTCCGACTTCTTCAAGGAGTTCCTCAACAACTTCGGGCTGCAGCCGCATCACCTCCCCCCCAACGCAATGGTGATGCTCGCCTTCCACGCCGTGGTCTGCGAGGCGTTCCTCGGCGTGTACCCAACTATTCATAGTTGGGCGCGCTACTTCTTCTTCCGGAAGCAGAGCATCCCTAACCCGGGGAACACGGAGAGCGCTCGCGCCATGACGATGACGGGGAGCGCCATGATGCTCCAGCGCTCCACGGGTAGCCACCCGCGTGTCAAGGGGTTGGAGACGGTGCGCAAGTGGCAGCGCTCCTTCCTCTACATCAAGAACGTCCCCACCGAAGAAGGAGGGCCAATCCAGGACCGGATAGGGCTCCCTAGTTGGAAGAATGCGAGGCCGACCCAGCAGAACTGGGGCTACAACCCGAAGAACAAGATCGAAGACCTTGTTCAACTCGAGTCGCGCCTCGCCGAGTTGAAGGAAGAGGGATTCCGTCGCGACGATCCCCTCGCGTGCTGGATCTCGCGCCGGGTGCTCCCGCTTCAGCGCCGCTCCCACAAAATGTGCTACATGGGAGGGCCTTGGGACTGCATGAGGACCACCACATTCGAGTTGAGCACTGCATACGTCGCCATCTGGGCGAGATCCATCGCGCAGACGACCCTCTCCGACACCTGGCAGTACGGCGTCGTGCCGTATAGCCGTGCCAAGCCAATCGAAAAGGTTAGACTTCTGTGCTTTATCTTTGCACTGTGATACCGAGTAGAGCGTCCTAGATACTCTGGTAGGCTTCATATGCTTTATGTTTGCATGCCCTGCCGAGTAAAAAACTCTTAGCTGAATACGCTTTATGCTTGTGCGCTATTCCGAGTAGAATAACTGAAACGAATATGCTTTGTGTTTGCATGTCTTTTCGGGTAGAATTCCTTAGCCTTATATGCTTTGTGTTTGCATGCCTCACCGGGTAGAAATCCTTAGGCTTATATGCTTTGTGTTTGCATGCCTCACCGGGTAGAACTCCTTAGGCTTATATGCTTTGTGTTTGCATGCCTCACCGGGTAGAACTCCTTAGGCTTACATGCTTTGTGTTTGCATGCCTCACTGGGTAGAACTTCCTTAGTTCAGAACTCAACTTATTCGTGCCATTTGCTTGTCTTTCCAGCATCTCGATCGCCAGGCTGAGGAGGATGAAGAGCGCTTCGAGGCCAACTGGAGCAGCGACAGAGAGGAGGACGACGAGACCGCCTACGATACCCAGGACACCCTCTGCATCCCCCACACCGAGCAGCCGGGTAAGCATCAAGTCGACGCGTCCATTCGGGACTGGTCCGAGGATGAGGAAGGTGACCAAGTTCGCCTCTCTGAGCGAGAATAGCGCAATCCAATTTCCCTTTCCATTTCTCACTTCTTTCTTCTTTCCTACTCCGTAGACGATGCCGAGCATGAGGATGACGATGAGACCGAGGATCCCATCGACGTCCAGCCCATCTCTGTGGCCGCTCCCACTACACGGAAACGGACGGGCAACGGTGCCCAAGAACCCACAGCCAAGAAGCCCAAGAAGATCGAGAAGAAGAAGACCACTACCGCCAGAAAACAATTCCCCACCCGCAAGGGGTAAGTAACCTTCATCCAAGTTGCATTCCGCTGCTGCTTCTCGGTGTTCTCTTCCCCTTCTCTGTTTCTGAACCTCCTTTTTCTTCCAGTGACCCTCTGGATGCTGACGCTCGCGCAGCCCCCACAAGCTCCAAGAGTAAGTCCGTCATTGACATAGAAAAACTCGTCGATCTCTCCGAGGAGGATGACGAGAGCTTGCAGCAGGATAGGGCGCGCGCGCCCTCTCCTGTAAAGATGGAAGAAGAGGACACCGACGCCGAGAACGCTGGCGCGGGTGACCAAGACGACGAGAACCTGGAGCAGCACTCCTACGCGGACCAGAACGCACATGATGCTGTCCACGATGAGACACCTCCTTCTCCCCCAACTGGGGAGAATAATGATCAAGACCTCGAGAACCAGAACCGCGCCGCCCTTCAGCGGCCGAATGACCGTACCGAGCAGCAGGAAGAACATGCTGCAGCTCACGAAGATCCCGCGGCCACGTCGCGGGTAGAAGAACAAGATGAGGCCAGACCTGATCCCGCTGCCGAGCAGCGGGTTGAGAAGACGGTGGTGGAGCCCGTGCTCCAGAGCCAGGCGCAGCCGGACGCTGCGCAGGGTAGCCGGCCCCCTGTGCCGCCTACCCAGCAGGCCACTCCACCAAAACAAAGCTCCACCAAGACTGCAACCAAGACCGCATCTCTGCAACCGTCTCCTCCCACAACCAAAACTGCATCAAAGGCTGCTGCTAAAAAGATCGAGAAGACTGAAGCCGCGCCCGTCCGCAAGAATCCATCGCGCCAAGCTGCGCGTGATACTGCTCTGATGCCATCGCCTAAGTCAGCTGGACAACCAGCTGCGAAGAGAACGCAGCTCACCATCGGCGCTTCTGGTGGATCTGCTGGCGCAAGCGCAGGGTCAAGTGCACAAGCCAGCTGGCCCCAATACGTGCTGTCTGGATCCCAGCAGTACGGCATCTCCTTGTCCAAGGGCGAGAAAAAGATCTCTGCTCTGAAGGGCGGCCCAGCCCAGGCAGTGGACTCCAAGCTGAAGGCCAAGAAACCCATCGAGATCTACTCGCGAAGCGGGTGAGGATGATATCATATCTAAAGGGCTGATGCAAGTTGTGGACCGAGTTGGCTTCATCGACAAGGTCTGGGAGAGTGCTGCCCATGGCATCAAGCAGTGGGACGGCAGCGTGCTGGGCGAGGAACTTGACCACTACCGCCTTGATTGGAACAAAGCCGATCTCGGCGCCAATCCAATGACCATTGCCTCCGACACCAGCACGCTGGCCGCCAAGCTGTACGTCCTCCGCAAAGCAGCCGAGGACGTGGAGCAGACATATGCCGTACGTTTCTTTTTCTTGTTCCGAGTTGCGGTTTCTTTTCTCCTCTGTTCTTCTTCTCTCCTTAACCACCACTCAGTCCCCGAGATTCGGGCCGAGTAGACGGACACTCAACCGAGTTGCTGTCTACTCGGGCCAAATCTTCCAAGTTTTTTCTAACTCTTTTTCTTGTTGTTCACAGAATAGCCTCTTGAAGAGGACGAACCTGTTCCGGCGGCTGCTCTGGAATCACAGCATCGCGAGGAGACGCATTGCGGCCCTTGAGGCCGAACGCAAGGACGATGCTGCGATGGAGAAGGCGGCGCTGGACCGTGCCCTCCAAATTTGTGATATTGAGAGTAAGCTTCTAGCTATTCGGTTAATGCATTTTGTGTTTACGCCCGCATTTGCTTTTTGCTCTAACTCCGTTTACTCTGCAGACAAATTCAAAGAGTTGCAAGAGCAGCACGAGCACTGCCACGTCTTCACCGCCTCCGCCGAGAGCAAGATCAAGGAGCTGGACGGTGAGTTGCTGCTCCTTCTGTGCTTGTTTTTCTCCTTTTTCTTGGTTATTCTGCTCACCGTGTTGTTTCTTTCCACAGAAGAGTACAAGAAATTCCGTGAGGAGCATCTTGATTGCTTGAAGCCCGCGGAGGTGAAGCAGCAACTGGAGAGCCACGAAACAGAGCTCAAGAACAAACACGACGCCGTGATGGAACAGTTGCAAGTCCAATTGAGGACTGCCCTCCAGGACGCCATAGACCAAGCCTCCGAGAAGGACAAAGTCAAGGCAGTAGCCAAGGCCAAGGAGAGGGCCCTCAAGGCGGAAAACAAGGTGCTGAAGAAGTGCAATGCGGATCTCATGCTCCAGCTTGGCACTGCTCGCCAAGTCGAGGAGAGGCATATTGCCGATGAGGAGGCCTGGAAGAACAAGCTGCACGCGCTACTTATTGACCTTAACAATAAGTCTGTGCTTCTCTGTACCTAACCGTTCCCTTCTTCTTCTGTTTGGCTTGGTTTGCTTCTCCTCTTTTCTGCTTGGTTTCATCCCTTCTCTGCTTCCATATCTAACTCTTTCTGATAGCATTCTCAGATATTTTCCCTGATCTCTGTGCGGCTAGCACGCCTGCTTTGGCTAAGGCGCAAGGAATCCGAGCTGAAAAAGGATTGCCTACGAACACCAAATCTTCAATCGACGACGACCTTACGAGTATCAAGTCGCAGCTCCGCCAGCTTCAGGGCTTTAGCTCCAACCTGGTGTCCACAGCCTTCAAGCTTCACGATTTATTCTGGCCTCGTGAATCTGCGCCCAAAACTCTTCGCGTGCTCTCCGAGAAGCTCAACGGTGCAAAGGCCGAGCTGAAGAAATGGCGTGCGTCCGCAGCTTGGGCAGGGGCCGATCTGCTTCTTAGCTTCATATGCAGCTGGTACGAGAACCTCAACCTTGACACCATTCTCGAGTTGCGCCAAGGCTCGAAGTGGTCAGATGATGCCGACTGCGTTGCCCGCCGCAAGGCAGTTGCGTACGAGATCGCCTCCTACGCGGACACCGCCCTCTTCATCGACGGCCCCACCGAGCCTGACACCGAGGCGGAGAGCGAGGGTGAAGATGAAGATGAGGACGAGAATACCGAGTCGGAGGGCTTGAGTGACTTTGAGTTTGACGACGAGGAGAAAATCGGGAAGGGGGAGGGGAAAAGCAAGATTGCTGCAGATAGCGACGAGGAGCCGGAAGACGAGGGCCAGGATGCCAACATCACCACCGAGATGGTGATCCAGCAACCTGCTCCCGAGTTGGGCTCTTCGTCTGGCGCGGCCCTCGACGCTGCATCGCTACTCCGCACCCAGTCCGCTGCTTCCACTTCGGCCACCGATCCCATCTCGGTGGCCACTGGCACCTCTGAGCAAGCCACCGCCATGGACGCTGATGCTGAGGCTGACTCCGAGAAGACCAACTCCGAGAAGACCGCTGCGGACGACACCGCCTCTACTCATGATGCTGCTGCCTGAAACTCTATCTTAAAACTTTCATGAGATCCCCGGGATGCCGGGTGCCGATGTATCTAAACAATTAAGTCTCTGTTGCTACTCCTTTTTTATTCCAGTTTGAAATTTGCTACTTGTTATTTGAGCGATTCTGGCTCAATGCCGGGTTGCGTTAGTATGCAAGTCCCCGAGTTGCATTTCTTATCCGCTCTTTCCTTTTTATCTCAGCTCTTACCTGCAACTTGTTGCTTTGTTGGTAGTCGAGTCACAAGAGTTCAAAGTAGGAGTTTCAAATACTTAGCCACTTAGAAAAATTCATAGTAACGCTGCCCACCACTTAGCCGGAAAGAAAAAACAGCAAAAAACACTCTATTCGGTTGCCACACGCTTCCTTTCCTTTGCAATTTTTCATGTGTTCATTGACTCTTTGGCTTGTTCTCTGGCTTGCCATGAAGCCGGGTTGCGGACAGCAGCAGAGTCGCAGAGTGTCCGGTGAGTTTAAACACACTACTTTGTATGCTTTTGAAATTCTAAGTGGTTCAACCGAATAGATAAAGTAAAGCAGAGTAAATACAAGGAACAGTTTGGATGAGGGCAGTCCCCGAGTTCAATTTCAGATTGCCGAATAGAAGTTTAACTCGGATAAGAGAGTACATACATAATTTGCTCACGAATGAAAACGGCGGAGTAGAGCTACATTCCAAGGGCGCTTGGATTCTTCTCCTGCTCTATCCGGCCTGTTCTTCTGGGATGGCTGTGCGTCAACAAGGTAATAGGCATCATTGTGTAGAGCCTTGCTCACAATGAAAGGCCCTTCCCACGGAGGAGATAGCTTGTGCATCCCGGCAGTGCGTTGCACAAGCCTAAGCACCATGTCTCCTTCTCGGAAAACCCTTGGGTTCACTTTCCGGCTGTGATAACGCCTCAAGTTTTGCTGGTAAACAGCTGAACGTGACAGAGTTAGCTCTCTGGCTTCTTCCAGCAGGTCAACGTTGAAAGCGCATGGTTCCCCCATATGTGGTTTTGGTAATTAATGACAATCCTTATGGACTAATGTTTGCATTGAGTTATCTTTGTAGATCTTGTCCATAGGAAATAATGGAGTTCATGTGTTGAACTCTATTAGCTTCCTTGATGGCCATTGTTACTTTCAAGGATTTATATGAAGAATGGTCATGGTTTGAGTTGATCTTATTGCTAGTATGTCTTGAAGAAAAGGATTAGGTGATCTTTCATTGTCATCTTCAAGACATCATCTTTATAAGTGAGAAGCAAAGATACAAGGTTGATCAAGCAAGCGATCAACACACAAAGCTACAAGTTGTACCAAGTGGGATTGTGTATCTCATGGTATGGTAAGCAATTGTCAAATTAGCATTGTGAACTAACCCATGATATGTGTGTGTCGCATCTCTATGTGTGGTTAGGTATCTTTCCATGGGCATGTACCAAAAGGAAGATTTCATATAGCCCATGGTCTATGTCGTCGTCAAGCGGTGTTTGTCATCTAGCTTGACGTGGAAGCTCAAGTGAAGCATCTAGAAGATATCCTATGCTTGATGCTTGCCACCCTTTTGGAGATTGTGGCCTTGTGAAGATTTGCCGAAGGGTCTCTCCCATAATGGTGTATGGGGGAGCTAGTCTCTCCCATAATGGTGTTTGGGGGAGCAACTTGCAAGTCTTCATCAAGCGGAGTTTGTGCTAGCAAGCGCAATCAAGAAAGAAGATCCAACTTGAGAGAGTCAAGATCGTCATCATCTAGCTCAAGTGGAATGCTCAAGGCAAAGGTATAATCTTGATAGGTTTTCTATTTTACCGGTCTGGTGTCTTTGGGAGACCGGGTTATAGGATAGATAGTCGTACTATCAAGAGGGGCTCTCAAGTGAGTAACTCGATCGAATCGTTATGGAGAGCTCAAACCTTTGCATACTTTGCATATCATCTTTCTTGGTTCTTATTTGGCTTTTGTCTCCTTTGGGTTTTAGTGCTTGTCGTGATCTTCATGACAAGCCTTGGTTTCTCGAAAACGGATTTCGTAAGAAAACTTTGTTGCGTTTTCGGTGGTGAAAATATTCCGTTCGTCTTTGAGAATGTTCCCACACCTTCCATGTGTGGTAACTTCTCCATACTTTGAGGTATCAATATTTTCACCTATTATTTGGATACTCCTTGTTGTTATCTTTCCAATGCATTTGGACTCACCTAATTCGGAATTCATTCGCAAAAGTTATGTGAGTTTTCGTGTTGGAAGTTTTACCGGTTGTTCCTTTTAGAGAGGTTAAACCTTTCTACATTTGGTTTTAGTTTACATTGTTGGGCAGTGATTTTTCTCTGCATGATCTTGTAGAGTTTTTCATTACGAACTCAACGAGCCAAAGATCATCAAAAACGGAGTCCGGACGCAAAAGTTATGAAGTTTCTAGTTGAGCCATTTTTCGGTACTGACATGAACCGGATTATTGGAAACCGGATTTTTCGGGGCATACCGGATATTCCGGTTTCGACGGATTTCAGACCAGTTTTCGCACTGGAGTGAACCGGATTATTTGAACCGGATTATTCACTTCGGACCGGATATTCCGGTCCCAAAATTCCTGCACAACGGCTAGTTCTTGTGGGGACCTATTTAAGGGGGCTTTCTTCCCCATTGGTCCCCAAGTCTTCTAAGCACGAAATATCCTCTCTCTCCCCCACCATTGTTGACCTTGGAAAGCTTGCCCCTCTCTCAATTCCTTCCATGATTCTTGCATATCTTTGAGGGAAAAGAGAGAGGAGATCTTGGTCTACATTTCCACCAATCCATCTTCGTTCTTAGTGAGGGAAACTTAGTAGATCTTGATCTTGGAGTTCTTGGTGTTTCTCCTCCATTGTTCTTCCTCTCTTATTCCCCCATAAGCATTTGTTGCTTTGTTGGAATTTGAGAGTGAAGGATTTGAGCACTTGTGCTCTTGCCATTTGCATCGGTTGCATCGGTTTGCTCTCTCCACGAGGATTCGTGGAAGTTGAAAGTTTGTGAGCTTGTTACTCTTGGGTCTTGGACCCTAGACGACTTGTGGTGTTCTTGGGAGCCTCCAATTGAGTTGTGGATGCGTGCCCCAAGATTGTGGTGACACCGAGAGCCTCCAATTGAGTTGTGGATGCGTGCCTCGGGTTTGAAGGTTGCCAATAGTGGAAGGTGAACTAGGCCTTTGTGGCGGGGTTCATCGGAGAATAGGGTGAGGCTTTTGTGGCGTTGAGTAGGCCTTCGTGGTGAGCTCACACCCCTCCAACGAGACGTACTCCCCTTTGTGGGAGGAACTCGGGAATACATCTTCGTCTCCGTGTGCCTCGGTTATTTCTATACCCGAGCTTTTTACTTATGCAATTTACATTGTGATAGCCTTCGAGCTTGAAGTTATATATCTTGCTATCACCTTGTTACTTGTCTTGCTTAGCATAAGTTGTTTGTTCATCTAGTTTACCCTAGAATATTTAGGTTGTATGCTTGTTAATTTAAACACCTAGTTTATTTCCGCATTTAGTAAGCATTAACCGGAAAAGTTTTAATCGCCTATTCACCCCCCCCTCTAGGCGACGTCGTTGTCCGTTCAATTGGTATCAGAGCCTCATCTCTCTTTATTAGGCTTTACATCCTAGAGAGTACGATGTCGTTTAGAGAAATAGAACATGATCCCGCTTTTATATTCTATGGTAGAAACTTTGATGTTTGGAAAATTCGCATTCTTAAATTTCTTACGGACATGGGTCCAAAGTATGTTAAGAGAATTGTAGATATGGATTTTCCTCCTCCAAAGGATTCTCAAGATTTATCTTTAGAGGATAAGGAAAACTCTTATCTCGATACTCTTGTATCTAATGGTCTCTTGTGCTTTTTGAGCGATGTAGTCATTGAATCAATCAAGCCTTTTCGGAACGCTCATGAGCTATGGACAAAACTTCAAGATATATATGATGTGTCCAATATTATTGAGGATGATTGTTCTCCATCCACTTCCGGCCGTGATGAGTTCACATCTTTCTCCACTCCACCAACATGTGATTTGTCACAAGGTAATGATATGGCGAGTGGTGATAGAAATTGCATTGTGAATAGTGAATTTGCTATTGACTATACTTCATCTCTATCCCATTGCAATGATCTATCTTTGGACTTAATATCTTCTAGCACTCAAAATTCCATACATGCTAGTGTTGATAGTCCTTGCATATCATGTAATAGTTGTTTAACTAAATCTCATGATGATATGCTTCCTATGTCTTGTTTTCATGAAAATAATGCTTCCATTTCCTCTAGTACTTGTGTGGCTAACAATGTAGAGGAATCCCACTTTTTTGTGGAACAAGACATGGACCTTAATGGCTCTTCTAGTATATCTTCATCATCGCCATCCATTTCTCATATGTGCCTTATGGCTAGGGATTCAAAGGTATCACCACCTTTGGAACCCACTACATCTTGTGATGATGAGGATGAGGATATATTTTATGGAGAGTATGAGGACGAAGACTCTTTAATGGAGAAGGGTGAGTTGGTTCTTCTTGATCTCCCTAAAGGTAGTAAAGCTATCACTCCTTTTAGTGAAATATTGGCTTTTGCTATTTATAGCGCTAAAATCATTGAAAAGAAAGGTGAGATTGAAAGAAGTGATGCCAATGAAAAGGCATCCCTCACTATGTCTCTTGAGGAAGAGTATGAGCTCCGAGTTACTCTTGAGGAGAAACTTGAATCTATTGAGGAGCTCTATAATGAACAAATAGCCTATCTCACTAAAGCACGTGACCATACCCATGCTAAATATAAAGTGCTTAAAAATGAAAAGGTTGAATTTGTTGTTGGCAATGCTAATCTAATTGAAGAAAACTCTAGGTTAAATAATGAGCTTGCCAAGTTATCTTCTTCTATTTCAATTGATGCTTGTGCTACTAACTCCACATCTTGTGAAGCATCTATTTTGAAGGAGAATGTTGAGCTAAGGGCTCAACTTGAGCTAATGACTAGCAAGTATGGGAAATTGGAAGAAAGTCATGAAAAGCTATCTAGCTCTCATGAGGATCTTCTAGAATCTCATACCAAGCTAAAATTAGCTCTTGAGGCTATCACTACAAAGGTAACATCTTGTGAGCCTCATGTGGTTACTAGCACAATATCTTCTAATAATGCTATATTGACTTGTGCTCGTATTAGTAATTCATCCTCCCATAATGTTTCTACATCTTGTGATGAATTGCTTTCCTTGCCTTGTTGCTCTAACAATGAAGTATCTACTTCCTCTAGCTCTTGTGTTGAGTCTAACCATGTAGAGTAAATTAAAGAGCTCAAGGCCCAAGTCACTTCTTTGAAGAAAGACTTGGAAAAGTGTCATGAAGGGAGTTCCACACTTGACAAGATGTTGAGAGTGCGAAGACTTCCCAATGACAAGAGTGGACTTGGATTCAACTCCAATCTCAAGAACAAGTCCATTATTGACAAGAAGAAGGGCCAAGAACAAGTCAAAGATTCGGCCAAGATTATTTGCTTCAAGTGCAAGATTGAAGGGCACCATGTTAGATCTTGCCCTTTGAAGCAGAAGCCTCTTAGTGAGAAGAAACTAGGGAAGAGGCCTCTTGTTCAATCTCATGCTCAACCACGAGTTGAACAACGGCCACCTCCTAAGAAGACTCAATCCAATGCTCCTCTTGTTGAGAAGCCTATTGAGAAGAAAGAAAAGAGTCGATGTTGCTACCTTTGTCGCAAGAAGGGACACTTTGCTTCTTCATGCACTAATGGTACATTATCCAACCCTATCATTGTTGATGATGTTTATTCTATTAGGAAGGATAATGTGGGCAATGTGTTTGCCAAGTATGTTGGTACTCCAAGTGGTGTCAAGAAAAGAACCATTTGGGTTGCCAAACCTATTGTGGCTAACCTCTTAGGACCCAACTTGGTTGGGGACCAACAAGCTCAAACTTGATCAATAGGTGGAGTTGGAGGGCATTGGAGACTTGGTTATTTTATGAAGAATTAAGGGATCTTCATCATTTTTATGTCCTCATGCCAAGTCACTTGGATTATATATATCTCTTACCCAATGTTCCTCCAAGCGGTAACTTGTATTTAATTCTATATCCATTGAAATTTGCTTGCTCCCTTGCATATGTTAGTTTTGTTTCTAGCATGTGTTTGTATATGTAGTGCTTCCTAGTTACCTGTCTTGAGTAATCTAGTTATGTTTGTTGGTTTGCACTCCATGTACTTGTGTTCTTTGTGTTGAGCCTTCATTGCTTTTATTGCTTATCTTAGTTGGCTCTTTGAGAGATTAATGGACTATCCCATTTTGGGGGAGTAATATGCGTTGCACTTTACTATCCTAAAATGTGTGTACATGAGGAATACCACTTAGTGTTGATATATCAATATTATCTAGTCTCTATGTGGTATGTCTTTCTCATGAGAATTTCAATTCTAATGTCCATTAATTTTCTCTAGTTGGATTTATTTTTGCCTCTCTTTGATTTCAATGGATCATCACATTATGGGGGAGTAATAAGCTATGTGCATATTACAAGCCTAGAAAATGTGAACATTTGAGGTATTGCCACCTAGAGTTGATATTGTTAGTTATCTTGTTCCTAAGTGGCATGTTGCTCAAACAAGTTCCATATTTACTTAAAATATCTTGTGTCTCTCTTCTTTGGTATCTTGTTTGTAAGAGAGTTTCTTGTTGCCTTGCTTTTTCGAGTTTTATTTGAAGCCTTCAAGAATCTCTATCTAAGCATGTTTTCTTATTCCTATCTTTTTTCACATGCTTATGTTTTGTGAATATGATTGTGAACAAATCTACCACCGAGAAATATCTCCATACATCTCTTGTCTTTGACAAGTTATAATAATTTGTGGTAAGTTTATTGATCATATTTACTTTGACCATTGCTCTAATATTGCCTTGTTTCTTGCCAAGGTTTTTGTTTGGTTCAAACTCCTTTGTGTCTTCCTTGCTCTACTCAAAATTTGTTTTATGCTTTCTTGAGTTAGGAAAAGCAATGATCCCATACTTGTGCACTTGTGTTCAAAGTCATACTTCTTTGGGTTGCACTATTCTTGGGGAAGCGATCCTACAACGAGTAGATCACCATTCTTTAAATTGGTATTGCATCTAATTGGTTTTATTTAAACATGACTAGTGTTTGAATAATATATATGGAGAGTAATGATTCCATTGTGTGCATTTTGTATTCAAATGCAAGATCATAAATAATGCACTATTATTGGAAGAACTATCCTATATGCGTTTGAACACTTGTTGTCTTTAAATTTGTTTGTTATCCCAATGACTTGTCTCTTTGGAAGACAAACACTTTTCGTCTTGGTACTTTGTGTGCTATCATGAAAAGTGTAGAGGGTTTGTTCACTCTTTTATGTCTTTTTTGGTATCCTCTCTATGTTGGTTTCCTCAATCATGTGTTGATTTGGGTCTTGATATATTTTGGACAATTCTCTTTCTTTTCACTCTTGTGAGTGGCTTCTTGGTTTAATTAGTTCTTTGTCCAATTTGTATCTTGTTTTGGTTCTTGAAAGTTTTGTGCATGCATATTTACTATGTATATCTTTTGGCATGCTTACTTTCGTTGATCCAATATATAGGATAAACTCCATCAAATCCTAAAAGGCTAAGATGTGCATGATATTCAAATTCATATTAATATGCACATATTTATTTGGAGTTTGTCCTATGTATTGTAGTTGTTCTAACTACTTCAGACCCAATGAGTTTGGGTACCATTTTGTACTTGAATTTTGTTTTAGGTACAATGGAGATACATTGGTTGCTTGCTCCATTCATAAGGAAGGTGTTCTCACCATGGTATTATAGGAGTCAAGCTTCGATGATTATCAAACTCGCATCCTCTTCATCACCAATGTCGTCTCGGTAACAAGTATCTATCTCATGCATACATTTCTAGATTTCAACCTTGTGTAGGTTGCTTCTTGGCATGATTTCCCTTGTTGCAATTTCATTTGGTTCTTGCAAATGTCTTCTCAAAAGCATCTTTATTGCAACTATGAGTAACCGGGATGATTACATACTAAGGGGATATTTATAATCATTTCCATGATTCACCAATCCCAAGTAGTTTAATCTAGCAACTTCTTCTTGAAGTATCTCATATGCAATATTGATAAATTCTCAAAAACCATTTGAATCTTTTGTGATATGCGTTACCTTTATCGAAGCATTCCAACTATCACTTTTCCCTTGTGATATTTGTGATGCTTTGATGAGTTTTGTGTGTTCATCTATATCCCCTTAAGATTAAACTAAGCTTAGTGCTTTTCTTTCAAGCAAAAATCTTATTGGTATATTAATGAACCTCTCTTGGATATCATGTTCTTCACCTTTGTACCTATTTTGTGTGTGCATGTTTCTTTGTGGATATATATCTTTGTGATTGTTGTCCACTTAGAAATTTATACACACGATAATAGTTACATCTTTAATTGGTATTCTATTTCTTTAGTGACCACTTTTTATTGCTTTATATTCCTTGGTGGCTCCTAAAAGGCACAAGCTTTGCTTTTCTTTTGGTATTCCTTTTGCATCTTAATAAAGCTTGTGGACCTATGTGTTTTTTCTTTTGATGGTTTGTGTGTATGGGAAAGACATGATACGCACTATGTGCCTCTTATATTGAAAGACTATGTTGATGATTATATCATCCTATTAGTCTCCTAAAAAATGTTTTTCCTTGTCACACGCATCTATTTCGGTTGAGTAAGTCTTTTTGTCACTTCTTGATCTTCATTGCTCAACTTTTGTTTGTTTGCAAGTTGCTTTGCTTCTTTTCCAATCTATTCGCTTGCACTTGTTTGTGTTCAAAATTATCTATAAGGGAGTGATGATTCCATGTTGTGCACAATATATAGTAATTCAAATCTAACATTGTGCATGTACCTTGGGGAGTTCCCTCTTGATTTTCTAGAACACTTGGTTGATCTTATCAAAATATTGATTTTGGTCAATCGGTTTTTCGGATCCTTTGTATGGTTGCTTCTTTGTGAAAGTATCCTTCAATTTGATTTTTCTTGTAAATCTTTGGATCCTCAATATAGTTTGATCTCCCTCCATCTATTCATATATGGAGATATGCACTTGTTTTCACTCATATCATGAGGAATGCATACACTATGGGGGAGCTCTTACTATATTGGCCTTCTAATCTTTTTGCCCATTTCGGCAATGGATGCCAATGGGGGAGAAGTTTAGAGGGTTTAAGGGAATTTGGTTTATGCTTTAGTTTCGTTCTTAAGCATTTTCCTTTCCATGCTATTGCATCCTTGCTCTTGTTAAGCATGTTTGCTTTATTCATCATATAAACCCTCGTAAAAAGGGATTGTCATCAATTACCAAAATGGGGGAGATTGAAAGCGCATGGTTCCCCCATATGTGGTTTTGGTAATTAATGACAATCCTTATGGACTAATGTTTGCATTGAGTTATCTTTGTAGATCTTGTCCATAGGAAATAATGGAGTTCATGTGTTGAACTCTATTAGCTTCCTTGATGGCCATTGTTACTTTCAAGGATTTATATGAAGAATGGTCATGGTTTGAGTTGATCTTATTGCTAGTATGTCTTGAAGAAAAGGATTAGGTGATCTTTCATTGTAATCTTCAAGACATCATCTTTATAAGTGAGAAGCAAAGATACAAGGTTGATCAAGCAAGCGATCAACACACAAAGCTACAAGTTGTACCAAGTGGGATTGTGTATCTCATGGTATGGTAAGCAATTGTAAAATTAGCATTGTGAACTAACCCATGATATGTGTGTGTCGCATCTCTATGTGTGGTTTAGGTATCTTTCCATGGGCATGTACCAAAAGGAAGATTTCATATAGCCCATGGTCTATGTCGTCGTCAAGCGGTGTTTGTCATCTAGCTTGACGTGGAAGCTCAAGTGAAGCATCTAGAAGATATCCTATGCTTGATGCTTGCCACCCTTTTGGAGATTGTGGCCCTTGTGAAGATTTGCCGAAGGGTCTCTCCCATAATGGTGTATGGGGGAGCTAGTCTCTCCCATAATGGTGTTTGGGGGGAGCAACTTGCAAGTCTTCATCAAGCGGAGTTTGTGCTAGCAAGCGCAATCAAGAAAGAAGATCCAACTTGAGAGAGTCAAGATCGTCATCATCTAGCTCAAGTGGAATGCTCAAGGCAAAGGTATAATCTTGATAGGTTTTCTATTTTACGGTCTGGTGTCTTTGGGAGACCGGGTTATAGGATAGATAGTCGTACTATCAAGAGGGGCTCTCAAGTGAGTAACTCGATCGAATCGTTATGGAGAGCTCAAACCTTTGCATACTTTGCATATCATCTTTCTTGGTTCTTATTTGGCTTTTGTCTCCTTTGGGTTTTAGTGCTTGTCGTGATCTTCATGACAAGCCTTGGTTTCTCGAAAACGGATTTCGTAAGAAAACTTTGTTGCGTTTTCGGTGGTGAAAATATTCCGTTCGTCTTTGAGAATGTTCCCACACCTTCCATGTGTGGTAACTTCTCCATACTTTGAGGTATCAATATTTTCACCTTTTATTTGGATACTCCTTGTTGTTATCTTTCCAATGCATTTGGACTCACCTAATTCGGAATTCATTCGCAAAAGTTATGTGAGTTTTCGTGTTGGAAGTTTTACCGGTTGTTCCTTTTAGAGAGGTTAAACCTTTCTACATTTGGTTTTAGTTTCCATTGTTGGGCAGTGATTTTTCTCTGCATGATCTTGTAGAGTTTTTCATTACGAACTCAACGAGCCAAAGATCATCAAAAACGGAGTCCGGACGCAAAAGTTATGAAGTTTCTAGTTGAGCCATTTTTCGGTACTGACATGAACCGGATTATTGGAAACCGGATTTTTCGGGGCATACCGGATATTCCGGTTTCGACGGATTTCAGACCAGTTTTCGCACTGGAGTGAACGGATTATTTGAACCGGATTATTCACTTCGGACCGGATATTCCGGTCCCAAAATTCCTGCACAACGGCTAGTTCTTGTGGGGACCTATTTAAGGGGGCTTTCTTCCCCATTGGTCCCCAAGTCTTCTAAGCACGAAATATCCTCTCTCCCCCACCATTGTTGACCTTGGAAAGCTTGCCCCTCTCTCAATTCCTTCCATGATTCTTGCATATCTTTGAGGGAAAAGAGAGAGGAGATCTTGGTCTACATTTCCACCAATCCATCTTCCTTCTTAGTGAGGGAAACTTAGTAGATCTTGATCTTGGAGTTCTTGGTGTTTCTCCTCCATTGTTCTTCCTCTCTTATTCCCCCATAAGCATTTGTTGCTTTGTTGGAATTTGAGAGTGAAGGATTTGAGCACTTGTGCTCTTGCCATTTGCATCGGTTGCATCGGTTTGCTCTCTCCACGAGGATTCGTGGAAGTTGAAAGTTTGTGAGCTTGTTACTCTTGGGTCTTGGACCCTAGACGACTTGTGGTGTTCTTGGGAGCCTCCAATTGAGTTGTGGATGCGTGCCCCAAGATTGTGGTGACACCGAGAGCCTCCAATTGAGTTGTGGATGCGTGCCTCGGGTTTGAAGGTTGCCAATAGTGGAAGGTGAACTAGGCCTTTGTGGCGGGGTTCATCGGAGAATAGGGTGAGGCCTTTGTGGCGTTGAGTAGGCCTTCGTGGTGAGCTCACACCCCTCCAACGAGACGTACTCCCCTTTGTGGGAGGAACTCGGGAATACATCTTCGTCTCCGTGTGCCTCGGTTATTTCTATACCCGAGCTTTTTACTTATGCAATTTACATTGTGATAGCCTTCGAGCTTGAAGTTATATATCTTGCTATCACCTTGTTACTTGTCTTGCTTAGCATAAGTTGTTTGTTCATCTAGTTTACCCTAGAATATTTAGGTTGTATGCTTGTTAATTTAAACACCTAGTTTATTTCCGCATTTAGTAAGCATTAACCGGAAAAGTTTTAATCGCCTATTCACCCCCCCTCTAGGCGACGTCGTTGTCCGTTCAAACGTCATTTTCTCGAGCTTCTCTAGCCTCTGCCTCCGTGTAGAGCGTTACACGGGGCGAGTCATGCTCTAGGTCAGTAGGCAACACGACCTCAGCTCCATAAACCAGAAAGAATGGCGTGAAGCCGGTTGACCGATTAGGGGTAGTCCTTAGACTCCACAACACCGCTGGCAACTCGTCTAGCCAACACCCAAGTGTTTTCAGCAGCGGCTCAATCAGCCTTGGCTTTATGCCTGATAGCACCATGCCATTTGCTCTTTCCACTTGCCCATTGGAGGCGGGATGCGCAACTGATGCAACATCTAGCCGAATGCGCTTATCTCTACAGAACCTCGCAAACCTGCCTTCAGCAAAGTTTGTGCCATTATCCGTGATAATACTATGCGGGTAGCCATACCTCAGGATCACATCCTTTAGGAAACTCACAGCAGTGGCTCCATCACACTTCCGAATAGGTTTTACCTCGATCCACTTCGTGAACTTGTCCACCATGAACAGAATGTGAGTCATGTTGCCTCTAGCCGGCTTGAAAGGACCCACCATATCCAAGCACCAAACAGCAAATGGCCAAGTAATGGGAATGGTCTTCAACTCGGAAGCTGGCATATGAATCTTACTTGCAAACCTTTGGCAGCCATTGCACTTTCTCACGATATCTTCAGCTTGCTTCAAGGCAGTGAGCCAAAAGAAGCCATGCCGAAAAGCCTTGTTGACCAGAGCCCGAGAAGAGGCGTGGTGCCCGCATTCTCCTTGGTGTATCTCCACCAATATTTCTTCTCCCTCTTCTGGCTCTACACAGCGCTGCAGTACACCAGTAGGACTTCTTATGTGCAGCACATCTCTGAAGATTGTATAGCCCTTGGATCTTCTCTGAATTTGCCTCGAGGTAACCTCATCACTCGGCAAGGTGCCATTTTTTAGAAAGGATAATATGGGCAGAGCCCAACTCGGTGTCTCCCAAATGGGAAACACTGGTTCGTCCACTTCCATTGGATCAGCCACCACTTCTTCTTCTTCTGCGGCAGGGACGAGTCCCCGAGATCTTGTGCATGCAGCGAGAACTCCCTCAATGAATGCGACAGTCCCCGAGTTAGGAGGGTCAGTCCCCGAGTAAGAATGGACAGTCCCCGGGTTGCAGGCGCCAGTCCCCGGGATGGAGACGACAGTCCCCGGGTTCTCTTTTGCAGCCTCCCAGTCAATCTCCATTGGGACAACTTCCTCACCAGGAAGAGAAGGAACAAATATGGATTCCGAGTTGGGGGATGGCTTGATAGATGGCTTCCTCAAATGCTCCAAGGCAACCCCAGCTGGGATGTATTGTCGAGAAGACCCCAACTTGGACAGCTCGTCAGCTGCCTCATTCTCTGCTCGGTGTATATGCTGGAACTCGCATCCTTCAAAGAATCCAGTCATGGTTTGCACCAGGAACCGATATGAAGCCATGTTGGCATCCAGAGCATCCCACGTGCCTGAAACTTGCTGCACAACGAGATCCGAGTCGCCATAGCATATGATACGCTGCACGCCAACCTCCTTGGCCACCTTCAAGCCGTGTACCACGCCTTCTACTCGCTACGCGTTGTTAGATGCCTTGAATGGATTTGCAGACAACGTACTTGAGTTGATCTCGGTTGGGTGACGTGAGCACCACGCCAGCACCCAAGCCTTCCTTCACCTTGGATCCATCAAAATGCATCTTCCAGTAGTTGGATACCGGAGTAGGAGGCTCATACTGCACCTCAGCCCAATCCACCAGAAAATCCGCAAGAATTTGAGACTTGATGGCTTCTCTGCTCGCATACGCGGGAGCGTACGCGGCCAGCTCAATTGCCCATTTGGCTACTCTGCCACTTGCTTCCTTGTTGCCCATGATGTCCGAGATGGGAGCAGAACTCACCACAGTGATGGGATGCTCTTGGAAATAGTGCTTTAGCTTCTTGGCGCCCAGGTACACGCCGTAATCATCTTCTGGTAATGCGGGTAGTTCTGCTTGGAGCTGGATAGCACCTCACTGAGATAATATACAGGCCGCTGCACAGTCTTGCCTTCTTCTTCTCTTTCCACCACAATCACCACACTGACCACTCGGTTAGTCGCAACAATGTACAACAACATTGGCTCTTTGGGTAGCGGGCTAGCCAAGATTGGAGCGCTACCCAGCATGTCCTTCAGCTCCTTGAATGCCACATCAGCTTGCGGTGTCCAGACAAACTTGCCATTTTTCTTCATCAATTGATACAGAGGCAAGGCCTTCTCGCCCATTCTGCCCAGGAAGCGGCTCAGAGAAGCCAAGCAACCAGTGAATTTTTGCACATCCTTCAGGGATCTCGGCAAAGACATGCTCTCAATAGCTTTTATCTTTGAAGGATTGGCCTCAATGCCCCGACTGGATACCAAGAAGCCGAGTAGCTTGCCAGCCGGGACGCCAAAGGTGCATTTAGTCGGATTCGGCTTCATCTTGTACTTGCGCAAGTTGGCAAATGTTTCCTCAATGTCACTAAGCAGAGTATGTGTTTTATTTGTTTTGATGACAATGTCATCTACGTACACCTGCACATTTTTGCCAATTTGACCATGCAAGCATTTCTGCATGCATCTCTGATAGGTAGCCCCTGCATTCCGCAACGCAAAGCACATGACGCGATAGCAATAAGCCCCGTACGGGGTAATGAAAGCAGTCTTTATTTGATCAACTGGGTTGAGAGCTATCTGATGAAAACCAGAGTAGGCATCTATGAAAGATAAAAGCTCACAACCAGCAGTGGAATCGATCACCTGATCTATGCGGGGTAGCGGAAAGGGATCTTTGGGGCAGGCCTTGTTCAGGTCGGTGTAGTCCACGCACATGCGCCATGCGGTATCCGCCTTGGGGTCCTCCTTCTTCTTCTCAACCATCACCGGGTTAGCTAGCCAGTCAGGATGCAAAACCTCCATGATAAAGTTGCTTATCAGCAACTTGGTGATCTGGTCACCAATGGCCTTCCTTCTCTCATCGCCAAAGCGGCACATCGCCTGCTTCACTGGCTTGGCATCATGCCGCACATGTAGCGAGTGCTCAACCAACTCCCTCGGGACACCTGGTAGATCCTCATTGGACCAGGCGAACACGTCCCGATTCTCACGGAGGAAGTGGATGAGCTTGCTTTCCTATTTCTCTCCCAACCCGGTGCCAATGATGGCAACACGGTCTGGGAACTCAGGATCAACCTGAACTTTCTTCGTTTCCTGGGACGCCTGGAATGCAGTCCCGTACTGGGAACTCGGCATGCCGGGCGCACCACCCTGCGCTGCTTGCGCCATCGCCACCACCTCGTACATCTTGTTCTTCTCGGCAGCAATGACCATGGATTCCGCTAGCTGGGAACCAGCAGAGGCACACTCCAAAGACCTCTTGTAATCACCCGAGATGGTGATCACTCCATTAGGACCAGGGATCTTCATCTTCAGATAGGCAGCATGGGTAGATGCCATGAACTTGGTGAGTGCAGGCCTACCGAGAAGGGCGTGGTAGGGGCTCTGAAGATCAACCACCTCGAACCGGACGTACTCGGTGCGGCAGTTTTCCCTGGTGCCGAATAGGACATCCAACCAGATGGGGCCGATTGGAGCACGAGATACCCCCGGCACAATTCCATGGAATGTGGTCTTGCTGGGCAGCAGCATGTTCTCGCCAAGGCCGAGTTTCTTCAATGTATCCAGATACAGGATGTTGATGCTGCTGCCGTTGTCAATCAGCACCTTGCTGAAATGGACATTCTTCTCGGGTCCCAGAAAAGTGGGATCCAGCACCAAAGCATAGCTACCCGGGTTGGGCATCACCTTGGGGTGATCAGCCTTGGACCAAGTCACCTCCTGGTCGCACCAGCGCAGATAGTTAAGCACTGCCGGGATGACGGCGTTTACCTCCTTTGCACGCCTGTGCTGCGACTGCTTGTCGACTGGCTCGGTGACGAAGATCATGTAGCTCTCGTGGTGCTCTTGGTACTGGTTGCGGTCTCCACCACCATTGTTGCCGTTGTTGTTGTTACCTTGGTTGTTGTTGTTGTTGCCTCTGTTGTTGTTGCGGGTGTAGTAGTTGTTGTTGTAGTTGCGGTCGTTGTTGTTGTTGTTGCGGTAGCGGTCGTTGTTGAAGTAGCGGTTGGCTCCTAAAGCCACCAGGTTGACATTCTCTCTTCTTGGGAACGCGGCCGGCCGAGGAGCGGGTGCCCGAGCTGGCTGCACAATGGCATTCGCTGCTGGCAGAGGAGGAGGAGGAGGCAAGCCCTCGTTCTTGATCTGTTCCCACCAACTGCATTGCCGAGTAGTGTGGTTGGCAGGCCTGGCAGGATGCCGAGTGTGGAAGCTGCACGGACCATCCTTCATCTCAGTGAAGATGAAGTTTGGGGCAGGACCCGAGTTGCCGCTACCCTGCTGGGAAGCACTGTATGGTTTCTTGATGCCTTGGCCCTGATTCTGGTTTTGCCCGTACTGGGCTCCAACAGTTTTTTTGCCTCTGGCTACTCCCAGCAGCCGTGGTCACAGCATTCACCTCCTCGGGATCATACCGAGTATCAATCCGGTCGCCCCTGCGCTTGTTGCGGAAATCATTGCGCTTGTTCCTGTTGTTGTTGTTGTTGTAGTTCCTTCTCGGCTCGGGGGAGTCCATCAAAGGCTGAGTTGGATCGCCGAGTGCATACATGTCAGCAATCTTGATGGTCTCCGCGAGTGTACTCGGCATCTCGCGCTGCACCTTCTGCCACAACATGCTGCCATGCCTGCAGCCCTGCGCAAACCAAGTGATGGCTTGGGCCTCATTCACACCTTCACAGGTGTTCCTCAAGGTGCTCCACCGAGTAAGGTACTCGCGGTCGGTCTCGTCTTCCCGCTGCTTGCAAGCGGACAACTGCTGCAGCCTATTCGTCCTCTTGTACGTGCTGGTGAAGTTGCTGATGAAGGCATCTGAGAAATCCAGCCAGCAATTGATGCTGTCCCTGGGCAGGTTGTTGAGCCATGTCTGAGCTGGACCCTCAAGCATTTGCGGAACATACCGCACAGCCCATCTCCGGTTCCCGCCTGCGATGTGCACGGCCGTGACATAGTCACTCAGCCAGTCTTCTGGCTTGGTGCTGCCATTGTAGCACTTGGTCCCCCTGGCCAGCTGGAAGTGGTTCACGGAAGGCTCGTTCATGATACGAGTACCAAAGCAATCTGGGCCGGGCGGCCCCTTGCTCTCGAGTTGCACGGACAGATTGATCCTGTCCAACTTGAACCTGGCATCACTGGGCTCCAACATGCGCTCACCAAGTCGGTCAGCAACGTTCCTGGGGTCAGCATAGCCGGCTAGCCCCATCGCCGAGTAGCCATCATCATATCTGTTCTCCTGCATGACTGCGGGTTGCACCACAGGGTTGGCCGCTGGCGCAGCCGCACGCGGCTGTGCTGCAGCAGGCTGCTGCGTTCTCTGCCGAGTAGGCTGAGCAGCAGGACGCCGAGAAGGCCCCGCGTTGTCTCCGCTTTGTGCCCTACTCTGAGCTTTATGGGCTTGATAGCCAGCTCCTGCAGTAGTGTGTTTCTGACCGGACTCTCGCGGCACAGCGTGCTGTTTCGCAGCGAGAACCGGGTCGTACACCTGCATCTCTCTACCTTTTCCAGAGCACACACTCTGGTCCCTCTCCTGACTGGGATGCGGGGATGAGGCCTGATCGTTAGATCTGACCGCATGCGAATGCACCATCTGAGAAGCACCAGCACCCGGATTGGCTTTCCGGAACTCTTCATTCTGCCTAGCGGCCTCTAGCACCAGCTCATTGAGCCTTTCCTGCTGCCTAGCGCGCGCGTCACCAGCTAGGTTTGGCAACTCTATGGCTACAGCCTCTGCAGCTCTAAGGGTTTTGGCGGGGGTGCTGTATCTAGGCCTGGTGGAGGTGTTTGCGGTGGCAGATTGGCTAGGAGGCTCTACAACTGTCGCCATCTCGGCGCCTAAGTTGCGACGCGTAGCGCCTACCTTGCTAGACTTCCTAGCAACAGGAGTAAAACCGTGGGCCTTGTTGTACTCGTTCTGATCTAGGCTAAGCTCGAGCCTAACCTTATCCAACTCCAGCTGCTCGGAGAGCAACTCCTGGCGCTGCCGGTCGAGCTATGCCCTCATGGTCAAAAGCTCAAGCTCGGTGGGAGGCGGCATGCCCATCCGCATGGCGGATGCCGGTATCGTCGGTGTAGTGGAGAGGGGGATGTTGCACTCCTTCTCGTAGGGCTTGTGGGTCTTCCCGCCAGCACTCGAGCCAGCGAGATCCTCGATGACGCCCGCGGCAGCAGCCGCGCCCTTCCCGGCATCAGCAGCCAGGCCGGCCACCATCACCTCCACACTGTCCGCAGGACGGCCAATCGGCCTTCCGCGGGCAGCGATCACAGCAGGAGGATCCTCCGCGACCAGCACCTCCTCCGGGGACCCGCGGACGATGGCGGTGGCGACGTAGACGAGATGCGAGCCGAAGGAGAGCACCGAGCCGCCTGCCGGCAGGGGCCTCCCGCCGAAATCTCCGGCGTTGTCGGTGACGAAGTCGAAGGAGCCGAATCTGTGGACAAGACCACAGACCACGCGCTCCCCAGTAGCAGAAACGGGTCCCGTCCGAACATGGACTCCAGCCAGCGCCGCTGTCTGCCCCACGGTGGGCGCCAACTGTCGTGGTGGTATCACGGCAGATGCCATGGGATGGCTAAAGTTGGGGCCGATGGACGCTGGAGGTGCTCGGGGAGGGATCACACGGCGAGTAGCCACGTGGGGTAGATCACAAACAATGCAAACACCAAGATCTTACCCAGGTTCAAGGCCCTCGTGTGGAGGTAACACCCCTACTCCTGCCTCTCTCTTTATATGTGTGTTACCGAGTAGCCACAGTACAATCAGGCCTTCAGCCGAGTAGCCACTCTTCTCTCTAGTTCTTTCTGTGAGTGTTGCCTTGTCTAGGATCCAAACATATGCAGCGACCCTCTCACAGGAGGAGGCAGGGCACCTTATATACTGGTGCCCAACCGAATAGAAAACAAGTATAAGGTACAGCAAGATGTGACAGGAGCCCTGCAGAACCGCACACGCCTCTGGGTTACCGCTGACACTCGCCCCGTAAGTCGTTGCGCCGTTCGGAGACGGGACCTGTCCACCCTTGTCAGTGAGATAGAGTAGGCCCCTAGCCTTGTCCTGTCCCCTCTGTCAGTGACAGGACTAGACAAGCGTCTACCGCACTGTAGCCACGCCGTGGTGCGGATAGTCATGTACTCCGTAAGTTGAACCGCACGCTGTACTGACACAGGATACGCGGGATCCTGTGTCAGAACGGCTCCATTGACTTTTGGTCCGAGTAGGAATCCATTTCCTCTACCCGGACAACTTCCTGTACTCGGAAGAATACAACTTCCTTGATTCTTCCTCCTGGCCATTGGTAGGTACGGCCGAATAGCTGTCCACCGGGTAGCGGGTACCGGGTAGCCAGCCAACTTGGTCAAAACTGCCCTTCTGATCTTGCTTTTAGCACTTGCCTTACCCCTACTCGGGGGTAACCCCCCGACAACTTGGGAGTCATCAGTTGGCACCATGAGCTCCTTGACCGACATGTCCTTGCTCGGACTGGTCTTGCACAACTAACTGTTTTCTGGCACCAGCCGGGTCATACACTTGCATCTGCTTGTTCTTCCCGGAATTCACACAACGGGCTCGCCCATCACCGACATGAGGTGAAGAGGCATGTCCATCAGATCTCCCACCATTGGAGTGGACCACCTAAGAGGCACCTGCCCAGGATTCGCCTTCCGGAAAGCTTCATTTTGCTTGTTAGCCTCCAAAACAAGCTCATTGAGCCGGTCTTGCTGCCTAGCGCGAGCTTCACCGGTTAAGTGTGGCAACTCATGTCGCACCCGGACTTCTAAAGGATACTCGCCGTTCCGTTGAACAGTAGTAGATTGGATTACGGGGCTTACCGGCACCCGCGTCCTCTTACGAGTAGGCCAACACACGTATGTGTGACAACAAACCCCTATCTGTTCAGCGTCGACGTAAACTATCCCATAGAAATCAGGATACTTCCATTGACGTACTTCAAAACATACACACATGGTACGTCAACGGCGTTCGAACAAGTGATATCACAACAGATCTCTACGACACAAAAGATGAAAATTAGTTGCAAATGGCTCTCATTAGAGCAGAGATAGCAAATACAATCATTCAGAGGACACATGTCCCAACATATCATCATTACATCACAGCGGAAGCATTCAACATGTCTGAGTACAGACAAGAACCAAATAGGCCTAAGAGGCCGGAAACGAAAAGACGGAGCCCATCCACGAAGTCTCGGATCCTGCCCGGGTCCGCTATCTACTCGTCAGCAGTCTCGTCATACTCCACGTAGTAGCCACCATGTAGATCCTCGGAAACGTCGTCTGCGGAAACCATAGCCCCAAAGGGGTCAGTACATAGACGTACTGGTAAGCAAGACTCACAGTTCACCAAAATGTAGCCCGTCAACACCAAGCACAGATGCCTTGGGTTCAACGGAAGAAAGGGGATATGAAATATGCTGCAACTGGCTGCGCTAACCAACTACAGAGATTCTACCACTTCCGGCTAACAGAAATAAGATAAGATCGAGTATTGTAACCAACTGAAAGATAACTTCAAACAAACCCATCCTGGATCTCGCCCCTTATCCAAAGAAGCAATCCGAGGATAACTCACACGGTTGGATTAAAGATGAATCAAGTTATGGTGTCAATAAGCCTATTACTAGTCAAGTAGTTAATCATTGGGTGTAAGATTGTGAATCATTAGGTTTAAGTTGTCCTGAGTACTTGTTAGCCAGTACTTTCACCAAGTTAACCATAACCGTGGAAAACACGGCTTCTCGAGAAGATTATCCCTGCAGGGTTGCACCAATTTGGCCGTACACGTATGAATAACCCGCCAAATGGGATGCCTCCCACCAAGCGGGGCACTCAACACAACTCAACTCTTCTTCGCATCAAGCCCAAAGAACCTTGGGCGCACGGCTAATCGAGCCCCGAAGAAAAGGGACCCTCATAGCACTCTAAGAACATGTCCCCCTATATGCCGACTACAAAAGTTCCACCCTGGCCTGGGCTCGCAAAAACATGCATGCGGCAAATGGAAAACACGAACTAAATGAGGCGATTTGGACGAGATGCGAATCGAATCAAATTGAGGGGGGCGCCCATACTCGCTTCCCACATGCGGTTAGTGCGCTCATCATGGATCAGTAGACAAGACCCTTTTCCTATTAGGGTCGACACTAGCAGGCCTCAAAACCACACAGGGCCTCCTGCCGGTGCCTTATCATCAAATTATTATTAATAATGACATTAGCATGATTGATTGATTAAACATCGAGCCCCCAGAACATAATAGAAATAGTAACAGAAAGTAACGGGTAACAAACTCGAGCAAACAACCTAAGCATGCTAGTAAGACACGGGCTCAAACAATGGGGTTGTAGGAGTGGAGGTGAGGCAATATCAGGGTTAGGGGATTCATGTGATAGGTTCGTAACAGAAGCAACTAATCATAGGGCTAGCAGAATAGACAACGGAAAAGTATCTGTATCCAATGTTGAAAGGAACACGATGGTTCATGTGAGTGAATACTTGCCTGCAAACCCAGTAGCCTGGTACTGAGCTAACTCCTTAGAAGGGGCGTCGTAAGTATCGTCGGTCTCAACGTCGTCGTTTATCCGAGAAGAAGCAAACAAACAACGCAGAAAGATAAACAATCAATATCATGGCATAGTGCACAAACATGGGATGATGCATGACCATTTAATTGATGCATCAAAATAAACTAGTTGACATGGTAACACAGATTAAATGGACCCACATGCAATTGGATTGCATATGGAAAGCCCATGAATTATGGTTGAATTAAGTTTTTTATAACTAATCATTATATGAAAGTGGATTAGCATGATGCATGGATGAGGAAAACAGCAAAATAACAACAATAGAAGCAACTAGAAATAAGGTTTCCAAGTTTAGAAATTCATTTATTAAGTTTGGGAATTTTTGTTTCTTAAAGGTGCCACACAAGCATTTGTTGTTTTCATCAAGTTAAATTGTTCAAAACAGATATCAAAGTTTATATTTGAATAAAACACAAAATTTTAGGTGGATTACATGTTGCACTTGTTGAAAAAGGATTTCAAATAAATTATTTATGAATTAAACAAGTTTGAGCAAGAATTAAATGAATTTAATTCAAACATGAACTTATTTGAATTTTTATTTGTTCAAAACATTAAGTGAGATTCATATTTGAAAATTTCATAATTTGTGGTTGGAAAACATATTTTATATGTCCCAAAAGAATTTGTTTTGATCAAGTTATAAATTTAACAATATTAAATGATTTAAACAAGGTTTAAATCATTTAACCAATTTTAATTATTCAAAACATCAAACAAATTTTATATTTGGAAAGGTGGTTTAATTTTGCATGGAAAACATATTTCATTTGTTGAAATTGGATTTAAAATGAGCAAGTTATTATTTTGGCAATTTTAAATACATTAAACAAGAAACAGTTGTTTTCAGCGATTTAAATTATTCAAAACAGCAAACAAAATTTATATTTGGAAAGTACATGAAAAGTTGATTGGAAAACATATTTAGTTTGTGGAATTTGGAATTTTTATGCCCAAGTTATGAATTTTGCAAAATTAAGTGATTTAAACAAGAATTCAAATGTTTCACCAATTTAAAATATTCAAAACAGTAATTTTTTTTATATTTGGATAGAGCATTTAATTTGGTATTGAAAACATATTAAAAATGTTGGATTTGGAGTTAAAATGATTTTCTTATGCAATTTACAAGATTTGGTGTAAATCTGCCATTTTTTAGTAACTAGGGACTAGAAAAATATTTTCCAGGGGCTAGAAATAATTTGCAAGGGCATATTGGTGATTTGGAGAAGTTCCTGTAACCAAAACAAATGAAAAATAAAAGGTGGGTTTTATTGAGGGAGGGGGGATTCGATCCCCTCACCTCCTGATGCGCTCAAGGGACAGGAACCAGTGGGCTAGGTGCGGCTGTGTTGACAGTAGAGGGGCGTCGGGGTGGATATGCGGTGGTGCGTGCTGTTTCTGAATTTTTTTCACGTAACTGAACCAACAGGGGGGTGGTCGACAGGGACATGGCAGCGACGGCTGCTGCTCTCGCCGGAGAGGAGGGCCGTGGGGGCGTGCTGCGTGGGGGAGGTGCGGTGCAAGAGGGAGGAGGAGGGAGGCGAGAGGAGGAAGGGGTCGAGGATGCTCACCTTGGGCGCTCGACGGGAAGGGGCGGACGGGTGCAGGTCGGGCAGACAGGGGCGATGGCGGCGGAAGGAGTGGACGGCGGTGGCGGCTCCGGCCATCCCCGTCCAAACCGAGGGGGGGAGAAGGGAGCCCGCGGTGAGGGCTTTCCATTCCCGCCCTCACCGCGGCCGGAGGGTGACGGCAACGCCGGCGATCGCCGGAGCCAAAAGGAGGGATTTTCGGTGAGGTGTTCAGTTACAGAGAAAAAACTACAGAGATGAGGGAGATGGAGGGGAGGAAGAGGATGGCGGCGTTGGAGGAGGAAGGAGAGGGGGTAGGGCGAGCAGCTAGGGTTAGGGGGTGCCTCCTGGCTAGAAATAGGGGGGGGAGCGTGTAGGGTGGCGACGTGGAGGCCGCTCGTCCACGAGCGCGCTCACCTGCCCCCCTCTGTCTCTCCGTACGGTTGAAGAAGAACAGGGGGACGGGCCAAAGGAGGGGGTGGACTGGGCCACCAGGTGGGCCGAGGGAGAAAGGGAGAAGGCCTGCTGTGGGTGCTCTCTCTTGTGCTGTTTTTTTATTTTTTGTGCTCTAATGTTTTTTTTTTTGCTGAAATGAATTAGGAAGAGGATGAGGGTTTTAAGTTAGTAAAATGTTAGGAAAATTTTGGGAAGTTATTTATGTCATCCACAAACAAATGCCAAGTTAGTTTTACAAAAGTTTCAAATTTTAAAAACTGTTTGTGATTTAATTCGAAGTGGATGGATTTTATTTACTAAGTGAATATTATTGAAAACAACCTTTTTTATAGGGTGAACCCTATTATTTAAAATTAGAACAAATGATTAGAGTTGTTTTGGTGATTTTCATAATTTGAAATTGGGTGTTGTTTGAAATATTGATTGAATTTTGAACAACATTAGAATTAATTGATTGATTAAAAGCCACCATTTTTAATAGTTGAACTTTATGGATTAATTGGTAACAAGTGATTGATTTGTTTTGCAATTTTCATAACTTTCAAAAGGGTTGTTGTTTTGGAAATTAATTGAATTTGAAAAGGGTTTGGTTATTGGATGCATTTTTATAGAAACAAAACAATAGTTTTGGAATCACACTTCAATGGAAACAATTGTTTGTTTTGATTTGAAATATCCTTTTGGAAATTGTAACATCACAAGGATGAAACAAAAGGTTTGAATTTTGGTTTTAAATTCAAATAGAAAACAAGGGAAATCAAATGAAAACTGTTGGAAAACAAATGGAAAACAAGCAAAACAATTGCAATGAACATGATGCCATGATGCAAAACATAAAATAACAGAGAGCAAACATTCTAATGGCTATTTTTCATACTTGGGATGTTACAACTCAGCAGCAACTTCCTTAGCAGCTCTGAGGTTCTTCGCAGGTGAACTGTACTTGGGCCTACCAGCCGAAACAACACTAGCAATTTACTAGTTCTGGCTCTTCCATCTCTAGCTATCTCGGCCTCGGTTCCGCACAGCATCTAACCGACTAGGGTGGTTTCCAACCGGAGTAAAACCATGCGCTTTGTTGTACTCAGTGAGATCGAGATTGGATTCTTGCCTGGCTTTGGACATCTCGACAGCTTCTCCGAGGATGGCCTGATGTTGCTCCTCTAGTTGCGCCTGCACCACTACCGGATCCGCATCAGCAGCCACTGGCACTGTCAACTTCTCGATGATGTCGGCGAACGGAGGTGGCCTTGGGGTCGATGTAGAGGGATCCTTGTAACCTGGTTGGTTCTCGTCCCTCTCCAGTGGCTTGTGAGTCGGCCGAGTCGACTTGCCAGCAGTCTCGGCGACATCGGCCGCGCTCTTTCCGGCTGCAGGAGTCGGGCCGGTCATCATCACCTCCACGCTACCCGCGAAGCGATCGATACGCTGGTCGCGGACGGCGCAAGCAGCAGGAGGATCCGCAACGACGGGCACCCTCCTCCGGGTACCCGCGGATGACCGCGATGGCGACGTAGACCAGATGCGCGCCGAAACTGATGACATAGCCGCCTGCGGGCACGGGCCTGCTGTCGAAATCACCCGCGTTGTCGGTGACGAAGTCGAGAGAGTCAAATCTATGCACAAGGCCACAGACAATGCGCTCGCCCGAACGAAGCGAAGATCCCATCCGGATAGTAACCCCAGCCAGCGTCGCTGCTGGCCGCACGGTGGGCGCCAACTGTCGTGGTGAGGTAAAGACAGATGCCATAGGATATCTTAAGATACAGGACTGATGGACACTGTGGGTATCCGGGAGGGATTACACGCCTAGATGTCACGCTCACTACACTGTAAACACCAAGAACTACCTAGGTTCGGGGCCCTCGTGTGGAGGTAACACCCCTACTCCTGCATGTCTGTCAATATAAGTGTGTAACTGAGATACAAAGTGCTTCCTCAGGCTCTCTGAGCTAGAGGAAGAAGAAGCTCACTGGCTATTCTCTAAGGAAAATTCTCTATTGGTTCTCTCTCAGGGGTCGTCCCTCGCGCAGGAGGGGTGTGACCACCTTATATACTGGCGGCCACTGACAGGGCGCACAAGTTAGGCGGAGAACACTGTGCCATAGCGCACGCCCGCTGACACGGCGCCCAAAGTCTTCTCCTTCGTATCCGATGTTGTGTCCTGTCCCACTTGTCGATGTGGCCTCCCTATACCCTGCGCTGTACCCATGTACGAGTATACACCAAGTGCCTAGTAAGTTGAAGCGCACGCGCGTACTCTCCCGCGATGTTCGGGATCTCAATTGCTCCGTTGACCTTACTCCGAGATAGATAATTCTTCTGGTACCCGGATTCCCCAAGTGCAATTCGGGTAACCCAGGGAACACCCATTTCAGCATGCCACTCTTGATTCTTCTTACCGAGATAGGTTCATCTCGGTAACCTTCATCTCGGTCTGGGTAGTCAACCCGGTCAACTACATCTCGGTATCTACTGCTAGGACACCAACTTGTACCAAGCTTAGCCCTACTCGGAGGTAGCCCCCGACAGTTATAGTACTTAATCTCATTTGAGTTTTCAACATCGGTAAGCCTGATAACAATGTGATGCCATCACAGTCAATAGGTGGCCACAGCCCACATGTAAGGATAAGGGTCAAAAGATTTGCTCGTCTGTGATCCCAGATGTCACAAACTAGTCACATAGACGGAAAGTTTGCTAGATCTAACGGCAACCGACGTCAAGTACGTCGAGTGGTGTAGAAATAATGAAGTCGCCAAATTAAGTGGTTTTTTAACAATGCACAAAAAACTATTGGCACCGCCTGAATTTGTGGCATGAACTGTGTCAATTTGCCCTCTGATATATTGCTGCACAAGCCAATTGACTGAAAACTGAAAACTAGGTGGACGCAAATGTTAGGGTTGTCAGAACAACAGGCACATGCATTTTAAAATGTTGGTCAACCAAAGGTAGCTTTTGGTGCAATATAAAATTATGAAGCTTCCTAAAGTTATCACAGTAAAAGCATTTTCAACACGAATAAAATCCTCTCCCTTTTCTTTTTTTAACTGTTGGTTCTTTGATAAATTCCAAGTATTTACCTTCCAAATGTACTGTCTGGTACATGAAATGCATGGTTGTCTGGTGGTCACAACTTTGTGATTTTACTTTTGTCAGTGGTTCATTCCCTCCTTTTTCTTGAAGAAATGCATGCAGGTGCAGCCCTCTACTTACAGTATCAAGCAAAGTTCAGTCTAATGTGATATACACATGCCTATATAACTCAATGCAAATGATAAACACAGCGAGATCAGTGGTGACTGGAACTTAATTAGCCTTGACTCCATTCTTTAGGGTGAATTTAATAATCACAACTCATCAGCATCTCCAAGATTGAGAACGGATGCTGAGATATGTATGCCCATGGCTAGACAAACTAAATCAAGTGGATATCAAATAAGTAGGAATGTTTAGCAGCTACTCCATTCATGTGGCTAAGCAAATCCCAATAGAGATATAATAGAACGGCTGATGAGTGATGAGGCAGGCACTACGTGGTCCACATATCTTGGAGGCATTGCCCCCAAGATCTTACATCAAAGGTTGTGTAAGTTGTCAAACTTTACCATGTGCGTGTGGAACGGCAGCGGCTGACCTCCAGAGAAGTGGCATATTGTTTATCTGAAACTTCAAACAAAAGATATGTGCCACGTGATAACATCGAGAAACATGGAATGTGTTGTTGTAAGCTACAACTACCCAAGAGAGCCGGTGATCCGGGTGTCGTCCACAATATAAGCACACCAAATGTTATGATCAAGCAAACTAAACACGAGTACTTCAGGACACTACTAACACAAATACTTCATGTCTGCTGCTTGCATACCTTGACTGAGGAGCAAGAATATTTTTCTCAGTCCAGTGCAAGAAAACCATCCCATCTCCGGGCTATGTATCATCAGCTGGAATATATTGCTAAGTTTTCTGGGAAAATTTGTGACACCGCATTTTTTTTTTTGAAGGAAGGCACCGAGTTCTGCTTCATTTCATTAAGAGGAACCGGAACAAATGCCGGGAAAGAGTACACAAAAAAAAGGGGAACTACAGGTGCAAGGAAAGGACTATTGTAATTACAGGTGATGCACTGGCTTTGCCAGGAACAACATACGAAGAAGAGAACTTAATCTCCTGTCAGGCTCGACGCTCCCAGAACACCCGCCACTCGCCAATGCTGAAATTCAGCGAGGATGCTGTCAGCCAAAATGAGCAGCACAACAGCTTTGTTGTTGAAGACACGATTATTTAGCTCCTTCCAAAGTAACCAACAGGTTAAGAGGTCAGAGAGCGCCAACGTTCAACGAAATTTGCAAGGGCAGCCCTGGTAGAAAAATGCCACCAATCTTGTAGGCGAGCACAGTTAGGATCAGGAGCAAGCACTGGTAGAAAAAAGGCCTTCGGTATGCCAGCATCAGTCCCCAAGCGTTGCGCACCGTGACCAATGAGTCTTTAGTCCCGGGTCGGGAGGAGACCCGCGACAGAAGGTCAGACGTCGCGGGTTGGGAAGCGCGTTGCGACGCGTGAAGGGAATTAATTCCGGTTGACCTGGCCGCCCGGGACTATTGGTCCTTTATTCCCCGTTCCCGTGGCCAACCGGGACCAATGGCCCTCTATTCCCCGTGCCCGTGGCCAACCGGGACTAAACATCAAGCGTCTCGCCTCCCCCGCGGCGGTTTTTATTTCGCGAGCGAGGCAGAAGGGCGCCATTCCACTGCTTGCTCTCTGTTCTTCCTCTCGCTCTCTGTTCTTCCTCTCTCGCTCTCTGTTCTTTTCGATCCAAGCACACGCACGCAAATGGCTGAAGTTTGGAGGCAATACAATGGTACCACACCGTGCGGCAAGGATTTGGACGTGCTCTTCACCAACAGTACCGCGAGGCTGCATGAAGCTCTAGGTCATTTGGCCGATCTCTATTTTGAAGCTCCCGAAGAACACCGGTTCTTTGGGCTCGATCTGGAGTACACGGCGAATCAGAAGGATGTTGCCCTCATCCAGATATCGTTCAAGCAGTCGGTGTTGGTTTTCCAATGGTCAAGGTAGAAGCTATATATAGCACACGTGTACAATCTTTGCATGCATCTTCGAGTTTTTTTGTTGCATGTGAACAATACGTGTGTTGCAACATATCTAACACATATCCTATTTTTGTTGTTACAGTAGTTCGAAGCATTGCCCGGACCTTGTTGATTTTCTTGTCAACTCGGGGTTTGACTTTTGCAGCGTCGACATCACGCAAGACCTTGTGAAGTTGATGCGCATCGGTATTATGATACCTGAAGATCACTACGTTGATCTTCAGACTCTTATCCAGTTGACCGGGCCAAAGACCGGGATGGCTGTCATGGCAAGCACCTTCATCCACCAGGGCTATGAAAGGATGAAGACTGATTTCCCCCGGCAGAATCACTTCTATTGGGAGGAGACCCCACTGCGCATGACGAAGCTCAAGTATGCGGCCATAGATGCATATGTCGCGTACGAGTTGTTCCGCATCTACTCGGCGGGGCCATAGATGATGTATGCATGCGTTCGATATCTATGTGCATGTAATGGGTATCTAATTAGTAGTATATATATGTAATGGATATCTTTTGTGATCGACTCTATATATATATGTTAATTATGAAATGTGATCGACTCTATGTTTGTGTTATGTGTGATCGACTCTATGTTTGTGTTATGTGTGATCGACTCTCTATGCATGTAATGAATATTGTTTGTATTATTGTTCTTTATTTTTGATATATTTTTTCATTTTAAGATTTTAAAATGAATTAGTATTATTTTTCTTCATTTTTTGATATAGTATTTGTATTTTTAAGATTTTAAAATGAATTAGTATTATTGTTCTTAATTTTTGATATATATTTTGTATTTTAAGATTTTAAAATGAATTAGTATTATTGTTCTTCATTTTTGATATATTATTTGTATTTTTAAGATTTTAAAATGAATTAGTTCTATTTTTCTCAATTTTTGGATATATTATTTGTATTTTTAGAAATAATACAAATTAAAAGTTAATGTTTATTTATTTATTCAAAATTATTAATTACATCATTACTTTTGTTTATTAAAAGATTTATTTGAAATTCAAACAATAAAGAAATGTGGCTTCGGCCAACATGTTAATAAGATTGATATGATACTACTATCATATACATGCGTGAGAAACACTTGGATTCGGGACGGGATGGAACTCGGAAGTTAAGCGTGCTAGTGCTAGAGTAGTGGGAGGATGGGTGACCGAGCGGGAAGTTTGACCATGAGTAACTAATTTGACTAGAGATAATCTTAGTTAGACACTAAGCAAATAATACAAATTGTGAAGAAAAAAAGGGAGTGAAAAAAAGGAGTGAAAAAAAGGGAGTGAAAAAAGGTGAGAAAAATAATTAGAAACCAAATGAATTAAAAAAATTACGAAATAAATCTAGTCCCGGTTCATGTGGCCAACCGGGACTAAATGTCCTCTGACCCCAGGCTCCGCCACCGCCCACGTGGACAGGCCTTTAGTCCCGGTCGGTAAGAGATGGGACTATAGGGGGGGCCTTTAGTCGCGCGTAGCTAGTCCCGGTTGCCCGGACGGGATTAATGGGCCTGGCGAACCGGGACTGTAGGCCTGTTTTCTACCAGTGAAGGCTTCAGATTCGATACATCCCCCTTGGCAAACTCAACCAAAACTCAAACACATTAACGGTTGGTTGTGATTGACTGATACCCTTCGTAACTTTGATCATAATTATCTTTTTATAATTAAACAAATATTAATTAGTTGGTATTAAAGCACCGTAGAAATCCGTATGGCCCAATTGAGTGTGTACGCATATACACGTGTACCTACGTAGTAAAAAGCGGTGCAACGCCGGCGCTGGCGGCAGCAGACACGTTAGGCTAGGTTTGTAACCGGACTGTCTGGTACCATGTTTGGCCGTATTTTTTTCAATTTCCCGGGCGTCTAAGAGCATGTACAATGCTAGTGAAGTCGAGTCTTCTCTTAACCCTCACGTCACCCGGAAAGGCAAATAAATATTAGTCGTACAATGCGTTATCACTTATTGTGATCCCTAGCAATTAATAAGAATTCATTAAATTTTGGTGTGAAATTATGTTAATAAGGGAAGACATGTAGTACAATGGAGAAAATAGGCTTCTCTTAATTGTTAAGGGATCATTCCTTAGCTAAGGGAAGACAACCATCTTTTTCTTCATTCTCTTTCCCACAACTAAGTAAAAATCATACGTGGTATCTCTAAGGGAAAACTGGCATCACCGTATTGTACATGCCCTAAGATTTGGCCGAACGAAGAGCTAGACAGTCTGGCTCCATCCGTTGATCGAGAGACCCGGGGCGTTTAGGTAGGACTTTGTTATGCACAGCCTACAGGATCCCATATATAAAAAAAATGTATACACAAACAGGGCTGAATATGGGCTTAAGTGGGCCAAGAATTAAATTTTCTAAGAAGCTAATTAGGAAAAGGGGAAAAACGCTTCTGTTCCTATGGGAGGGGGGAGGGGGATGTATTGAAACACTGCCCCATGAGCAAAACTCGTGGGCAGAGCGAGCTTACCCAGCACCTCTAACCAGACCTGACGAGAGTAGGAGCACGTCGCGGCGATATGCACAGCAGTCTCAGGTTGAGTGTGACAAAGCTTGCCCACCGGATCGTGTGGCCACCCTCTCTTTGCCAGATTATGAGCAGTCAAGATTTTATTGTGCATGAGCAGCCAGGCATGCATGCGACATTTAGGAGTAGCTTTCGCCTTCCAAACTTGTGGAAGAATCGAAGAGGGGATATGGCCAATCAAGTGAGCATGGTATGCCGGGGACGCAGTGCATTTATAATTTTTGGCGAAAACGTAAAATCTTTGCAACTCAACCCGGAGAGACTACCCTAGGGGAGAAGCTGCCCCAGGCCTTTTGCCCCCGCGCTCACCCAATCGCGTGCCTCAGATTTGATGGTTCCCAACAAGGCACTAACTGAAGGGCTCACGTCACTAGTAGGAAATAGGCTATAGCCATCACTTTACCGCTGGCGAACAGAGATATACGTTCGCCAGCGCTATTACCGCTGGCCAACACGAATCCTTGTTCGCTAGCGCTATCCATGTTACCGCTGGCGAACATGCCATTTTGTTCGCCAGCGGTAACGGTGGGCGTGAGGGTGCAGATAGCCATAAGTACCTCTGGCGAAGAGATGTGCTGGTTCGCCAGCCATAATATGGATGTCATATTTGGATTGCTTGTATTATTCTGATCAATTTAGACATAGCATTTATCGAATTTGTAATTACGGATTTATAGATATGGTCCAATAGTTAAAAGGATTGATAGTACTATACTTACAAGAAAGAATGAATGAGTCATAGGTCATAGGGATGGAACTAAGAAGTTAAGCGTGCTCGGGATAGAGTAGTGGAAAGATGGGTGACCAAGCGGGAAGTGGACATTTAAAATTGAAATAAAGTAAAAAAAAAGGAAAAAAAATTTACACCGTGATTAAAGGTTCCCCAATTCAACTGTTTTAAAAAAAAATTAAAAATGCGAAAAAAATTATTTTCGAATTTCCAAAATTTCAAACTTAGCGCTCGCAAACTGGTGTTCGCCAGCGGTAACTATATAGCGCTGGCAAACAAGACTGGTTCGCCAGCGGTCGGTAACTAGATAGCGCTGGCGAACATGACTTGTTCGCTAGCGGTAACCTCTTACCATTGGCGGCTTAGCGCTGACGAACACCTGTTCGCCAGCGGTAACTCTATTTTGTTCGTCACTGGTAACCTTTTTCCTACTAGTGCGTTGTCGAAGACGATTGCATTTCGCTGTTTCCAGATCCACCACGTCGTCAAGCTTGACGTGCCCTTATGCAAAGGGAAAGGAGTAGTCGTCTTCAACGTCCGGGGGCCTGGATGTCGATCGAATCCAGTATAGCACCTCGTGCCAAATCGTCATGGAGAAGGAACAACCCGTAAGGAGGTGGGGCATTGTCTCGGTTACCTGGTCACAAAGGGGGTAGCGCGCTAGATGAGGTAAGCCGCGTCGCGCTAGTCTCTCCCATGTCCAACACCGATCTAGGCAGGCCAGCCACACAAAGAATTTCACCCTTGACGGCGTCCAAGTCTTCCAGTTTAACTTTCAAGACCGTGATTCGATAGCTCCATGAAACATGGCCTCGTAGCAGGATTTCGAGGAGTATTCGGCATCTGATGTCCAACGCCACAACAGTCTATCTGACGATTCTGTCAGATGGATCTCTTGTATGAGCCTCCAAGTCTGCACGTACTGCCAGAGGGCAAGAGGGTTCAAGGCCCATGCGATGTCCGAAATCCACCGGCGCTCAACTAGCGCCTCACGAACCGTCTGCCGCTTGTGGCGTCTCTTTGAGACCTGTGCGGCCAAGGCCGACGCTAGATTTTTTAGAGATCTCCCCTCCACCCATTTGTCTTCCCAGAACAGTGCCGAGGAGCCATTTCCTAGCTCCATAGCCGTCGAAACTTCGAAGATGGCCCGCTCTGTCCTAGAGAATTGCATATCTAGGTCGCGCCATGGGTGGTATGGGTCTGTCCTCATCCGCCACAACCATCGAACCCTGAGGCTGGCGGAAGTGCGGGTGAGGCCTGGGATACCCAGTCCTCCAAGGTGTAGCGGTCGACACACCCTACCCCAATTAACGTGGCAGCTTCCACCCTTGGCCTCGGATTTGCCCACCCAAAGAAAGCCCCGAAGGATCTTTTCAATGTTTTTCAAGCGTTTCTTGTCGATGCTCAGGACCATTAGGTGGTGGAGGGGGATCGCCGCTAGAACCGCCTTAACCAGCGCGAGCCTCCCTGCTTTGGGAATCATGGCCGCCTTCCAAGTGGGAAGATGGTCCGCCAGCCGATCAATGAGGGGCTGGAGAGACTCCCGAGAGAGCCTACGGAGGCTAAGGGGGATCCCCAGGTATTTGACCGGGAACTGGGCAACCTGACATCCCATGGTTGTTGCTGCCCTTGTTGCCACCACATCCTCACACCCTATGGGGGAAACTGAGCACTTTGCAAAGTTAGTTCGAAGGCCCGAAGCGTCCCCGAAAAGCGCAAGGATTTCACGTATCACTTGCAGCTCCCCTGCATCCGGATGACAGAAGATGATCACGTCGTCTGCATAAAGTGAGACAGACGTGACTAGGTCTTGGCGCGCTAGCTTACGGAGGATCCCAAGCTCGACAACCTTTGCGAGAAGCAGGTTCAGAATCATGACCAGAACAAAAAGTTGTGACGACAAGGGATCCCCCTGTGTCAGGCCCCTCCGATGCCAGATGGAGGGACCTGGCTCGCCGTTGAGCAACACCCTAGTGCTTGCGGTGGAGAGGAGAATAGCCAAACCCCAATTTCCGCAGCACTTCAAAAAGAAGCCCCCAGGACACAGAGTCAAAAGCTTTGGCTAAGTCTAGCTTGAGCATCACCCTAGCCTCCTTAAGTCTGTGTAGCAACCTGGCAGTTTGCTGGACCAGCATGAAGTTGTCATGGATGTAGCCCTTCCGAATGAAGGCGCTCTGGTTCCTCTCGACCAATTTCCCGAGGATCGGGGCCAAGCTTAAGGATAGAGTTTTGGCGACCAGCTTGGCGAAGATATGAATCAGGCTAATCAGCCGATAATCTCCCAGAGCAGCCACATCTGGGCGCTTTGGTAGCAAAACTAGCAAGGCCTCGTTCATGCCTTGGAATCCCCTCCCACACATAGTGAAGAAATTGTGAAAAGAGGCCATGAAGTCCTCCTTCACAATCCGCAACAGCTTTGGAGGAATTCCGCTGTGAAGCCGCCCGGGCCAGGCGCCTTCCCATGAGGGAGTTGCCTCACCACCTCCCAGATTTCCCCTTCGGTGAATGGGGCTTCCAGACTAGAGAGGTCCTCTTCTGACTGCAACCATAGAAATTCTAGGTTTAGGGAGAAGTCCCTGGCCGCCGCAGTGCCTAGCAGGGCCTCGAAGTGTTCAAACGCAGCCCGCGCCATCCCACAGTGGTCCGTCTCGGTCTCCCCATCAACCTGTCAGCTCCTAATCACGGTATTTTCCTGCCTGTAAGACGTGTGTTGATGGAAAAAAAGCCGTGTTTGCATCACCCTCTGCTATCCAGGCGATTTTCGCCCTCTGACGCGCCATAGTGCGCTCAAGCGAGGCTAACCCTAGGTGGGTCTGTTTGAGCTTTGCACGTAATGCGCGTTCATCCCCGGAGAGCAGCCTCGATTCCATGGCGCAGTCGAATCTTAGGACGAGTTCCCGCGCTAGCATGAGCCGCAGCTTGATACACCCCCACTTTCTTATCGCTCCAGCTTCTGAGTTGGCATGCTCTGCGTTTGAGCTTGGATTGCAAACGTCGGAACGGGTCCGTGTTGCCGTCCACAGCCCCCCACGCGGCCTCCACCACCTCGTGAAAGTCCTCAAGCTTCACCCAGAATTGCTCGAATTGAAAATGTTTGCGTCCGGTAGCTTGGGAGGTGCAGTCGAGCAGGAAGGGGGAATGATCGGCCACCACTGATGCCAGACAGCAGAGCGAGCATTTCTCAAACATCTCCTCCCAATCCGGAGAGCAAAACACCCTGTCCAGCCTGACGAAGGTCGGGGTCTCCCGTTCGTTCGACCAAGTGTAGCGTCGACCGTGGAGGTAGATCTCCTTCAGCTCGCAAGCGATTAGGAAGCGCCTCATCCTTCCCATCATGCGCCTATTTAGATTGCCGTTGTTCTTGTCCTCATCTCGGTAAATCATGTTGAAGTCACCGCAGAGGAGCCAAGGCCCCGGTCTCGTGGAGCGCACATTGCGCAGCTCCGTCAGGAAGGCAACCATGGCCTCGTCATCCTAGGGTCCGTAGACGTTGGTGAGCCACCACGATTGCCCCCCTCCCAGAGGGGAGACCCTGGCCGTCACCGAGTTTACATCTACGTGTGCCCTGTCCAAATGGACCTTAGCGCTCATCCATGCAATAATGATCCCTCCCCTCGTACCAGTTGCCAGCAAGCAGAAATAAGCGTCAAATTCCACGCCGAGCATCTCCATTACGATAGAGACGGTTACATTTGCAAGTTTAGATTATTGCAGGCAAACAATGGATGCGCCCGTCGAACGGACCACACATCGAACATTCGACCTACGCGCGCGTTCATTAAGCCCTCGCGCGTTCACCATTATAGGTCCATCATCGCCAGGTGAGGATGTCATTCTCGCTGTCAAACTGGGAAGGGGCGAACTTGTCAAGAAGATCCCAAAGCTGAAGGTATTCAGTGAGAACCAGCAGTGAGGGGTTTAACTTGATGTGGGAAGCCTTGTATCGAGTGAATTGACCAGAAGGAGGTAATTTGTGACACATCATGCTTGCTTTTTGCGGTTGATCCATCTATTTCAGACGTTGCGAGATCAATTTTTGCAGGTACGTGGTATGTGGCCAAGTGAGGGGGGCTGGGCGGCCGGGGCCGGCTTGGTTTTTTTTTTTTTGAGGGTTTGCTCATCCACGCGACACATTTGACATCTTGGTGCGCAAGCCAGTTGACTGAAAACCTTGGAGGCCACAGATGTTAACGTTGGCAGAACAAAAGGCTCATCTACGTGTTGTTGGTCAAAGAAAATCTAGTGTACTAGCTTAATTTATATGCAATCCTAAAGTACAGAACCTGCACGGACTAAAGCCTGCAGAAAGGAGAGATACAATTAACTTGCACTGAATTTTAAGTATTCGATATGCCCGATAAGAATGGTTCCATTCCCAGTCAATAGGTTGTTGGATACACGCAGCGCAGGCATCATCCACCACGAGGGGTCACAAAATCGTGAATCTCGTTGACACATTCTTTTAACAGAAAATGCGAAACGCATGCAGTATGATTTTTTTTTTTGAAATGGGTAATCCATGCCTCTGCATCAGAGTGATGCACACGGCATTTTATTAAAAGTTTGGAGTAACAAAGTGTGCATGAAGCAAAAGTAAAAGAAAAGTGAAAACAAGGACATCCTTCCAGGTCGGCTACAACCCAGCCACTCTAGAGGAAACAATCTAAGAGGCCTCACTAGGTCGCGTAGATTCGTCGATCATGCTGCCACCCATTTGCGCACCACCGCCATTAACCGATTGCAACCAGCTTCCATAAAAGGGCGTCGATCTTGCTTGAGGAGTAACGACCACGTAGTAATCCAATATGTAGCCTTGTGGACAACCTGTAAAAAATGAATATTTTCCGCCTTGTTAAACACAACATCATTCCTGCATGTTCAAATTGCCCAAATAAACGCAAAAACGCCAATATGTATATGTTTTTTTAACCATCTTGTGCACGCCATTCAACCAAGAACTAAACATATTGTCTAAAGTTGATGGTGGTGTTATGTTAAAAGTAATCTGAAGCAATCTCCAGATTTTGCACGCAAACGGACATGAAATAAATAAATGTTCTACCGACTCCTCGTGAGTGCAAAACACACATTGCTTGGAACCCATCATGGTACAAAGATTTCACCGTAAAAACTCTATTAGCTGTCAAGTCCCACGAGAAGACATCCTTTTCGTTAGACAGCAAAACCGACATGAGTTTTTGCACTAACATCAGCCAATCAACCCATTTAGTACCTACTAGGCTCCGTCTAAACTGTAAATTAAAAGGTGGAGCATTTGATAACACATCCGCAACAAGGACATTCTTGTTGCGTGCTATGTTGAACAGGCTCGGATAAACAAGCGCCAACGGCTTATCTCCTAACCACTTGTCCTCACAAAACCGAGTTCCTTGTCCATTACCAACAATGAAAGTTCCTCGGCTAAAAAAATCTTGTCTTACTGACATGACCCCCCTCCAAAAAGGGGAGTCATTTGGTTTTGTTTTAACTTGAGCAACAGTCTTACCACATAGGTATTTATTCGTTATAAGTTCCTGCCATACTCCTTTTTCAGTTATTAGCTTAAAAAGCCATTTGCAATCTACTATGATATGCGCATGTCTGCACAACTAAATGAAACGAGAACACAAAGAGATCATTGCACGCAATCTACTGTGATTTTTTTTTAGAAATGGAGGTCACTGTTTTTACATATATTCCAAGTAATAAAGCAGTATAAACTAGAATGAACAATGCAGTAGCAATAAATGTGATAATATTGACTTCCATAATCGAATTCTTTCTTTTTGCCGGGATGTAATCCCATAGATATGCAAAATAAGACTTCTGTAAATTAAACGGGATGACTTTTGCATCCTCATGATACTGAATCGGATCAATATTTGGAATAACAATATATGATCTATCAAATCGATTCATCATCGATAATTTAATAGTATAACATAGGAATTTTATCAAAATAAACTTGGAATTGGGATTTATTATTGGATCAGGAATCCTATTGCATTTTTCATCCTTTTCCATTTTTTCTTGTATGAAACCCCTAGCCTATGCAATCTACTGTGATATGCGCATGTCTGCACAACTGAATGCAAACGAGAACACAAAGAGATCATTGTTGACTTGGACCTAGCATTGGGACATTTTTTTAAGGGGGTCTCATCACCTCAACTCGTTAGGATCTCCCAGATTGCGAATAGAAACTGAGATATGTATGCCCAGGGCTAGACAGAAGAGCAGCTAAATGATGTCAAACAAGTAGGAATGTTAGCAGCCATACACTTGTCTAAACAAATCATAGAGAGAGATATATGTATCTCCATGGAATCTACACGGTTTATGGGGTTCTATGGTCCACAGATTTCAGAGTTGTTATGCTCTAGATCATGCATCAAATTTCGTGCAGTTACGTTGGCAAGTGCCATGTGCATTGTGCTTTGGTTGTGGAGTGGCAGCTGCCTACTCCAGAAATCGCTTTTCAGTACAACACCAAAATGGAATATGGTGTTGCAAGCTAGTACAACTGTGGTTTTCCAGTTTTGGGCTTCTCCTCTATATAAGCCCACCAAATGCTGTGAGAATAAGCACACTAAATAGAAGCACCTGACAATTTAATTACTCGTGTCATTTTCTGAGCACAAACTCCTCAATTGTTCAACCAGGATGAAGAAGCCAAACTGCCAGGGCAAGCCCAGAGGAGGCCTAGGCAGAATGATGAGAGAGCATAGAGCGAGGCTCTACATCATCCGGATATGCATCGTCATACTTTTTTGTCACCATGACTGATCAGTGATTCGCTTTGTTCTAGTAAACAGACTTCGGTTTTGTTCTGGTCTCCGTTTCAGAATTCAGAGTCTACTAGTTGAATGCCCGTGTGTTGCTACGGGTTGATTACGACAAGACACCGGTATCATAAGTCGGGATCCAACAAAAATCAAGAGGAAATAAGGGACTTGCTAAACTTGTTTTACTTACTCAAGTAGTCCCCACAATACAGTCCGATGATCTGGCCGCTCGGTGCCTTCAACTTTTGACCGTTAGCCATCCACATGAAAATGGGTTCCAAACTTGTGAACATCGACCTCTAGTTTTCTCTAAGCTTTGCTGCATTGGGTGCTCACAGTAATAATTTGGAGAAGGAAATATTGCCGATACTTATGTATCTTCTATTCTCATGCAAAACTAATTAAGCTGCTGGTATGAAGAAATCCTACAACATGCACGATTCTTATCATCTCAATCTTAAATATTAAGCTAAATTCAAAAAAAATCTTAAATATTAAGCTTGTTATCTGAAGAAAAAATTGATGGTCATCATAACAATTGAAGAATTCTAAATGCCTAAGGGCATCATCAGCCGTGTGAACCCCCCAGCACAAAAAAAAATCACAAGAAGTAGCACAAACGGCGCAAAATCAAAACTTGGGGCAAGGTCATTTACCACCCGTAGCCCACCCAAGCAGCCAAAATGGGGGGTTTTTGCATGCAAAGTGGGGCAAAAGTAGGAGAGAGATCCATCTTTGCACGCAAAGTGGGCAAAAAGTAGGAGAAAGATTTGGGTTTGGCTTGGGTGCGCCGGCGCAAAAACGGCGATATTTCAGCTCCTGGGGGCTGACTGGTAGAATTCGGCGCTAAAACGGCGCTTTTTGACACAAAAAGTGGTCCTGGGGGGGCGTTGGGGGGACGGCTGGAGATGCCCTAAGCTCTTTACCTTCCTACTTACTGTTTGATAGGCGCAATATATCAAGAAAAAGTATAGTTGGCATGGTCGAATTTTAAGCCATAGATAAAATCATAGATGAAAAACTTTGGATGCAAATTATATCTTATATAAGTATGGTAATAATATCGACAGGAAATTCTGATGCGCGTAATCTTTTCTCCTTAGCAAAAGGTATTGTTTTCATTGGCAACTAAAATCACATCTCTAAGGCACGGGGTGCAGCGACCTTGCCACAACTACTTTTTTTTTTGAAATTACCTTGCCACAACTACATAGTGGAGTCCAGTTAGGTATGCAGGCCGGCGGACGTCCGCCAACATCAGAATCTGCTACGGAACGGGACATGACATGTCGTGGTGGTGTCACGGCAAATGCCATAGGATGGCTAAAGTTGTGGGGACGATGGACGCTGGAGGCGCTCAGGGAGGGATCACGCGACGAGTAGCCGCGTGAAATAGGGAACAAGCACCGCAAACAACACGATCTACCCAGGTTCAGGGCCCTCGTGAGGAGGTAAAACCCCTACTCCTGCCTTTCTCTCTGTATATTAGTGTCTCTCCGAGTAGCCACAGTACAAATGTTCTTGCTACCGAGTAGCCACCCTTCTCTCTACGTGAGGAACTAGGTCAAGAATGTGAACCGGTTCTGGGATCCCTCGCGCAGGAGGGGGCAGGGCACCTTATATACTCGGTGCCCAGCCGGATACAGCCAAATACAAACAGATGTCGACATAGTGTGCACACCGTTCTTCTTCCGAGCTCCCGCTGACATCTTTGGCTTCTAAGTTTGTCCGGCGCGGAAAGTCGTTGGGCAAAACCAAGTAACCGATCTGTTATCACTGCCATGAACACAGAGTAGGTCCCCCCTATCCTGCGACGCCCTGCTGACACACTGTCGCTGTCAGGCACGCCGTCCTCAGATGAACAATGCCGTGAACAGTGCCAAAGTACGGACCCGGGATACGCGGGATCCTGTGTCAGAACGGCTCCTTTGACTTCTGGCCCGAGTAGGATCCCGCCATTTATACTCGGGCCCACTCTTCTACTCGGAGGAACGTAACTTTCTTGATTCGTCCTTCTGGCCATCTATGTGTAGGACCGAGTAGCAGTCGACCTGGTAGCAAGTACCGGGTAGCCGGCTACTCGGCCAAACATTCTCTTCTGATCTTGCCCTTAGCACTTGCCTTTACCCTACTCGGGGGTAACCCCCCGACAGCAGTCCCCGAAGCTGGTAGAGTCCTGCGAACTTGTTCACTGGGCTCTGCCAGCTTAAAACTAACCTTGACAGTATCGCCTTTGAACCTTAGGATGCCGAGCAAAACCTCCGAGTAGCCCTTGATATTGTCTTGAGTTTCTTCTCTTCCGAATAGAACCACTTCTCTTCTCTGTAGCCGAGTAGGACGACTTGGTGAAACTTTCAATTAGAGTATCTGCGTGGCAGAGCACAATCCGGCTTTCCGCACTGCAACTGGGCACGTGTCACACAGCCACGACTCCGACGCCTCGGTGCCCGGGGTCTGACAGGCCACGCGCCCAGTTTTTACGGCCTGGGCCCACTAGCCCGTTATGTCTCATCAAGCACAGTAATTGCCCACAATCGCGTCGTGGGATCAAATGCGGCCGTTACGCGCGCGTTCCGCGCTGTGTGCGTTTCTAACCGGCCCACACTCCCCACGCCGCACGATCTTGGCCACGATCGATCCCACTACCTCAACTCGTAACGGCAACCCGAGGGGCGGTATAAATACCCCCTCGGTAACTCCTTCTTCCTCTTATGCTCTCACTTTCCCCTCGCCTCCTCGTTTCTCCGCCGCCGCAGAGCACCTCGCCGCCGCGCATCTCATCGCGCCGCCGCGAGTTTCTCCACCCAACTCCTTCGATTCCTCATCAAATCTTCACTCCAAGTCGATGGCTCGCGATGACGATGCCCGCGCCGGCTGGGCCGGATCTGAGGTTACTGCGGAGGAATGCCAATGGCTGGTGAACACCCGGCGAGTTCCTCCCGGTGTTCGCTACCGACATCCTGGCAGCGAGCTCGTCCCTACTCCGCAGGAGGGCGAGCACGTCGTCTTCCTCGCGCACTTCGCGCGAGGATTCGGGCTCCCAGTTTCCGATTTCTTCCGCGCCTTTCTTAATCACTATGGTCTTCAGCCACACCACCTCCCGCCAAACGCCATCGTCATGCTCTCATACCACGCCGTGGTATGCGAGGCATTCTTGGGCGTACGGCCCACTTCGACGACCTGGTCCCGATACTTCTTCTTTAGGAAGCAAAGCAAGGCCAGGAAAGATGGCGCGGAGAGCAGCCGCGGGATGACGGAGACCAGCAGCGCCATGATGGTGCAGCGCGGCGGGACCAACCACCCGCGGATCAAAGGTTTGGACTCTGTCCGCAAGTGGCAGAGAACCTTCCTTTACGTGAAGAACATCCCCGTCGAGAAGGGAGCTGCCGTGGTGGATCAGATCAATCTGCCCCCGGTGGACCAACACCGCTCCCACCGGGCAGAACTGGAGGACCAAGCCGCCCCTCGACACCGACCTCAAGCAGATGGACGAGCGCCTCGCCAAGCTGAAAGAGAAGGGGCTCAAGGACGACGACCCCGTCACCTGCTGGATCTCCAGGCGGGTGCTCCCGCTGCAACGCCGCGCGCACCTCATGTGCTACATGGGCGGCAACCGAGATTGCACTCGGACGACCATGTTCGGTCTTAGCAATGCGGACGTTGCCGTCTGGGCGCGCTCCATCATGACCACCGGCCTCAAGGACAACTGGCAGTACGGCTTCGTGCCGTTCAGCCGCACGAAACCAATCAAGCGGGTTAGTACTCCTTACTCTGTTTCCTGTATACAAATTCCGAGTAGATAGCCCTCTTAGCTTGCTGTGCCTAGTATCCGGACTCCGCGCCGAGTAGGGCACTTCGCAGTTTTGCTTAGGCTTCATACGCTTTGTGTTTGCACGTCCCTGCCGAGTAGTACACTTAGCAGTTTTGCCTAGGCTTCATGTGCTTTGTGTTTGCACGCCCTGCCGAGTAGCACACCTAGCAGTTTTGCTTAGGCTTCATGTGCTTTGTGTCTGCACGCCCTGCTGCGTATGATGCCGTTATGCTACTCGACTGATTTGTGGTGCTTGCCTATTTTCCAGGTCCTTGCTCGCCAGATCGCTGAAAGCCAGGAGCTCTTCGAGGCTAACTGGGAAGAAGACCGAACGGAGGACGATGAGGTCTCCTACGACGCCGCGGACAAGCTCAATATCTCTCATGCCGTTCAGACGGAGAAGCATCATGTGGACGCGTCCGTTCGGGACTGGTCCGAGGACGACGACGAAGGTGATTGAGCTCACCTTCATGGTTGTGAGTAGCGCAACCCAACTTCCTCCTGTTTCTTAACTGTTCTCTTCGTCTCAACTTTACAGAAGATGCCGACGTTGACACTGGTGCTGAAGAGGAGGGCGAGGACGAGGATGAGGAGGCCCTTGACGCCGATCCGCTCGCGGTTGCTGCTCCCACTACTCGCAAGAGGGCGGGTAGCGGTGCTCAAGAGCCCCCCAGCAAGAAGCCCAAGCAAGTCGTGACGAAAGTCAAGCGGGGGAGACGGCTACCCCCTTCCCGTGCAGGGTAAGTAACTTTCTCCCGAGTTGCGCATCACTGTTGCTGCTTTTTGGTTCCGTCTGCCTTTCTTCCTTTTCTGAATTTTCTCTTCTCTTCAGCGCCCCCTTGGATGCTAATGCTGCTGCCGCACCCATCAAATCCAAGTCCAAGAAGAGATCCGCCATCGATGTAGATGCGCTCATCGAGCTTTCTGACGAGGATGAGATCGCGGCACGGGACAGGGCGCGTGCGCCCTCTCCTGTGAAAGGGGAAGACGAGGACGACGTCCAGCATATGGATACTGATGCCCACGACGCCGAGTAGGAGCAGCAGGCCCGCGCAGAACGAGAAGCGCAGGACGCTGCTTACGACGAGAGACCACTTCCCCCCCAGCTGCCACAGCCGGGGAGAACTCAGAACAAGACCTCGAGCAGCACGACCAGGCCGCCCTTGAGCGGCAGGAGGAGAACCAAGAGCAGCCAGCAACAGGGGCTACTGACCAAACTGACCCCGCGGCCCAGCCGCGGGTAGAGAGACCAGAAGAAACACAGCAAGGTCCTGCTGCCGAGCAGCGGGTTGAGATAGTTAACGAGATGGAGCAGGACCTGCAGAGCCACGCGCAGCCGGATGCTGCGCCGGGTAGCGAGCCCTTGGTGCCGCCTACCCAGCAGGGCACTTCATCCACCGCACCGAGCTCCCCGCCGGTGAAGAAGACCAAGATTACAGCGAGCCCTCCAGTCAAGAAGGAGGCTGCCGAGAAGAAGGCCCCCGAGAAGAAAGACACCGAGAAGAAGACCGTCGAGAAGAAGGCCGTCGAGAAGAAGGCCTCTGAGAAGCAATCTGCCCAGCCTGACGCCAACATCCGCAAGAATCCTCCTCATGGTGCTGCGCAGGACTCTTCCGCGATGCCGCCGCCCCAACCAATTGCAAGAACTGTCGCCAAGGCCGGGCAGCTCACCATTGGCGATTCCGGCGCAGCCGTTGACGCAGCCGCAGGACCAAGTTTGCCAGATCCGCCTACCTACCCGCCTTACTTGGTGAAAATGAGCAAACAGCACAGCATCCCGCTAACCGCGGCCGAGAAGAAACTTGCTATCAGGAAAGGCAAACAGGCCAAGGCTGTGGACTCCAAGCCGCCAGCCAGGAACAAGGACAGATCCCTCTCAATTTTCTCGCGCGAGGTCCAGGAGGCCGAGGTGACGTCCAGGGGGCTCGAGGAGATGATTGACCGTGTAGGCTTCATCGACACCGAATGGAACAGCGACATCCTTGGCAACAAAACCTGGCACGGCTTGGCTTTGGGAGATTTGGACCATATGCGTATTGACTGGAACAAGGCGGACATGGGATACAATCCCATGACCATCTCGTCCAAGACCAGCACGCTTGCCGCCAAGCTGTTCGTCCACCGCAAGGCCGCAGAGGATATCGAACAAACTTATGCAGTAAGTTTCGCTCACCCAATTCGAGTTGCATTTTTCTTCTGTTCTACTCTTCTCCTCCTTCTTATCCATCACCCAGTCCCCGAGATTCTGGCCGAGTAGGCGGACACTCAACCGAGTTGCCGTCTTCTCGGGTTGAATCTTCACGATTTGTGTCTAATTCGTTTTCTTTCTGCTTCTCAGAATAGCCTTTTGAAGAGAACAAACTTGTACCGGCGACTGCTCTGGAACCACAACATCGCTAGAAGACGCCTTGAGGCCCTCGAAATGGAACGCAAGACTGATGAAGCGACGGAAAAGGAGGTCATGGATCGCACCCTCCAGATTTCCGAGATCGAAAGTAAGCTTTTAGCTACGAGGTTCCTGCGTTTTGTGTTTACGCCCGCTTTTGCTTTCTGCTTTACTCGATTCCTTTCTGCAGGCAAGTTTAAGACCTTGGCAGAGGAGCATGTGAACTGCCGCGCTTTTATCGAGAGCGGTCAAACTACGATTAAAAGGCTGGAAGGTGAGTTGGTGTTTTTCTCGGCTTGTTTTCCTTTCTCCCATCTTTGCTACTCTGCTGACCGTGTTTTGCTCTTCACAGAAGACAATAAGAAATTTGTCGAGGAGCATCTCGACTGCCTCAAACCCGCCGAGGTGCAGCAGCAGTTGGCGAGCCAGGCTGTAGAGCTGAAGAAACAATACACCACCGAGTTGGAACCTCTCCAACTCCAGCTGCGAACCGCTCTCAAAAAAGCCGTTGACATAGCTGCCGAGAAGAACAAGATAGCAGCCGAGAAGAAGAAGATCGAAGCAGCTGCCCAGGCCGAGAAAAGGGCTCTCGAGCTGGAGTGCGATACGCTGAGGAAGAGCAACTCGGATCTCATGCTCCAGCTGGCCCAGTTCCAGAGGGTGGAAGAAAGGCACGTAGCTGACGAGGAGTCATGGGAGAAGACGCTGCAGTCGCTACTTTGCGAGCTGAACAGTAAGTATCCGCTTCCCCGCGCTTCGCTGTTCCTTTTGCTTCTCTGCTGCCTGATTCGCTTCTCTTCTCTGTCTCTGTTTCTAATCTTTTTGATAGCTTTTTCAGAAATCTTCCCCGACCTTTGCTCGGCCTGCAAACCTGCTCTTTCAAAGGCCCAAGCAGCTCGCACCGAGAAGGGCCAGCCCATGGATACTAAAGCTTCGATTGAAGACTGCTTCACCAACATGCAGGGGCAGCTCCAGCGTCTGAGGGGTGTGGGCACCGACCTGGTGCGCACTGCCTTCAAGCTCCATGACTTGTTCTAGCCTCGGGACTCTGCGCCAGCAACCATTCGTGGGCTCGCCGAGAAGCTGAATGGCGTCAAGGCCGAGCTGAAGAAGTGGCGGGCATCTGGAGCTCGGGCAGGCGCGGACATGCTGATCCTCTTCGTCTGCAGCTGGTACGACAATCTTGATCTCAACCTCATCCTCGAGATGCGCCAGGATTCGAGATGGGAGAAGGATACCGACTGCGTGGCTCGCCGCCAGTTGGTTGCGTACGAGATCGCATCCTACGCGGATACCGCGGGCTACATCGAAGGCGTCACCGAGCCCGACACGGATGTGGAGGGCGAGGGTGACGACGAGGATGAAGATGACGACGAGGAAGCCACTGAGTCCGAAGGCCTGAGCTGCTTCAACAGTGCTGACGACAAGGCCGGGAAGGGGAAGGCCGCGGTCGTCGCGGATAGCGAAGATGAGGCCGAGAGCGAGAAGATGACTATCGACACCGCGGCGCTTGAATTCGGCACTTCATCAGGTGCTGCCCTCGACGACACGGCGCTACTCCGCACCCAAACTGCTGCCTCCACCTCGGCGACGGACCTCATCTCGGTGGCCACGGCTACCTCTGATCAGGCTGCCACCAACCCAGAAGCTGATGCGGCGAAGACTGACGCCACCAACTCGGAAGCTGACACTGCCAAGGCCACCTCCGAGACTGATGTCGCCAGGACTAACACCGAAGCTGATGTCGCCAAGGCCAACATCGAGGATGCTGCTACCTCCACCTGATCACTTCCTGCAACTTTGTCCTTAAAACTTTTATCAGATCCCCGGGATGCCGGGTGCAGATGTATCGAAACAATTATGTTTGTCGCTTGCTATTCAGTTTTATTCGCATTCGATATTTTTAACTTAGTCAATTTGAGCAGCCTTGGCTCGATGCCGGGTTGCGTTATTATGCAAGTCCCCGAGTTGCATTTCTTATTCGCTCTTCCTTTTTATCTCAGCTCTTACCCGCAACTTGTTACTTTTTTGGTATTCGAGTCACAAGAATTCAAAGTTGGAGTTGCAAATACTTAGCCACTTAGAAACACTCATAGTAACGCAGCCCACCACTCAGCCGAAAAGAAGTTAACAAAAACAATAGTAAAAGACTCCCTACTCGGTTCCTGCGCTCTTTCTTTCCTTAGTAATTTTTCTTGTGCTCATTGACCTTTTGCTTGTTCTCTTGCTTGCCATGCAGCCGGGTTTCGGACAGCAGCAGAGTCGAAGAGTTGGCATGTAGGTTTAAACACAATACTAAATGTACTCATGAAATTTTAAGCAGAGCAACCGAGTGGACAAAAGTGAAGCCGGGTAGAAACACACAGAGTAATTTTGGACGAGGGCAGTCCCCGAGCTCAATTTCAGATTGCAGAGTAGAATTTTAACTCGGATAAGAGAGTACATACACATCTTTGCTCACGAATGAAAGCGACGAAGTAGGGCTACATTCCAGGGGCGCTTAGATTCCTCTCCAGCTTTATCTGCCCTGTTCTCCTGTGATGGACGCACGTCCACTAGATAATAGGCATCATTGTGTAGCCGCTTTGCTCACAATGAAAGGCCCTTCCCATGGAGGAGACAACTTGTGCATCCCAGCTGTGCGTTGCACAAGCCTAAGGACCATGTCTCCTTCTCGGAAAACCCTTGGGTTCATCTTTCGGCTATGATAACGCCGCAGGTTTTGCTGGTAGATAGCTGAACGTGACAGAGTAAGCTCTCTTGCTTCTTCGAGCAGGTCAACGTCATCTTCTCGAGCTTCTCTCGCCTCCACCTCAGTGTAGAGGGTTACTCGGGGGGAGTCATGCTCTAGGTCTATTGGCAACACGGCCTCAGCCCCGTATACCAAGAAGAATGGCGTGTAGCCGGTTGACCGGTTAGGGGTAGTCCTTAGACTCCACAACACCGCTGGCAACTCGTCTAGCCAACACCCAGGTGTTTTCAGTACCGGCTCAATCAGCCTTGGCTTTATGCCTGCTAGCACCATGCCGTTTGCTCTTTCCACTTGCCCATTGGAGGCGGGATGCGCAACGGATGCGACATCTAGCCGGATGTGCTTATCTCTGCAGAACCGCACCATTGCTCCTTCAGCAAAATTTGTACCGTTATCTGTGATGATGCTGTGCGGATAGCCGTATCTCAGGATACATCCTTTAAGAATTTCACAGCTGTAGCTCCATCGCACTTCCGAATAGGCTTCACTTCAATCCATTTGGTGAAATTGTCCACCATGACTAAGATGTGTGTCATGTTGCCTCTAGCCGGCTTGAAGGGGCCGACCATATCCAAGCACCAAACAGCAAACGGCCAAGTGATTGGAATGGTTTTCAGCTCGGAAGCCGGCAAGTGGGTCTTACTCGCGAACATCTGGTAGCCGTTGCACTTCCTCACGATGTCTTCAGCTTGTTGCAGAGCTGTGAGCCAGTAGAAGCCATGCTGAAAAGCCTTCTTGACCAATGCCCGAGAAGAGGCGTGGTGCCCGCATTCTCCTTGGTGTATCTCCAACAGAATTTCTCCTCCTTCTTCTGGGTCCACACAGCGTTGCAGCACGCCGGTGGCACTTCTCTTGTGCAGCACATCTCTGAATATGGTGTACCCTTGGATCTTCTCTGAATCTGCCTTGCGATCACCTCATCTTCTGGCAGAGTGCCGTCCTTTAGAAAGGATAATATGGGCATGGCCCAACTCGGTGTCTCCCGTGTAGAAAACACTGGTTCGTCCACTTCCATCGGGATAGGCACCTCTGGCTGCTCTTTAGGGTTGGGAGCACTTCTCTGAAGCCCTGAACGATTGGCAAGAACCTCCTCAATGAATGCGACAGTCCCCGGGCTAAGGACAGCAGTCCCCGAGTATGGACTGGCAGTCCCCGAGTCAGGAGTGGCAGTCCCCGAGTAAGGAGTGGCAGTCCCCGGGTAGGGAGTGGCAGTCCCCGAGTAAGGACTGGCAGTTCCCGGGTTCTCTGTTGCATTCTCCCAATCAATCTCCATGGGAACGGATTCTTCACTTGGCAGAGAAGGAACAAATATGGATTCCGAGTTGGGAGATGGCTTGATGGATGGCTTCCTCAAATGCTCCAAGGCAATTCCCGCCGGGATAGATTGCCGAGAAGACCCAAACTTGGACAGCTCGTCTGCTGCTTCATTCTCTGCTCGGTGAATATGCTGGAACTCGCAGCCTTCGAAGAATCCAGTCATAGACTGTACCAAGAAGCGGTATGATGCCATGTTGGCATCCAGAGCATCCCAAGTGCCAGAGACTTGCTGCACCACCAGATCTGAATCGCCATAGCATATAATGCGCTGCACGCCAACCTCCTTGGCTACTCGCAAGCCGTGCACCACGGCGTCGTACTCTGCAACATTGTTGGACGCCTTGAAATGAATCTGCAGCACATACTTGAGTTGATCTCGCTTGGGTGACGTAAGCACTGCGCCAGCACCGAGGCCTTCCTTCACCTTCGAGCCATCAAAGTGCATCTTCCAGTAATTGGAAACTGGAGCAGGGGGTTCATACTGCACCTCAGCCCAGTCCACCAGAAATTCTGCCAGGATTTGAGATTTGATGGCTTCTCTTCTCGCATACGCGGGAGCATACGCGGCCAGCTCGATTGCCCACTTGGCTACTCTGCCACTCACCTCCTTGTTGACCATGATATCCGAGATGGGAGCAGAGCTCACAACAGTGATAGGATGTTCTTGGAAATAATGCTTCAGCTTCTTGGCACCCAGGTACACGCCATAGGTCATCTTTTGGTAATGCGGGTAGTTCTGCTTGGATCTGGACAGCACTTCACTGAGGTAGTATACTGGGCGCTGCACACTTTTGCCTTCTTCTTCTCGTTCCACCACAATCACCACACTGACCACTCGGTTGGTAGCAGCAATGTACAGCAGCATTGGCTCCTTGGGTAGCGGACTAGCCAAGATGGGAGCGCTACCCAGCATTGCCTTCAGCTCATTGAATGCCACATCCGCTTGCGGAGTCCAGACGAACTTGTCACTTTTCTTCATCAGCTGGTACAGAGGCAGAGCCTTCTCGCCCATTCGGCCCAGGAAACGACTCAGAGATGCCAAGCAACCAGTGAATTTCGGCAGAGACATGCTCTCGATAGCTTTTATCTTTGAAGGATTGGCTTCAATGCCCCAACTAGACACCAGGAAGCCGAGTAGCTTGCCAGCCGGGACGCCAAAGGTGCATTTACTCGGGTTCAGCTTCATTTTATACTTGCGCAAGTTAGCGAAGGTTTCCTCAAGATCGGCAAGCAGAGTTTGTGTTTTATTCGTTTTGATGACAATGTCATCTACGTACACCTGCACATTCTTGCCGAGCTGGTTGTGCAAGCATTTTTGCATGCACCGCTGATAAGTGGCACCCGCATTTCGCAACCCGAAACACATGACACGATAGCAATAAGCCCCGTACGGGGTAATGAAGGCAGTCTTTATTTGATCAGCAGGATTGAGAGCTATCTGGTGAAAGCCAGAGTAGGCATCTATGAAAGACAGCAGTTCAAAACCAGCAGTGGAATCGATCACCTGATCAATGCGAGGTAGCGGAAAAGGATCCTTGGGGCATGCTTTGTTCAAGTCGGTGTAGTCGACACACATGCGCCATGCAGTAGCAGCCTTGGGGTCCTCCTTCTTCTTCTCGACCATGACCGGGTTGGCTAGCCAATCCGGGTGCAGCACCTCCATGATGAAATTGCTTATCAGCAGCTTGGTGATCTGGTCACCAATGGCCTTCCTTCTCTCATCTCCGAAACGGCGCATAGCCTGCTTCACTGGTTTGGCGTCAGGACGCACATGTAACGAGTGCTCAACCAACTCCCTCGGGACTCCTGGTAAATCTTCATTGGACCAGGCGAACACGTCTCGATTCTCACGGAGGAAGTGGATGAGCTCGCTTTCCTATTTCTCCGCCAACCTGGAGCCAATGATGGCTACGCGGTCGGTGAACTCAGGGTCGACCTGGACCTTCTTTGTCTCCTGAGATTCCTGGAACGCGGTCCCGTGCTGGGTACTCGGCACGCCCTGCGCGCCAGCTTGCGCGGATTGCGCCATAGCCACCACCTCGTACATCTTTTTCTTCTCGGCAGCAATCACCATGGACTCCGCCAACTGAGAACCAGCAGAGGCACACTCCATGGACTTCTTGTAATCACCAGCGATGGTAATCACGCCATTGGGACCAGGGATCTTCATCTTCAGATATGCCGTGTGGGTAGAAGCCATGAACTTGCTCAGAGCAGGCCTGCCGAGTAGGGCATGGTAGGGGCTCTGATGATCGACCACTTCAAACTGCAGGCTCTCTGTGCGGCAGTTTTCCCTGGTGCCGAATAGCACATCTATCCATACTCGGCCAATCGGGTTGCACGAGACTCCCGGCACGATGCCATGGAAAGTGGTCTTGCTAGGTAACAGCATGTTCTCGGCCAGCCCAAGCTTCTCGAGTGTGTCTCTGTACATAATGTTGATGCTGCTGCCGTTGTCGATCAGTACCTTGCTGAACCTCACATTCTTCTCAGGACCCAGGAAGGTTGGATCCAGCACCAAGGCGTAGCTTCCCAGGTTGGGCATCACCTTGGTATGATCTACTCGGGACCACGTGATCTCTTGGTTGCACCAATGCATGTAGTGAGGGACAACAGGGATCACAGCATTGACCTCCATGGCACGCCTGTGCTGTGATTGCTTGTCGACGGGCTCAGAAGTGAAGATCATGTAGCTCTCATGGTGTTCTTGGTACTGGTTGCGGCCTCCACCCTCATTGTTGCCGTTGTTGTTGCCCTGGTAGTTGTTGTTGCCTCTCTTGTTGTTGCGGTTGTGGTTGTTGTTGTTGTTGTTGCGGTAGCCCTCATTGTTGAAGTGACGGTTGGCTCCTAAGGCCACTTGATTCACGTTTTCTCTTCTCGGAAACACTGGAGGCCGAGCTGCGGGTGCGCGAGTAGTCTGCACATTGGCATTTGCAGCTGGCAGAGGAGGAGGAGGAGGCAAGCCTTCATTCCTGATCAGATCCCACCACTCGCATTGTCGGGTAGTGTGGTTAGCAGGCCTCGAGGGGTGCTGAGTATGGAAACTGCATGGCCCATCCCTCATGTCGTCGAAGACGAACTTCCTTGTCGGTTCCGAGTTGCCGCTACCCGACTGAGGAGCGCGGTATGGTTTCTTGTTGCCTTGGCCCTGGTTCTGGTTCTGCCCGTAGGCTCCAGCAGGTTTTTGCCTTTGGCTGACCCCAGCTCCAACAGCCACTGCATTCACTTCCTCAGGGTTGTACCGAGTATCTATTCGGTCACCCCTGCGCTTATTGCGGAACTCGTTGCGCTTGTTGCTGTTGAAGTTTCTTCTCGGCTCGGAGGAATCCATCAGGGGCTGAGTGGGGTCACCAAGTGCGTACTGATCCGCGATCTTGATGGTCTCCGCCAGAGTGTTTGGCATCTCCCTCTGCAACCTTTGCCACAGCATATTACCATGTCTGCAACCCTGCGCAAACCAAGTGATGGCCTGGGCTTCATTCACACCTTCACAGGTGTTTCGCAATGTGCTCCACCGAGTAAGGTACTCGCGGTCCGTCTCGTCTTCTCGCTGCCTGCAAGCGGACAGCTGCTGTGGCCTATTCGGCCTCTTGTAAGTGCTGGTGAAATTGCTGATGAAGGCCTCCGAGAAGTCCAGCCAACAATTGATGCTGTTCTTGGGCAAGTTGTTGAGCCAAGTGCCAGCTGGACCCTCTAGCATCTGCGGAACGTACCGCACTGCCCATCTCCGGTTGCCGTTCGCGATATGAACCGCGGTGACATAGTCATTGAGCCAATCCTCCGGCTTGGTGCTACCATTGTAGCTCTTGGTGCCCCTTGCGAGCTGGAAGTTCTTCACGGAAGGCTCGTTCATGATGCGAGGGCCAAAGCACTCGGGGCCGGGAGGTCCCGTGTTCTCGAGTCGTGCCGACAAGCTGATCCGGTCCAGCTGGTGCCTTATATCTCCAGGCGCCAGCACGCGCTCGCCCACACGATCCAGGATGTCATAGCCAGCCAATCCCATGGCCGAATAGCCATCATCATATCTGTCCACCTGCACAGCTGCAGGCTGCTCCACCGGGTTGGCGGCTGGCGCCACCGCACGCGGCTGCTGCTTCTGCCGAGTAGGCTGAGCAACTGGATGCTGAGAAGGGCCTGGGCGCTCTCCATCTCGGTCCTGGCTTTGAGATTTATGGGCTTGAAAGCCTGCTCCTGCAGTGTTGTGTTTCTGACCGGACTGTCGCGGCACAGCGAGCTGTTTCGCGGCGACAGCCGGGTCGTACACCTGCATCTGCCTACCCTTGCCGGAATGCCCACTCCGGCTTCTCTCACGGCTAGGATGCGGTGATGAAGCCTGATCGTTAGATCTAGCCACGTGCGAGTGCACCACCTGAGAAGCTCCAGCACCCGGGTTGGCTTTCCGGAACTCCTCATTCTGCCTAGCAGCCTCCAGCGCCAGCTCGTTTAGCCTCTCCTGCTGCCTAACGCGCGCGTCGCCAGCTAGATGCGGCAACTCGGCAGCTACGGCCTCAGCAGCTCTAAGTGTTTTGGCGGGTGTGTTGTATCTGGGTCTAGTGGAAGTGTTTGCGGTGGCGGACTGACTGGGAGCCTCTACAACCGTTGCCATCTCGGCGCCTAGGTTGCGACGCGTGGCACCTACTTTGCTAGCTCTCCTAACAACCGGTGTGAAACCGTGAGCCTTGTTGTACTCAATCTGATCTAGGCTAAGCTCTAGCCTAATCTTCTCCAACTCCGCCTGCTCAGCGAGCAGCTCCGGGCGCTGCCGGTCGAGCTGCGCCTTCATGGTCAGGAGCTCGAGATCAGTGGGAGCCGGCATACCCGTCCGCGCAGCAGACGCATGGATTGTCGGAGTAGTGGAAAGGGGAAGGTTGCACTCCTTCTCGTAGGGCTTGTGCGTCTTCCCGCAGCACTCGGGCCAGCGAGATCCTCGATGACGCCCGCAGCGGCAGCAGCCGTGCCCTTCCCGGCGTCAGCAACAGGGTCGGTCATCATCACCTCCGCGGCGTCCGCAGAGCGGCCCAACGGCCTCCCGCGTGCAGCGAAGACAGCAGGTGGATCTTCCGCGACATGCACCAGCTCGGGGTACTCGCGGTCGATGACGGTGGCGACGTAGACGAGGTGCGCGCTAAAAGAAAGCACCGAGCCGCATTCCGGCATGGCCCTGCCGCCGAAATCGCCGGCGTTGTCGGTGACGAAGTCGAAGGAGCCGAATCTGTGGACAAGGCCACAGACCACGCGCTCTCCGGTAGCAGAAATCGATCCCGTCCGAACGGAAACTCCAGCCAGCGCCGCTGGTTGCCCCACGGTGGGCGCCAACTGTCGTGGTGGTGTCACGGCAGATGCCATAGGATGGCTAAAGTTGTGGGGACGATGGACGCTGGAGGCGCTCGGGGAGGGATCACGCGACGAGTAGCCGCGTGAAATAGGGAACAAGCACCGCAAACAACACGATCTACCCAGGTTCAGGGCCCTCGTGAGGAGGTAAAACCCCTACTCCTGCCTTTCTCTCTGTATATTAGTGTCTCTCCGAGTAGCCACAGTACAAATGTTCTTACTACCGAGTAGCCACCCTTCTCTCTACGTGAGGAACTAGGTCAAGAATGTGAACCGATTCTGGGATCCCTCGCGCAGGAGGGGGCAGGGCACCTTATATACTCGGTGCCCAGCCGGATACAGCCAAATACAAACAGATGTCGACATAGTGTGCACACCGTCCTTCTTCCGAGCTCCCGCTGACAGCTTTGGCTTCTAAGTTTGTCCGGTGCGGAAAGTCGTTGGGCAAAACCAAATAACCGATCTGTTATCACTGCCATGAACACAGAGTAGGTCCCCCCTATCCTGCGACGCCCTGCTGACACACTGTCGCTGTCAGGCACGCCGTCCTCAGATGAACAGTGCCGTGAACAGTGTCAAAGTACGGACCCGGGATACGCGGGATCCTGTGTCAGAACGGCTCCTTTGACTTCTGGCCCGAGTAGGATCCCGCCATTTCTACTCGGGCCCACTCTTCTACTCGGAGGAACGTAACTTTCTTGATTCGTCCTTCTGGCCATCTATGTGTAGGACCGAGTAGCAGTCGACCGGGTAGCAAGTACCGGGTAGCCGGCTACTCGGCCAAACATTCTCTTCTGATCTTGTCCTTAGCACTTGCCTTTACCCTACTCGGGGGTAACCCCCGACAGGACACTATGCAGGTACTATACAGACCACACACGTATATACGGATACATGGCGGACATGTGGACCGACGGGGGAAGACGTCCGCATGCATCTGTAAGGCTAGTGGTGGGGGCGACGATGCTGACTTAGGGACGGCGGCGACCTCAGCGCATCAGCACAACGGAAAGCTGCATTAGTGTGCTGTGTGCATGTAGAAGTTTGCTTCATGCAGCAGCCACGCTGCTATTCTAATGGTTGTAACTTTAATTAGGACATCTCCCGGCGATAGTTCGTTGGGGCGGTTTGGCCTCCGAGGTCCTCCCATAACGCGCCATCGGACGACAGGAGCTCCTCAGGTCTTCCTCACAAGACGTGGTGGTGTTGGCCGAGGCACGGAGCTGGTACCTCCGCCGCCGGCGTGTATGTTACAGCACTCCCGGACCATGGTGCGGCAATAGCGAGATGACGTGCTCGATGCAATCTCCAAGCGCTTGGCGTGGAACCTGACCAGCATGATCTATTGCTCTTCTCTTTGTGCCCATGCCATCATCGACTTTGCTTGGGTGCGCCGCCATGGTTTTCCTACATATCTTATCGAATTGCTAGCTCATGTATTTGATAGCTTAGAAACACTCAATTTCATACGAAATTTTTATCAATTTGGCGTAGAGCAGACAATCGCTCCAATATTTAATCATGTACGGATCGAACTCTTGTACAACACGGTCACAATTTCCGCTGGCACAGAGAAGGATAGAAGTGGATGATTCCGGTCTGGTTAGGTACTCATGTACGGATTGGACTCTTGGCCATAATCTCTGCTGTTTTTATGTTGTGTGCGGACGAACAAAGTGTTTGCACTGACGGTAGGCTCGCCGTGGTTGTTCCTGGACTTTGGCCTTATGCGCAGAAGACTTGGGTTGCAGCCCGGTTTACCAAAACATGCACCACGTGAATTGAACGAGACGGCGGACAGACCATGTATACAAACCAAAATAATTCGAAACGTTATTTACACTTGTTGATGGCACGGTGGGTAATTTGTGTAAACTTTGAGGGCAGTTTCAATGACGTACCAAACCAAGGAAGCATTAACGCTTTTATTATTAGGTAAAGATAAAGATAGGTCTTGACAATTTTTTGATGTGTATACTTGTGTTTCATGGAAATGGAGGGAATGCATCCGGTCTTTGATGTATACCGAAAAAGTATTTTCGCCCCGCTTTATAAATAAAGCAACCACCAATCCAAATTCATACAACAACACCAACAGCATAAAGGAGAGAAAAAAAGAAAAAAAAGACAGTAGGGTAGCTCATTGGGGTTGGAGCGGCAGCACAGGTAAGCCCAAAGTAACAGAAAAAGAAACAAGGAGAGAGGAGGGGGCGAGGCGGCGAGAGGTCGAGAGAGCACGACACCCATCCGTCCGCAGGGCTCAGCTCGTGGAGGAGGTGGAGATCCGTTGCGCAGATGCCACCAAACGGTTGAGCATGTCATCCAGCTTGACCATGTCCCGTTGTCTATATAGCGGGTGCCACAGCTGCAATAAAGAGAGACATTTGAACATTGAGCCAGTCGCACGTCGAAGAAAGATCCGTTCTATAACCATCTTATTCCTAATCGTCTAAAGCGTCCAAGTCATCCCGGCAAAAACAACCTCCCTGAGCACATTTTTTATAGGTTTCAGACATTCTTGTTTTTTTTTGTGAGAAATGCTGACATTCTTGTTGCACATTCGATAAATTATTATGAATATCTAGATATTACTCAAGTGATACTCACTTCTACTTGCGCATTTGATGCGTGGATGCTATTGATCAGTCACATGTGTGTCTGACTGAACATATATAGTAGTCATCGCCAAGTAATTATTTTCTACTCTGAACCCGCGTCTAGGAATAATCCATGTCAGATTGCAAGAAATTTTCTTGTTGGATCAAAAGAAGAGAATAATCGAGGTTAGAATTTAATCGCTCACAATATCTTTTGTCATGTCCGAGAAAAAATGTTCAATTCTGAAAAATATAAGGTTGTTGTCTTTGTAGAGAAGCATATGCTAAATATTGTTCATTATGTACTTTAATGAGTTAAAGGAAAATGTGAAATACACAAGACTAGTGTTGTGATCTTGTGTGTAATGACTTCTGAAATCACTAGTAGAAAACAACCCTTTGGTCTAGAGCCCAATTTGACTCTGGTACCAGATGACGTTGGACCGGGACTAGAGGGGGGACTAGTCCCGGTTCAACGGCTACGAGGCCGCACCGGACTAGTCCCGGGTCGAATGGGACCTCTGATCCCGGCTCGTAATACAGACCGGCACTACAGGGGTCTCGTCCGGCACGATCACGTGCGAGAACCTCTAGTCCCGGGTTGTGTCACGAATCGGGACTAGATGTCCTCTGTTCGTATATAATCAACGCTCCTCTCTTCCCCTCTCCACAGTTTTTTTCATTTTAGATGCTGAGGGGTGTTTGCAAATTTGTTGTTTTTACCTATGCACCTATGGTGCTCGATGAAATGTCCAAGCTAACCAGGTTCCTTCTCCTTTGGTTTTCACCACCGAGCTCGAGTTTATCCTCATTTTCTCCATAGTTTTTCAAGATTTGGCGGCGCCCCTTATATTAAAGTGTTCCAAGAGGTTAGCACATGAACCATTTCATATTTCATTGATAATTAAGCTCATTTAGACCTGAACTAATTTTAACATCGTGATTTTGTTTGATATACTTATATAATGCAGATGAGACTTCATGGATGTTCGTTGACCGACGCTCTAAAGAGTACATGCAAGGTGTGTGTTCTTTTCTCAATGTGACTGAGGCAAACACGCAGAATGGTTTTATGTGTTGTCTATGTCGTGTATGCCGGAATGAAAAGGATTAGTCTTCCTCAAAAACCCTTCACGTCCACCTGATTCAGTCCGATTTCATGTCCAGCTATAATTGTTAGACCAAGCATGAAGCAACAGGGTTTACGATGAAAGACGATGAAGAAAAAGAGAACGATGACAACTGTCCTATGTTCCCTATATAGTGTTAATGCAAGGGGGAAGCTGAAGATAAAGAGGCACCATATGAGCTAATGTTAGATGATGATCTTCGTTGGGCCATCGTCGATGCACAGAGAGAAGCAGAAAGTGCAAATGAGAAGTTGAAGTTGGAGCGCATGTTAGAGGGTCACGAAAAAAGTTGTACCCAACTTGTAAAGATGGCAACACAAATCTCGGTACCGCACTGGGATTGGTACAACATAATGCAGAGACTGGTTTATCTGACAAGGGATTTGAGGAGTTACTGAAAATAATGAAAAAGAAGCTTACAAAGGATAACGAATTGTTTGACAGTACGTATGAAGCAATGAAGGTTCTCTGCTCTCTAGAATTAGATGCGAAGAAGATGCATGCATGCATTAATGACTGCATCTTGTACCGTGGTGAGAAGTACGAGAATATGAATGCATGTCCGGTATGAAGTGCATTGCGGTATAAGATCAAACGAGATGACCCTGGTGATGTTGAGGGCCAGCCCCCCCCAGGAAGCAGGTTTCTACCAAGGTGATGTGGTATGCTCCTATAATACCACGATTGAAACGTTTGTTTTGAAATAAAGATCATGCCAAATTGTTGCGATGGCACAAAAAATATCGCAAGAAAGACGAGATGTTGAGACGCCCCGCGGATGGGTCTCAGTGGAGAAAAATCGATAGGGAGTACAAGGAATTTGTAGATGACGCGAGAAACTTAAGGTTTGGTCTAAGTACATATGGCATGAATCCATTTGGTGAGCAAAGATGCAGCCATAGCACCTGGCCTGTGGCTCTATGTATCTATAACCTTCCTCATTCGTTGTGCATGAAGCGGAAGTTCATTATGATGTCAGTGCTCATCCAAGGCGCGAAGCAACCTAGCAACGACATTGATGTGTACCTCACGTGATTAGTTGAATAACTTTTACAGTTGTGGGATTAAAATGGTGTACGTGTGTGGGATGAGCACAAACAGGAGGAATTTGACCTACGAGCGTTGTTGTTCGTAACCATCATTGATTGGCCTGCTCTTGCTAACCTTTCGGATAGACAAACAATGGATACAATTCATGCACACATTGTTAGATGATACTGAAAATATATTTTAGGATAAATGTAAGAAGAATGTGTACCTAGGACATCGTCGATTTCTTCCGGTCAAGCATCCCTTAAGAAGGAAAGGCAAGCATTTCAAAGGTGAGACAGATCACCGGAAGAAGTCTAGACACCGTACTGGTGATGATATATATGGTATGGTCAATGATTTAGAAGTAATCTTTGGAAAGTGTCCTGGAAGAAAAGTTATTCCGAATGACGCTCTCGACACGCAGCCATGTGGAAAAACAAATCTATATTTTGGGTTCCACCCTATTGGAAAGTCTTAGAGATCCGCTCTGCAATCGACGTGATGCATATGACGAGCAATCTTTGTGCCAACCTGCTTAGCTTCTTGGGTGTGTATGGAAAGAAAAAAGATACACCGGAAGCACAGAAGGACCAACAATGTATGAAAGACCCAGATGACATGCATCCCATGAAGACTGATAAAGGACGTCTAAGTCTTGCCAGCTACGCTCTTACCAAAGAAGAGAACAAATATTTTTTGAAGTCCTCAGAAGTATGAAGGTTCCTTCTGGCTTCTCGTCGAATATAAAGGGAATAATAAATATGGCAGAGAAAAATTAATGAACCTAAAGTCTCATGACTGCCATGTGCTTATGACTCAGTTGCTTTCGGTTGCATTGCGGGTGATTCTACCGGAAAATGTTCTACTACCCATTGTGAATCTATGTGCAATCCTCAATGCAATTTATTAGAAGGTAATCAATCCACAAATTCTAACAATGTTAAAGAAGGATGTGGTTCAATGTCTCGTTAGTTTTGGGTTGGTGTTCCCACCATCCTTCTTCAATATTATGACGCATCTCCTAGTACACCTAGCCAAAGAGATTGCCATTCTGGGTCCTGTATTTCTACACAATATGTTCATAACCGTGCTAGGCCAGAAGGAAGCATCTCCAAAGGATAGGGAATAGAGGAGGTCATTGCGTTTTGTGTTGACTTTATTCCTGACATTAAGTCGATTAGTCTTTCTGAATCGCGACATGAGGGGAGACTGAGTGGAAAAAGCACTCTAGGAAGGAAATCATAGGGACGGACATTCTTTTACTCAAGCAAACTACATAGTTCTACAGAATTCCACCTTGGCGGCTCCGTACATCAACGAACACAAGAATATTGTACGCTCCAACAACCAACCTGGGGAAGCCTGACTCCTGGATTAGACATGAACACATGGAGACTTTTGGCGGTTGGTTGCAAACATATCTCAACAATAACAACATTGTTGAAGATCAGCTGTACTTGTTGTCCAGGGCATCATCTTCGACTATATGGACTTTCCAAGGGTACGAGATAAATGAGAATACATTTTATATGATCTCCCGAGATAAAAAGAGCAGCAACCAAAACAGTGGTGTCCGCCCAAGATACATTTTACACATTTTCCATGGGAGACGGTGCTGAAGAGGCACTAATAGATCGCTATCCCGTGGATGATATCAGGTAGAAGACAAGTTCTGAGCTACATGTGGGAGTGAAGAACTTAATCTTGAAGGCAGCGGACAGCTATGCTTTAACTTGTGAATCTACAACACGGTGGCATTGCAATGAGATTCTAGATGGCTATGGTCGTGTCGGCGTGGATCAACTTATACCGGGATATGAATCTACAGATCTTGACATCCCTGGAGGTGATGATGAGAGGACACCGGGATACGTCGGGAGGGGGGGTGGTATCATTCTATGGCGCAAGAAATACATCGTGTTTACAGACTCGGCGCCAATACCACCATCGTCTCCTCCAAGTCGTGATCCACCACCTCCAAGTCCAAATGATGACGAGAGAGACGACCACCACTACACGAGTCCATATCGATCTCTGCAACCGCATCAACCGACTCCGCCACCCCTGCCCGCTAATGCTCAGGGGAAAATGGGAAAGTGCATCCCGTCGTCAATGGATAAACGACACATACGACCCCGAGAGGAGCCCCTCCCAAGAGTACCGCTGGATCCTTCCTAAATTATGAGGAAACCAACATGGTCGTGATGATGGACGTGAAAACACAACTTGACAGGGGGATGCTAACCCGGTATGCCAAGCTCTGAGGAAATAACCCGGCCCGAAGGATGGCGTGCAGGATTCGGCTAAGAATAAAGAAGCTTGTGGAGGCCCAAACTTGTGGGCTTAACAGCCCGGGTTATGGGCCATTGTAAAGGAAAGTTATGGTTAGTGCGCCGTGTTCATGTAGGATCCGGAATATGCCTTGCCGAATAAGTTAGGGGGTGCGGGTGCTTTATAAACCGACCCTCAGGTATAGTTTTAGAGAGAGAGATCTAAGAACCCTAGCAATATCGTGTGGTATCGAGTATCCAGTGTAAACCCTAATCGAGTTATTGTATCGAGAATAGAGATCCGGCGACTTCGATTGCCGGCTGTCAGATCAAGTTGTACCATGTCTTCCCTTGAGCTAAACCCTCTCCCGAACGCCTGTGTCGACTTGCCCCAAGATCAGTTACCCCTGGTAACACCTGCCGTGATTATCCCACGACAGTTGGCGCCCACCGTGGGGCCTGCGTCCAAAGGTGTTTACATCACGGGAGAAGCTCGGAAGGGCATGGAGGATCTTGTCATTGGCGAAATCTACATCGACCACGAAGAAGAAAAGTTGGTGGACGATCCCGGCTGGGGGCCAGAATCGGATCACCTCGAGTCCGGATTTATATTGGCGATCGGCCGGATCAATATCTTCGTCGACACGGTACGAACGACTAACTTAAAAGGACAATATCATGTGCATACTACAGGAACTTCTAGCAGGAACAAAGAGACATCAAAGCAAGCGGCAAATTCGGTTTCATCAGCCGCGCCGGGATATCTTAGATGGGCAGAACAAGAGATAACGTGGAGTAGAAGAGATCATCCGGAAAAGGTGGAGCGTCCAGGAGTCTTGGCGTTGGTGGTTGCTCCACAGGTTAATGGTTACGAGCTGAAGAAGGTCCTGATGGACGGTGGAAGTAGCATCAACATCCTTTATTGGGAGACCTTCTTACGGATGAGTCTCAAAGAGTCCCAGCTGCAGAAAAGTTCAACAATCTTTCACGGGATCGTACCGGGTCACTCGGCGAGCCCCGAGGGAAGGATCACCTTGGAAGTTGCTTTTGGGGAATCGACGGATAATTATCGAGTGGAGTGGCTCACGTTCGAGGTGGTCAAGTTGCGCAGTCCTTACCACGCGCTGTTGGGGAGGCCGGCTTACGCCCAATTCATGGCTAGGCCGTGCTACGTGTATTTGCAGCTGAAAATCCCGGGTCCTAAACGGACCATCACTATACATGGGAACCGGGATATAGCGGCCGAGTGCGACGAAGGAGATTCAGTTATGGCCGAGCAGGCATGCAGGAAGGAAGAGCTCGAATATTACCGGTCTCAAGTAAACCCGGACGATAGAACAGCCTTGAAAAAGCCGAATACTGAGGATGAGAGAGCAAAATTCAAGGCAGCGCAAGACACCAAGAAGATAGATTTTGTCGAAGGGGATTCTACTAAACAGTTTACCATAGGGTCTAACCTGGGAAAAGAGCAGGAGGGAGCGCTCGTGGAGTTCATTCGCTCGAATGCCGATGTGTTTGCCTGGACACCCAGCGACATGCCGGGTATCCCTACAGAATTGGTTGAGCACAGTTTGCATGTGGATCCCAAGTCCAGGCCCGTGAAACAAGGTTTGAGGAAAATGAATGAGGAAAGAAGGAAAGCTATAGGCGAAGAGATCGCTCGGCTACTGGCAGCCGGCTTTATCATGGAAGTATTCCACCCGGATTGGTTGGCTAACCCGGTTCTGGTGATGAAAAAGACCAACGAGTGGAGGATGTGCATTGACTTCACTAGTCTTAACAAGCATTGCCCAAAGGACCCGTTCGCGCTCCCAAGGATAGATCAGATTATAGACGCAGTAGCTGGAAGCGATCTGTTATGCTTCCTGGATGCATATTCCGGGTATCATCAGATTAAGCTCAAAAGGGAGGATTGGGAGAAAACATCATTCATAACCCCGTTTGGGGCCTTTTGTTATAAAACTATGACATTTGGGTTGAAGAACGCTGGCGCAACTTACCAACGGTGTATTCAAAAGTGCTTTGAGGACCAAATCGGACGTAACGTCCATGCTTATGTGGATGACGTGGTCATCAAGACCAGGAAGGCGGAGACATTTATCGATGATCTAAAGGAGACATTCAAAAACCTGAGGAGGTACCAGATGAAGCTTAATCCAACGAAGTGCGTGTTCGGAGTTCCGGCTGGGAAATTACTCGGCTTCATAGTTTCCGAGAGAGGAATTGAGGCAAATCCAGATAAAATCAAGGCAATCCAGAGTTTGAAAAAGCCGGAGAACTTGAAGCATGTTCAAAAGCTCACTGGCTGTGTAGCAGCCTTGAGCCGGTTCATATCTAGACTCGGAGAAAAAGCAATACCCTTGTATCGGCTCTTGCGAAAATCGGATAAATTCGTATGGGACGAAGAGGCAGATGAAGCGTTTGAAGCACTAAAGAAGCAATTATCTGAAGCACCAGTACTAGCGGAGCCGGGTCCTAAAGAGCCTATGTTGCTATACGTGGCAGCTGGCCCCCGAGCCGTTAGCGCAGTGGTTGTCGTGGAACGCAAAGAGGACGGGAAAGGTTACCCGGTTCAGAGGCCGGTTTATTACGTCAGTGAGGTGTTATCAGAAGCAAAGCAGCGTTATCCGCATTGGCAAAAGCTGGTGTTCGGGGTCTTTATGGCTAGCCGGAAGTTGAAGCCGTATTTCCAAGAGCATCCGATAACAGTGGTTAGTTCAATACCAATGTCGGATATCATCAGAAACTCGGACGCGACGGGAAGAATAGCCAAATGGGCGATAGAGATGGGGGATTATCATATCAACTACGAACCCAGGTCAGCAATCAAGTCTCAAGCTTTAGTTGATTTCGTTAACGATTGGACACATACAGGCATGACTGCAACGGTTCCAAATTCCGAGTCATGGATCATGCACTTCGATGGATCGAAGCAGTACGAGGGATCAGGAGCTGGGGTGGTGCTAACATCACCCAAAGGGGACAAATTGAGTTACGTGCTACAAATTCACTTCGACTGTTCCAACAATGTTGCCGAGTATGAGGCCCTATTGCATGGCTTAAAGGTAGCCAAGGAGATGAGCATCAAGAGGATACGGTGCTTCGGAGACTCGGACCTTGTGGTACAGCAGGTGTCGGGAACGTGGGACAGAAAGGACGCAACTATGGCGGCATACCGCAGGGAAGTTGATAGGGTAGCAGGATGTTTTTCCGGGTATGAGGTGGAGCATATAGACAGAAGAAAGAACGAGGCAGCCGACGCCCTCGCCAGACTCGGCTCGCGCAGAGAGCCGGTTCCACCTAACGTTTTCCTGGACGAATTATGGCGACCATCAGTTAAAATCGAGTCAGAGGAGGAATTGGCAAATCAAGACTCGGATTCAGGGCTCGTAGCCACTGTACGTATTATTCCCGAGTGGACAGAACCGTTTTTGGCCTACCTATCACGAGGTGAGTTACCACAACAGGAGGTATTAGCAAGGCAAATTTTGAGGCGAGCAAAGGGGTACTCTATCATCAATGGGGAATTGTACAAAAGAAGTGCAGCAGGAGTCTTTTTGCGCTGCGTGGCGCCGGAAGAAGGCAGACAGATTCTCAAGGAAATCCATGAAGGCGACTGTGGGCATCATGCGTCCACAAGGTCTCTTGTGGCTAAAGCTTATCGACACGGGTTTTTCTGGCTCACGGCCCTAACGGATGCGGAGCGATTGGTAGCAAGGTGTGACGGATGTCAAAGGTACGCTCGCCAACCATGTGCCGGCTATGGAGTTGCGGACTATCCCGTTAACTTGGCCGTTTGCCGTCTGGGGTATGGACATGGTTGGCCCCTTCCATATGTCACCATGCAAGAAAACACATCTTTTGGTGGCTATTGATAAGTTTACCAAGTGGGTTGAGGTTATGCCAGTTACTAATTGCGAAGCAGCTACAGCAGTCAAGTTCCTGAAAAGGATTATCTACCGGTTTGGGTATCCCCACAGCATAATTACCGACAATGGAACCAACATGTCCCTTGGTGAGATGGAGAAATTTTGCGGCAACAATGGAATCCGGATCGATGTGGCATCGGTGGCTCATCCCCAGGCCAATGGACAAGTGGAGAGGGCAAACCAAGAATTGCTTCGCGGACTAAAACCACGATTGCGAGTTCCCTGTGTCAGGGCCGCTGGTGCATGGGTTGAGGAGTTTCCGTCTGTAGTTTGGGGTATCAACACTACACCTAACAGATCCACTCAGATGACACCCTTCTTCATGGTCTATGGTGCGGAAGCAGTGTTACCAAGTGATATTATTCACGATTCGCCCAGAGTATCAGCTTACGTCGAAGTAGAGAACGAAAAAACCCGGCAGGACGCCGTAGATATGTTAGAAGAACAAAGAGAACAAGCCCTGGAAAGATCAGCCATATATCAGCAAGATCTACGGAGGTATCATAGCCGGCGTGTGAAGACCCGGGTATTCCAGGAAGGAGATTTGGTTCTGCGTCTGGTACAGTCAAACGAAGGAAAACACAAATTATCACCACCATGGGAAGGACCATTTATCATAAGCCGGAGCCTACATAACGGATCATATTATTTGATAGATGCAAGGGAAGAGTCGGCTACAGTCAATGACACCGCACACACCACTTCATCTATGCAAGAAAGAGATAGACCATGGAACGTGGCTCAGCTGCGTCCGTATTATACTTAGTAAAGACTATATTGGCAAGTGGAATTGCACGATGTAATAGGCAGCAGGTTTTCTGACGTACTCTTTTCCTATCCAGGGCACCTTTGGGGACTGGACGGGTTTTTAATGAGGCGGCTTGCTGACCTACATTTTTCATATCAAGTAAAGAGATGGTTATCAAGAAAAGAGATGGTTGTTATCAGTTTTTCATATCAAGTAAAGAGATGGTTATCAAGAAGAGAGATGGTTGTTATCAGGTTATGTATTCTCAGTACGATGCGTATATCTAGGTCTTGGGGGCTGATCGCTTAAATAGCACAGTTACAAACTCAAAGACCCGGCCACGATGCCTATGAGTTATAAGGGCCGATTACTCGCAAACGAGTACGGCTACAATCTTATAACCGGACAAAGAAGTCCAAATTTCTTGGCTACTCTTACTTAAGCTCGATGTGACTCGCATTAAAGTGGCATGATTTGTTCGCTTACGATGGCAGTTAGTCATGAAACCCGACGGGAATTGGCTGGCTACGTCTTCGTATTGATGTAACAACATGGTATCCACGCGAAAGCCGGCTTACAGTACAAGACAGTCAAAAGGGTCATCTAAACCACAAGTTATGCAGAGTACAAGGCTGAATAGCTGGAAACTCAATGACTATTAAGCATAACTTCAAAACCGATGTGAAACAACTCATGGATCTTTGTGAAAATAGCAATAAGCATTTTGTTGCCTTTTCAAGATCAAGTGTCCTAGGCTCGGCAATCCGGGCCCGGTAGCTTGAAATCTTGAAAAGAACTGGCTTACTTGTATAGTTGCAAAAATCCAAATATCCGAGTCTTGGGGACTTGGGGACTTCGAAGCAAAATCCGCTTGTCAATACCCATGAGACCCGGAAATTGAGTTTTCACAAAAGGAGCAATAAATAAAACCAGATATCGAGAACAGATGAGCTTAAACTTACAAAGGTCGGAACAGGCATCGAGTATATCAAGGCCTTAGTGTGCATTACAAAATACTGGTGAAAAAATATCAAAGGTGCACAGGCGCACCGCCTAAAAAATGACTGTTTCAAAAAGTATGTCGACCGACTGACGCTTAAAAAGAGGCATCGGAAACCATATATCACTCGGCGCCCATCTTGGCCTTACCCTTGCCATCATTGGTGGTAGCAGCAACACCCGGATCGGCGGCGCCAGCCCCTGCAGGGGGCGGAACGACTGATGTTGAGGCAGCAGGAGCAGAGCCGGCTTCAGCTTGTTTCTTGGCAGCCTCCGCCCTTATCGCAGCAGCTTCCTCCTTCCACCGGGCCAGCATGTCATAAGGCTCAGGAAGATCCGACTTAATTGCTTTGTCGGCAGAATCATATGCTGGAACAAGTATGTTAACATCCAGTTCATCAGCAATTACGCTGGCCGGGTAACGGACCTCCTTCTGGACGGCCTGGAAATCCTTTACTGAAAACTTGGATCCGTCAAGCTTGAACTCTGGGAAGCCGCCCATAAGCTTCGCTAACTCGAGCTTGGGGAGATAAGCTTTCGCAAGCGCAAGCCCCCGGGTCACTCCAACCCGGCAAGATGAGCGCTTCCAGTGCCGAATCCACTCGGGAACAGTGGATAGGGCGTCCAACAGCCTCCTCAGGTCAACATGTCCTCTACCCGGACACCGTAACTCGTCAAGGATCCATCTGGTCCCGGCACATAGCTGCCGGATAGCACTCTTTATGGTTTTCAGCTTGGCAATGTCATCTTCGTCCGGCATGGCTTCGTCCGGGCCTGAAGTAAAATGAAGATGTAAGTCGGACAACTTTTGCTGTTTGTCAAAAGGATAAAACCGGAGAAGGAAGCATACCAAGCAAAGAACGATAGGTGTCAGATATTTCGACGGAAAGGCTTGTCAGGTCATCTTCGGCTTGGTGAGCCCTTCTTCGGTACTTCTTCATTAATTGCCTGTTCCTCCTGGCTTCAGCCTCTGCTGCTTCACGTAAAGATATCTCCTTTTCAACGAGCTTGGCGGCGTCCGCAAGTTTCTCCTCGTATTGAGTCACGTAAGACTGCATGGATGTTAAGAAAGCATTGGTTAGGTAGAAGAGCACAGTTATCAGTCATTGGTATAATAAAAGTACCGAGCAAGTCATGAATGAACTCCCTCGGAACTTGGGGACTGGACAAAGGTACAAGCAACATTAATCAAACTTACCTCGTGTTTGGTTATCAAAGACCCCAAGATATTTTCCTCGTTAGCCCTTAAGGCGCGCAGGGTCTCTAGCATCTGGGCAAAAGTTAACTCCTCGGAGCGAGTCCCGGAAGAGCCGGCAGCTTGATCATCTGGTAGGGGGGTTCCCCTTGCATTTGGAGTGGAGACCCGGACAGTCTGAGTGTCCGGGTTGGGAGGGCTCATCTTTGTATCTAGAATTTCTATCTCTTCGTCTAGTGGTTCCGATAAGGAAGGAGATCCGACGGTCTGGGAAAGTGGATTGTTCAGAGGGCCTTGTTCCCGGTTAGTGGCCGCATCACCACCAGTTGCGGCGTCTGCGTCGTCAGTCGGCTTCTCCACCTGGAGGTTATCCGTTTCTGTGTTTTCCGGGTCACTGACGGTGACCTGAGCACTGAAAGCAAGATGAAAAAAGGCAGTTATTAATGATGACGGTGGCTCGGATGAAAGTTCGCTAGAGGCAAAAAGAAATAGTAAGGCAAAAACTTACCCGGCATTTACGGTGTAATCCGATGGGAGCTCGCCACTTGAAGTAGATGAGGTATTCGCAGGAACCACTAATGGAACCCGGAATTGCCCGGCACGTGGGTGGTTAGGAGAAGGGTGGCGCTGAGGAGAGTTGGAAGAGCGAGATGGAGGAGCACTGCCACGAGGGACCGAGGGGGCGGAAATGCCCGGGTTAAGTGGATCTTCACCTGGGGAGCTCCGAGTTACCCTGCGCTTGGCTGGGAGGGAATCCTTCAAGCATGATGAATTTGATAATTGATGGTTAAGTCGTCGCATGACGTCAAAGGAGTAAGGTTCAGAGGATAATGAGGAAAAAGGAACCTTGGACACTGTCCCCCTGCCTTTCCTCTTGGCCCCGACCGTTGCCTCTGGGTCAGACTCGGTTCTCTCCGGGTCGTCTTCATTGTTTCCACCCTCGTCTTCTAGCCCTGCGAACCGGGTGTGCATTCATTGGAAAAAAGACAGACGAGAGGAAAGTAATGCAAGTAAAAATATGCAGATCCTGAGTGAATACCTTCACTATCGTCAGTCGCTTCGTCCTCCTCTTCCGGGTCTCTGGAGGGGGGGAGTGGTTCAACTCTCCAGAAGGGGTCATCAGCCTGAGGTAAAAAGATAAGATTAAAGGCTTAGAAGCAGTATCGAGTTGAAATGCGGAAACAAGCTATGAGCGCCGGGTATTACCGCTGGAGCTGGATTTTCCCGGGTAAACGGAGGCAACCCGGCGATACCCTTTATCGCCTCCAGCTTCTCCGCCAAGAAGCCCTTGATAGTCTTTATAGTATCACCGGTCGCAAAGCTCTTGGTGGAGTAGCGGAGCGCGTCTGTGGTGTGCCCCGAGTACTCGCACATCAATTTGGCGCGAACGGAATTAGGTTGGATTCGGAAATCGACCCAAGTTTTTATTAAATTGAGCCCTAGGAGGCCCTGGGCTGAGAGAATGGCTATCTTGGCTAGCGAAGGAAGGATTGCCTCCCTGTCTGAGTCTGATGCGAAGGCATTGAAAGACTCGAAGAGCTTGAGGGGGGCCTCTGAGTAACCCGGCAGCTTCTTTTCGCTGTCGGGGGAGGTATCGTGGCAGTAAAAGAAGGATAGCTGCCAATGTTTAACGTGGGAGTGCAGGTTGAGGGTTGGCATCAGAGAATTCTTACGGCGTTGGATAGATACCCCGCCGCAAGTGAGAAGCGCTCCGTCGCCGCTTTCGCGGCACGGCTTGCACTGGAATAACTCAATGAAAAGAGTCAGACTCGGTGGCATGCACAAGTACGACTCAGATAGAACAATGAAGTGGGTAATGTTTAACATGGAGTTAGGCCCTATGTCAAACACCCGGAGTCCATAATGATCTAAGACCTCCCTAAAGAAAGGATGACCCGGAGGACGAAATCCCCGGGTCACGTGGTCAACGAAGCAGATTACCTCGTTTTCTTCGGGGGTGGGACGAGTCTCATTACCCGGGACCCTCCAGTGGATGTCTTTTTGAGAAGGGAGGGTTCCTAATTCGGCTAGCTCGTCCAATTTGGCTTTGGTGGTTGTGGAACGCCCCCAGTTGGCAGATATGGTTTGGGTGGTCCTTGTCGGAGCCGGCTGTTTCCCTTGTCGCTTGGGAGCCATGGGGCCAGCCTGCAAAACATAAAGAGAAGAGGCGTGTGAAATAAGACCCGGGAATACTGAGGCATCCGAATATAAAAGTATCAAGAAGGTGCGAAGTCGAGAACTGTCCGGGTATTGAGCACACTTGTGAAATTGTTGGTCACTTACATAGGGAAAGGTATTCGGGGATGACGAATGGTTGCCCATATTTATATCGCAAATGAAATGGCTGGAAAAGGAGGGTTTTTCCGGGTGTTAATGCAATAGGCGGAAAATTGAGGAGGAACGGATCTAGATGGAAATGCTTGCGGATGATTTTTAAGTAAAATTGGTAATCAATGAGGATTGGAGGATCATTTGTGACTATAGGGCAGATGATTAAAGGAGTTGGCAAGCCTCGAGTCGATCTAGTTTGGTGCAATCGGACAAATGACTTGCGGGTTGACCTAGATTCGATCTTGGGTAAATTGAAAGTTGTGAGGATTGATTGACTGGTTGCGAGGAGCTTACCGGGGAGATTGGAGTCTAATACGATGGCGACGGGCGGCGTGGCTCGAATAAGAGGAACGGAGGAGCAACGATGACACTTGACGGTGGCGTAAGGCGACTCAAGGGCGGGCGCGGTCGCTGGTGAGCTTGCGTTGGTGACCGGTGCGAGTTCCTCACGATGGTGTCGCGAGGGTGTTGGGAGCAAGGAAGAAGAGGGGAAGTTGTGGCGTGGTGAGAGGCTTAGGGTTGCCCATTAAGTACTATTTATAAGGCAAGGGTGAGCCTATCCTAACGGCCAGTAGCCGGAAACCGCGGGGTAAAGGTTATCAGCGAAGATCTTGCGGGATATGCGTTGAGTATTGAGCGAGGCATTGGGACAGAAGAAGGAAAGGATTAGCCCGGTAATGACGGGACTGATTATCGAGCATGAGATCTTGGCATTTTTGTGGTAGTCTGGACCTGGGAATTTGAACCTAAATATCTGGAGGCCAAATCCGGGTTATCACATGGCCACCATGGAGTGAGGCCTAGCCGAATATCAAAACATCTTAACCCGGTCTTCATACGCCCGTATGATCTATATCTTTGCAGGGAATAGCAAGCGCTTCAAGGAGATCCATGAAGCCCAGGCTATTCTGGGGACTACTGACAGGGGGATGCTAACCCGGTATGCCAAGCTCTGAGGAAATAACCCGGCCCGAAGGATGGCGTGCAGGATTCGGCTAAGAATAAAGAAGCTTGTGGAGGCCCAAACTTGTGGGCTTAACAGCCCGGGTTATGGGCCATTGTAAAGGAAAGTTATGGTTAGTGCGCCGTGTTCATGTAGGATCCGGAATATGCCTTGCCGAATAAGTTAGGGGGTGCGGGTGCTTTATAAACCGACCCTCAGGTATAGTTTTAGAGAGAGAGATCTAAGAACCCTAGCAATATCGTGTGGTATCGAGTATCCAGTGTAAACCCTAATCGAGTTATTGTATCGAGAATAGAGATCCGGCGACTTCGATTGCCGGCTGTCAGATCAAGTTGTACCATGTCTTCCCTTGAGCTAAACCCTCTCCCGAACGCCTGTGTCGACTTGCCCCAAGATCAGTTACCCCTGGTAACATCTGCCGTGATTATCCCACGACACAACTTGCACTGAAAAATACCGAGACAAAGCAAATATTTCCTCCGGAAAGCATAAAATGGGCTAAGGAGTTTCTTCAACAGCCATCGAAAATTGAGCTAAATAGGCCAGATGACTATGCACGCTGTCTGAGGAAAGCTAGCTCCCAAAAGACAAGAAATAGTAGTTGCAGTGAGAAAAAAGGAGTTGCCTAGCTCGGAGAATAGGCAAAACAGTCCATCTCCCCGCTCAAAGTGTTACTCATTGATCTGGCCGCGACGGAATTTTCTGCAGAAGCTGGTATTGCACTTTCTCAACTGGTAGATGGAGATATACCCAAGTTGTATTAAGTAGGTAAATGAGAATACAGGAAGGCTCTGCTGCCACCAGATCAGATCAAGGTTCTACCAACACAAATGTGAAAACTACATGATTGGTATTTACAAGTCACCAAGGAAAATCAAAAAATTCTCGTCGTGAAAGTTACACGAGAGAATTTCATTGGTTAAGACGAGATAAAAATTTATCTTGAAGAAATCAATATGTTATACAATCTTGACGCCCTCGAATTGAGTGTCATCAGTACCTATTGTCTGTAAGTGATTCAATTCCTTCATTTATTTCTAAAAGTCTCTAACTCAGCTAGTACATTTCCTGTAATTATGATCACTACGCTATTATGCGGAATGAAGTGTGATGAATGTAATTGAAAATGCATCTTTGACATTGGGTTCGTTGACCCAAAACAAATTAATGAAGTCTTGCTACGGGACTTCCCCAAGGAAACAGAGGACAACTTACTAAGGTTCATAGAGAGCCAACATTACAAAAGGAAGATATTGTTCCTTACAACTTTGAGTAAGAGTGTTACTGTCTTGTACACATTAGTTTTTTTGCTTAATTGATGTTAAGTGTATTACTAACGTATATAAAAATGGGAAACTTCCATTACATTCTACTGACCATTGAAGTTGACTCTAGAAAAGTTGAAATGTACGACTCATTGACAAAACCCAAGGAGAAGTACTCCCTCCGTCTCAAATTAATTGTCACAAAGTTTGACAAAAGTGGATGTATCTAACACTAAATTATGTCTAGATACATCCACTTTTGTCAAAATTTGTGACAATTAATTTGAGACGGAGGGAGTACAAGAGCATTATAGATGCGCTCCAAAAGTAATTTCAATCATTGTTGCACTATATCATTCTCTTTTCTTCCCTTTTCGAGATATCAAATAACTAATAACTCATTTATTCATATTTTTTGCCAAGCAAGATTTGGAATTTTTTTTATCGAGAGGACACATGGTGAATTTAAACCGGAGCTTACTTTTCATCATATCAAAGTAAGTAGTACGAGCTAGGTCCGAGCATCTCTTTAATTCTAATTTCAATATAATTATATCATGATTGATTATTATACGATTGAATTATATTCTCGTAAAGTGCGCGAGGCAGTCTGATGGGACCAATTTGTGTGGATACTTTGTGTGCGATTGGATTCGCCGGGAGGTCAGTGAGCAGAACCCAGCGCCATTTTTAGAAGTAAGTGAACAAATACATTCACAATTTTATTTTACTATCAGCAATTATGTTGAGTGTCTTTCATAATTTTTGTTATGATGATTGATATTTATATTGATCTTCTTCTTTTATAGTTGGATAAAATACAGAGCAATCTATAACTAAAGGAGCGCTTTGGAGCAATTCAAGAGGAAATTGCGTTGTCATAAACCGAAAGGGAAAATACAATATTAACTCCTAATAGGATCTAGTCCTTGTTATAATCTCTATGTAATCGAATAGACGGGCCCTAGTCCCGGTTGTAATCAACTATATATTTTTATTAGATAGATATTTCTTTTATGAATATTTTGATATGCTATATGTATTTTCCTGATTTGTTATTAATTAACCATATATTTTTGCATTATTGATCATAACTTTTAAATACAAAAAGCCTGAGCCACATGCTGCCGTGTGTGAACAATTTTATCCTAGGTCCTCTTATAAGCCGGGACTAAAACTCCTCGATCACAGGCTCAAGCAGAGGCCACGTGGCCTCAATTTTGTCATGGGTCGTAGGACTTGAGGGGGGGTGCTCTATTCCCAATAAAGTAGTCTCGGGTGCATGCCGGGGATTTGAGGGCCTCACCACCCGGGGTTAAAGACCCTGTTTCCACTAGTGAATAAATGGTTTGGCCACATTTTTTTGAAAAGGGGTATATAACCCGGCCACATTTTTCGAAAAATACACAAGAAGAGTGTAAATTTTCAAATTTTCAGAACATAAAAATTTAGAGAACAAATGCGGGAAAAAAATTTATATAACACTGAAGTTAATGTAAAATTCAGAATTTTAAAAATACATGACTATTGGATATATGCCAAATGGGGGTATATCCGGCATTGGTCGAAGGCCGGATTACCTGGGTGGCCCATAGGTAATGTAGCAAAGTTCATTGGGCGGCACAGTAAGCCGACACAGAGGAAGGTGAATTCTAGAAGAACCCGGATTACGACCCAATACGTAATCTGGCTTAGAGAAGAAGCCGGACGTCTTGCTTACCAAGAATAGGACCTAATACGGCTGTATATATAAAGCCGGATGGGAGTCGCCTTAGAGAGAAGACAAACAGAAAACTTAGACTCACATTGTACTTTGTATACTTCAGGCTTTACTCCTGATTTAGTGAGATTGTAGGAGTAGGACGCCGCCATTGTTGCGATGTACCGAACCTAAGTAAACTTGTGTCCCCACCTATGGTAACTTCCCTATGTTTCCACCCACGATCTACTCAAAGGCTTATGGCACCCCCTGCCATGAATCATACTACGAACACTCGACAGTTGGGGCCCACCGTGTGGCCAGCGGCGTCTGGGTTACGTTTCCAAGCGGGAATACTCTGCGGAATCGGCAGTATAATCAAGGTCGGGTGCCTCAAATTCGATGGAAACGTCGGCCGTTTCATCGACAATGGTTCCTATTTGCCGGCACGGAATCACCTGGTAAGTTCTTGCATCTGTCCTATTAGATTTGCTAACGTTTTCATAGGTTTAACGGAGGAAGCAATGGGTTTCCGTGGTGGAAGTAAATTTATCCCACCCGCCCTATGCCCAGTAGAAGACGACTTTGACGCCGGATTCGGGACAGATCTGCCTTATTCATACGTTGCGGCATACACAGATCTATTAATTGCATATCGCTAAAGCATGACTGAGTTCAATGCCTCTCAGGAGATGTCTATTCCTAGATTGCACTTTGTAGGCATGGTGCAAGCAGAGCCTGCTGAAAAGATGGAAGATGTACAACTTCTCAAAAACTCAGAAGACGATAAACCCACAGAAAAGATGGATGACCTGAAACCCGCCAATCAGGCGGTAAACTCGGAAGCCGAATCTATTCTAGATGTGATTGAAGCAAAGTTGGATCCGGAAACCAGATCTGCATCCGGCGATACAGATTCCGATTATGATGGTGATGCTTTCGAAAGAAAGTTCAAATCCATGCAAGGAGGTTCCCATGAGGTCCTCATGGCTAAGCCCACCGAAAAGGTGGACACCGAGGAAAAAGAGGAAACAGATCCAAAAATCCCTCCACTGGAAGATAATACAAATGGGGACGACGAGGATGATCAAATCCCAAAATTTCTCGACGTTCAGGAATTCATGGAAGACGAAGCCCTAAAGGAACCCTCATCCTCCAAGAAAAAAAAAGAAACCCATCAAGAAGCTATACGCCAAAACCCATAAGAAAAAACTAGACAGATTGGCAAACATAGCCAAACAGAACCTGGAAGTTGGTGGAAGCCGCAGCGTAAAACCGGCAGAGAAGAAAAGGCAGAAACAAGTTGATACAGTTCCGGTCCCTCAGATGTCAAAACAAGATGAAGCTGATATGCTACAAACCCTTGTGGAAGGCATGAACCACCGAAAGTGCTAGAAGCCACGAGAAAAGCAATAATGCGGCAACAGCAACAGCTTTACCGGACTCATGAAAACCTCATAAAAGCCCAGGCTGCCGTCAAAGTGTAGAAGGAAGAAATCAAGGAATACGAACGCCGGAATCGCTAAGGAATTATGATAAGGGGATGCCCGGTCTTCTCAGTGAACTAGATGATAGCTTGATGATAACCAATGTGATACCTCGATCTCTCCTTTGGCTAAACCCTGTTACCAATTGCAACAACCTTCAACCCCTTCGGATATTCGAGACTCCACACTCTTGCACAAGTAGCCACCGGCTACAAGTGGTCATGTTTCTCCTTATTCCCAATGGGACAGCATAATACACTCAGATTTGCAAGGTAGTAATGATTCAAGATGAACGCTTCGAGCAATACAATCTAGAAGTCTAGGGTTTATGTTTTATCGTAGTCTACCTCTCTAACTCGCACTAGGGGGTTTATATGAGGGGGTATGGTGCGGCCACAATAGGCATTGCGCCAGCACCAAGCCTAGCCCGAATAGAAACCATGTTGGACTCGGTTTGGACTCAAACTTGGACTCCTAGGGATACAAACCGACCCACAAAGGGGTGCGGCCACTTTGGACTCGCAGGTCCACTAGCCTATGGTGCATCAACATAATGTGGTGCACCCTCCTTGTGGAAAACAACACCATCTTGTTTCTTCATGTGTGTGTGCTTGTTTTCCACCATGCAATTGTTATTTTCCATCTTGTAATGTTTGTTCTCCAGCATCTCCTCCTTCTTTTTCTATCTCCTCTTGATGTGCACCTCCATCCATGCTTGTGTTATCAACAAACCTGAGTATACATAAGTGCATGGATTTAGGTAGTATAAAATTCTCATGAAAACAAACATCATATTCTAATAAGAGGAATTCACATGTTGTTCTAATAACTTAGTTCTTGATCTTGTCATTGGTCCAATTCTCACTTCATCATGTTTCTCTTTAATAGCAACATCTTCAATGGGAGAAAGTGTAGAAGTACTAGGGATGTCCTTTTCATCCTCACCCCCTTGAAAAGGCATCGACCTTGACGCATCAAGGTCCTCTCCATGGTATGGTGATAGATCAGCAACATTGAAAGAATTACTCACACCAAACTCATCACTAGGAATATCAATCTTGTAGGCATTATCATTAATCTTCTGAAGCACTTTATATGGACCAGCACCTCTTGGCATCAACTTGGACTTGCGCAATGTGGGAAACCTATCCTTGCAAAAATGCACCCACAATAAATCTCCTGGCCGAAATAGTACTTCCTTCCTCTTCTTGTTAACTCTCTCAGGTACATGTCTTCCTGTTTTCTCAATTTCTTGCTTGGTCTTCTCATGGATCTTCTTCACAAAATCAGCACGTTTTGAAGCCTCCATATTGAATCTCTCTTGTATAGGAAATGGCAGCAAATCAAGTAGTGTTGTGGGTTTAAAACCATACACCACCTCAAACGGGCATAACTGAGTAGTAGAATGTACAACCCTGTTGTATGCAAACTCAACATGTGGCAAACACTCCTCCCACTTCCGTAGGTTCTTTTTTATCATGGCTCGCAACAATGCAGATAATGTGCGATTTACCACCTCCGTTTGTCCATCAGTTTGGGGGTGAAAAGTAGTAGAAAACAAAAACTTTGTCCCCAGTTTCCCCCATAGTGTCTTCCAAAAGTAGCTCATGAACTTCACATCACGATCAGAAACAATAGTCTTGGGTACTCCATGCAATCTCACTATGTCCCTGAAAAACAGATTAGCAATATGCGACGCATCGTCGCTCTTGTGGCATGCAATAAAACGTGACATTTTAGAGAATCTATCCACTACCACAAATATAGAGTCATGTCCTCTTTTAGTTATAGGAAAACCTAACACAAAATCCATACTAATGTCTTCCCAAGGTGTATTAGGTGAAGGTAGAGGAGTATATAAACCATGAGGTTTTAGTTTAGACTTAGCCTTGTTGCAAGTGATGCAACGTCTCACAAACCTCTCCACATCTCTTCTCATTCGTGGCCAATAGAAGTGATCATGCAATAAAACGTGACATTTTAGAGAATCTATCCACTACCACAAATATAGAGTCATGTCCTCTTTTAGTTATAGGAAAACCTAACACAAAATCCATACTAATGTCTTCCCAAGGTGTATTAGGTGAAGGTAGAGGAGTATATAAACCATGAGGTTTTAGTTTAGACTTAGCCTTGTTGCAAGTGATGCAATGTCTCACAAACCTCTCCACATCTCTTCTCATTAGTGGCCAATAGAAGTGATCAGCCAACATAAGCAATGTTTTCTCGCTCCCAAAGTGTCCCATCAATCCACCAGTATGTGCTTCCTGCAACAATAACAAACGGAAGGACGACTCGGGCACACATAATTTATTAGCCCTAAACAAATATCCATCATGCAAATGAAATTTATCCCATGCTTTCACAATTAGTACAATTCGCATATGCATGTTTAAAATCATTATCTTGAGCATACAAATCTCTCACACTCTCCAAACCAGGAATTTTCACATCCAATTGAGTTAAAAGCATACTTTTCCTAGAGAGAGCATCAGCAACTACATTATCTTGGCCTTTCTTATATTTTATTATGTATGGGAAAGATTCAATGAATTCAACCCACTTAGCATGTCTTTTATTAAGGCTAGATTGGCTCTTTAAAAATTTCAAAGCCTCATGATCAGAATGTATGATAAATTCTTTTGGACACAAATAATGTTTCCAAACCTCAAGAACTCTAACAAGTGCATACAATTCTTTATCATAAACAGAATAGTTCAATTGAGCACCATGCAATTTCTCAAAAAAATAAGCTACAGGTTTGTTTTCTTGCATAAGCACTCCACCAATACCAATACCACTTGCATCACACTCAATTTCGAATTGTTTCTTAAAATTTGGCAATATGAGCAATGGGGCCGAAATCAAAAAAAATTATCTCATCGAAAGCAATGTCTTGTTCAACCCCCACACAAATTCAACACCCTTTTTAGTGAGTTCATTTAAAGGTGCAGCAAGTGTACTAAAATCTTTGACAAATCTTCTATAGAAACCAGCCAATCCATTAAAACTTCTTACTTGACTAACATTGATAGCAATAGGCCAATTTTTAATATCTTCAATTATAGATTCATCCACTTAAATACCATGTTTAGAAACAACATATCCCAGAAAAATGACCTTATCATTACAAAAATTGCACTTAGCAAGATTACCATATAATTGATTTACTCTTAACACATGCAAGACTTGTCTAATATGATCAACATGTTCATGTTCATTGTGGCTATACATGAGAATATCATCAAAATAAACTACCACAAATCTACCAATAAACTCTCTCAAAACATGGTTCATAAGTCTCATGAAAGTAATAGGTGCATTAGTTAATCCAAAATGCATCACTAACCATTCATATAAACCAAATTTTGTTTTGAAAGCAGTTTTCCATTCATCCCCCTCTTTCATTCTAATTTCATGATAACCACTACGCAAATCAATTTTAGAGAAAACAGCAGCACCACTTAATTCATCTAACATGTCCTCCAAACGAGGTATATGACGACGATAACGAATAGTGATGTTGTTAATTGCTCTACAATCTACACACATGCGCCAAGTACCATCTTTCTTAGGAACTAAAATAACAGGAACAACACATGGAGATAGGCTAATGCGAATATACCCTTTGTCAATAAGCTCCTGCACTTGTTTCTGTATCTCTTTGGTCTCTTGGGGATTGGTCCTGTAAGGGGCTCGGTTTGGCAATGTAGCTCCAGGAATCAAGTCAATTTGATGCTCAATGCCACGCAATGGTGGCAGCCCTGCTGGTACCTCCTCTGGAAAAACATCATCAAACTCATGTAAAACATGAGAAACACCAAGAGGAATAGGGGTCATGTCATTAGAAACCAATATTTCTCCCTTGTGCATAAGCACTATAGGAAGCATAATAGGATCCTCTCGAAATTCTCTCAAGTCCTCTCTAGTGGCTAACATGCATAATAGGATCACTCCCTCACTTTTATTTTTACCACTCAGATTGGCTTTGTTATTTTCACTCACAACACTATTGTTTTCCCTCTCATGTCTCCAACTCTCCCTCTCAAGTTTTACATCATTTTTTTGTAGAGAATCATTTAAATTTGTTGTGGTGTCATAGGCCTCAAAATTATGTCCTTTCCATTCCACTTCAGCTGATAGGTATTAGCTCTCCCATCATGTGTAACACTCCTATCAAACTGCCAAGGTCTCCCAAGCAACATGTGACAAACTAACATAGGAACCACATCACACTCAATGGTGTCTTTGTATGGCCCAATCTGAAATTAAACTCTCACCATGTGGGTCACCTTCATCTCTCCTTTATCACTAAACCACTAAATATGATAAGGATGAGGATGTGGAATATATATCAATTTTAGCTTTGCCCACAAATCCTTGCTTGCTAAATTCCTGCAACTTACTCCATCAATAATTACTTTGCAAGCCATTTGAGGGCCTACAATTGCTCTAGTTTGGAATAAATTGCATCTTTGGCTTTCTGGACTAGGGAGAATACTCAATGTTCTTGGTATGCAAACAATAGTAGGATATCTAGAAGGATATGCATCAACTGGACCATCATCATCATCCTCCTCATTAGCATCAGCATCATCACCTGTCTCATACTCATCATCAGCATTAAGAAGCATAAATTTCTTATTGGGGAAATCTCTCATGAAGTAGCCTTTTCCTCCACATGTATGGGAGCTCATGTCTCTATTTCGGGATGTAGATGTTGTGGAACCACTTCCTGTTGTTGCCGGTTGCACTTGCCTCTTAGAAGTAGAGGGGGTGCTCTCGGGTTTGGTGGAAGAAACCCCACGGCTAGGAGCTGGTTGTGGTGATGGTGATGAAAAAGATGATCTAGGAGTAAATGTCCTCCTTGGAGCCATAAGAGCCTCCTCGTCCAAGTGCTTTTCTGCCTCCCTTGCTTGATGTAATAGATCATTCATATCACTATATTGCACATGCCTAACAATGCTCTTGATTTTAAATTGAAAGCCTGAGATAAATCTTTGCATTCTGTATCTTCTCATACTCTAGCTCTTTGCATGATCAGCTCCATCTCCCTAAAATAAGCATCCACAGAATTTGTACCTTGTCTCAAGTGTTGTAGCTTGTCATATAATGTTCTCAAATAATTTTTGGGCACCAATATGTCTCTCATAACTTGCTTCATCTCTCTCCATGTAACAATTTCAGGTTCTCTATTTCTTGTTCTTGTTCTTGTAATATTATCCCACCATAGCAAAGCATAGGCATCAAAACCTGAAGAAGCAAGCTTAATTTTTCTCTCCTCGATGTACTCATGCATCCTCCATAATTTTTCAATTTTCAGTTCCCACATGAGATATTCTTCAAGATCATCAGTATCAAAATTGAAGGATGGTAACATGAATTTTGGTTTGCCAAACCCATCATCCTCTCGGTTTGGTTCTGGAATCTGAACCCTCCTTGCTACAAAGCCACAGCCACCATTGCCTCTCCCTCCACCTTAGCCTTGAGGATTAAAATTGCCCTCAGCATTATCATAATCACCAAGAGCACTACCATTATCCTCCTGAACATGGAGCCTTTGAGTCACCAAAGTTGTCAAAGTAGCAATTTGTGTAGCCAAATTTGTGAGAGTTGCTTTCATGTGGTAACTTGCTCTTGTGTGGCAGCAGCTGTATTAGAAATAGTATCAATTTGCAAACCCAAATTATGAACATGAGTATCCATATCCACTCCATGCTTGTCAATCAAAGAGTTCAATGTTGAATTTTTTGACTCAATAGTTGTAGTCAATTGATCTCTCATTTCCTCCAATTCTGTCCACTTCACAGCCTCATCACCATTTGTCCTCTTAGCCTGCGCAAAAACATCACTAGGAGAAGCCATGATTAATAGGTTAGTGAAATAAAATTGCTATATGTGGTGGTGCCTCTCTCAACTCACTCAAAACCAGCAAAGAGGTGATCCTTACCGTTCCAAAGTGAATAGAATAACTTACCAACAAGTAATAGCAACTATTGTGACTTGGTGTGGAAAATAGAATACCCAGGGATTTTAGCTTTGACAATGGCAAAACAGGTTATATAGTGGGGCTTGGTAGGGATACCTAACAATCACCAAGTAACAATCCTATTTGTTGTTTGTGATGATACCAAAAGATGCACCTAGGAAACACACACTAATGGAGACAAATACGGCAAACCAAATATGTGGATGAATTTTTTGCAATGTTCTAGAAAGACTCTAGCCAAGCTCAAGATAAACAGGCACAAGATTGCTCAATTGATAGTGTCAAGATATAGCAATAACAAAACAGCTCCAATAACAATTCAGAATATGATGCTCTCGGCCTCTTTTATATTTCTTTTTTCTGCATTTTTATACTTTTTCTCTTTTCTATTTTTTTGTACTTTTTCAATGGCCAATGTCAACTAGGAGAAAAAATAACAAGTGATAAAAACGTGACACAAAAGATATCGATGATATGAGAAGCGTGTTGTGAGCAAAAATTTAGCTAGTCTTATGGGTAAGATACCTAAAATTTTGTTGTAGAAAGGCTGTGTCTAAGGTTCACAAAGTTCAGACTTGAATTACTAAAGTAAATGTAAAAGAAAACAAAAGAAAACAGATGAAAACGTGCTAGGAGACTCACAAAACTCGCGGCAGAAAACAGTTGTTTTCTCTGCCGTGGCGGCAGCGAAACGGCGCAGTTTTTGTGCCGTGGCAGCGCCCGCGCGTGTGCTCACGACAGGAAACAGGCGCGCGGTGTGCTGCGCGTGTGTTGGGGACTCGCGGCAGAGAACCGGCGTTTTTTGTGCCGCGGCAGAACACGATTCCTACTTGCACTAGAGGATGACACGACAGCGTTTTTGTGCCACGGTAGGATCGGAATCCGATTGCAACTAGGAGCAGCACGGCAGCAATTTGATCAAGCTAATGTTTCCTCGATCAAAACACACCCAAACCGAATAGAACAAGGAGACAAACGGCGGCAGGAAACTAGATTTTGTGCCGCGGCAGGAAATTGACTCACACTCGGATTGGACAAGAACACACCTCAGAAGCTAAATTTTTTTTTTGGATTTTTTGTATATGGACTCGACTCGGAATTGAAGAACAACTAAGAACCCTAACCCTAACCGAAACCTAATGACTCAAAAACAGAAAAGAAACGCAAGATCAAACACAAAATAGCAACTAGAAATTGAAAACTAGGGATTATCTATGGCTATGGCAATGATCTACACTAATATTTTTGTGGCATTTTCTGTATAGGTATGAAAAACACTCGAATCTAAAGGGATAGATACATCTCACCGAGTAAACCCAGTAATCTTATACCAAGATGATAAGGGGATGCCCGATCTTCTCAGTGAACTAGATGATAGCTTGATGATAACCAATGTGATACCTGGATCTCTCCTTTGGCTAAACCATGTTACCAATTGCAACAACCTTCAACCCCTTCAGATATTCGATACTCCACGCTCTTGCACAAGTAGCCACCGACTACAAGTGGTCATGTTTCTCCTTATTCACAATGGAACACAAAATACACTCATATTTGCAAGGTAGTAATGATTCAAGATGAATGCTTCGAGCAATACAATCTAGAAGTCTAGGGTTTATGTTTTATCGTAGTCTACCTCTCTAACTCGCACTAGAGGGTTTATATGAGGGGGTATGGTGCGGCCACAATAGGCATTGTGCAAGCACCAAGCCTAACCCGAATAGAAACCATGTTGGACTCGGTTTGGACTCAATCTTGGACTCCTAGGGATACAAACCGACCCACAAAGGGGTGCGGCCACTTTGGACTCGCAGGTCCACTAGCCTATGGCGCATCAACATAATGTAGTGCACCCTCCTTGTGGAAAATAGCACCATCTTGTTTCTTCATGTGTCTGTACTTGTTTTCCACCATGAAATTGTTGTTTTCCATCTTGTAATGTTTGTTTTCCAGCATCTCGTCCTTGTTTTCCAGCTCCTCTTGATGTGCACCTCCAGCCATGATTGTGTTATCAACAAACCTGAGTATACATGAGTGCATGGATTTAGATAGTATACAATTCTCATGAAAACAAACATCATATTCTAATAAGAGAGAATTCACCTACTGTTCTAATAACTTAGTTCTTGATCTTGTCATTGGTCCAATTCTCACTTCATCATGTTTCTCTTTAATAGCAACATATTCAATGGGAGAAAGTGTAGAAGTAATAGGGATGTCATCATCAAATTAAGCCTACAAGGATTCCCGGAGTAGGAATCCTGGAAGAACAGCCAGTCAAAAGACGACTGGAAAACCAAACCTGGCAAAGACAGGTAAACAGTGTAAATGCTAAGGGGGAATGCATCTACAAACTCCTGTGGAAAACGCGTAAGTTGCGTTTGCCATCCTCAATGAAGATCTTTACTGTACAGACGAAAAGCTTCAGGGAGTGTATGCTTTTTTAGGAAAAGCATTAAAATAGCAGCAGCGAGGACAAGCGCGTTCCGATAAATTGTATGAAAAAATCAGCAAAACTACCACATGCGTAGGCGCAGCAGCAGCACCGGACCCAAGCGAACCTGGAGATTCAGGCAGTTCAAAAGTAAAGAATGGCGATCCCAAAAAGGATAGAAAAGATCCACGTGATAAGTATGCAGCATCCAGAATCGGGTCTCATCCGCCAAAGCACGAGAATAGCCGGAAACCCCGAATCAGTGATGACCCGGAAGGTTGAAACCGAAAGGAACGCAGTAGTGCTCTCTGCCAATCTCATGCAAAGAAAGACAGAAATGCAATGCCACCTCCGAGAAACCTGACCGATGAACTCGGAAGATACGAACACCCTCACAGGCGTGAGAGGTTTCGGACCCCAACAAAGAATAAGGAGTGAGCCAGAAGCAGAACTTCGACGTGCCACAGGGATCGGGATGCCGAAAGAAATAGGGATGAACCATGACGGGCGAATTCACACAACAGTGGGGTAAGGAGGAGTAGATTCCCCTCAGTACACTCCGTTGGAAGGTATTCCCCGCACGCGCCTGGAGCGGAAAGTGATGATTTGTATTTCAGGCCAAAGTGTTTCACTGATAGAATCCGGAATATAAACGTCCATGTTGGCTTTGCCAAAGTCGGTCCAACTTATCAAAAGTACATTGGAAGTACATACCTAGATACATGGATCTCCGATTACTATACCGCCGTTCAAATCAACAAAGGGACTAATTTGGAAGCAGTAAAATTCCCGCCTCTGATGTTGCTGGACGAAGCACGTGACTGGATTAATGAGCTACCGTCAAGAATGGACAGCTGAGAGGATATGGCCAGAATTTTTGCTCAACACTTCCGAGGCACATATAAGCGCCCCAAGAGTATTGACCAGTTAAACCGTTGCGTCCAATACAAAAACGAGTTGTAGGTCGACTTTATTTCAAGGTGGATTGCAATGAAGAACAACTGCTCTAGAGTGGATGACGTCCAAGCAATGCATGCTTTTTTCAACGGCCTCAAATCCGACCTTGTACCATTCATGGTGGGATCTAAAAAGGCATAAAGACCTTTGTTCTATGCTAATAACAGCCAATCAGTATTCAGCGACAGAAGATGACATTAGGGCAATAGGCGGAAACATCGATATAGTGATACAAGCCACTCGTACCACCCTGAAAAGAAGGCCGCTCCAGATGCGCAAGAAAATCCCAAAGAGGTAAATATTGCCTTTGGAAAAGAAAAATCCAATAGATGAAAAGGAAAAAGTGTAGAAGCCAAGGAAGCCATACCCTACTCTAAGGAGGAGTAGGATAAAATCCGAGGGGAACCTAGCATACACCATGCACAGTCTGGAAAACCAAACCATACAAACCAGCAATGCTGGCTAAATAAGGATATGAGAAGCAGCGCTGGAGCTGGGAACAAAGGGAAGAATTCCAAAAGGAAGTTCAATGAGCAACAGCTGAAAAAGACTATCAGGTTCTGCAGCCTCTGTAAGCAGGTTCATAAGCCGGCTAGGCGACAAAACTCTGCCATTATACAAATTGTTGAAGAAATCCGACAAATTTGTTTTTACGGAAGAAGCAGATAAAGCGTTAGCTCGGTTGAAGGACACTTTGGTGAAAGTGAAAGTAAAGTATAGGCACCTAGAGGGGGGGGTGAATAGGTGCTACGACAAATTTTAATTTTTCTCAAAGTTTAGGCTTGACAAGAAGGTAAATTCTCTAGATAGTGCAACTAGTGGTGAATTTACCTATATGACAAGACAAGAAATTAATGCAACAAGTACAAGTAAGTAAAGAGAGGGAGGAACGAGGTAACCGATGGAAGCACACGGAGACACGATGTATTTCCGAGTTCCTCCTTTTTAGGGGAGTACGTCTCGCTGGAGGGGTGTGAGCTCGCCACAAAGGCCTACTCAACGCCACTAAGGCTTCACCCTATTCTCCGATGAACTTCGCCACAAAGGCCTAGTTCACCTTCCACTATAGAACCCCTTTGAGGCGGGGATCAAATCCTTTACAAACAACTTGGGGCACACACCCACAACTTAATTGGGGGCTCCCAACTCTTCTTGAATCACCAACAAGAAACAAGATGCCTAGGTTCTCCACAAGAGGAAACCCTAGGCAAGATCCCTCTAGCTAGAGAGGGGGAAATGAAGAACGGCTCGGTGAAGATGTAGATCGGGGCCTTCTCCTTCAATCCTCCAAAGATCTTCAAGATTGGGTGGAGGGATTGGGAGTTATGAGGGATTTGGTGAGTTCTTAAATGCTCATAAATGCTAAGGGGAAGAACTAGATCTTGAGGAAGAAGAGGAGGGGTATTTATAGTCCCTCCTCACAACTAGTCGTTGTGCAGGAAAAAAGGTACCGGAATATCCGGTCCAAGTTTGGACCGGAATATCCGGTCAGCTTGCTCCACGCAGATCTGCAGTGCTGGACCGGATTATCCGGTTGATCTGGAATAATCCGGTACAAATAATCCGGTAGATGCCAGTACGCAAATCTTCTAGTCCTTAGCCATTTTTCCACTTCTTCAACTGCAACCGGAATATCCGGTATAGATATGAAATATCCGGTACAAATAATCCGGTTGACTCCAGTAGCTCCAAGCTTCCAGTCCTTAGCCATTTTTCGCAGCAACCGGAATATCCGGTCCAGGATGAATAATCCGGTCCGAATAATCCGGTTCACTTCTGTGAGCAAAACTTCCAGTCCTTAGCAGTTTTTCGCAACAACCGGAATATCCGGTCCAGGATGAATAATCCGGTCCGAATAATCCGGTTCACTTCTGAGAGCAAAACTTCCAGTCCTTAGCAGTTTTTCGCAGCAACCGGAATATCCGGTCCGGGATGAATATTCCGGACCAAATAATCCGGTTCACTTCTGTATGCGAAACTCTCAGTCCTTAGCCATTTTTGAGCTCCTTTCTCAGCAACCGGAATATCCGGTCCAGGATGAATAATCCGGTCCGAATAATCCGGTTGAGTTCTGTCCCAAAACTTTCAGGCCACACTTCACCGACATTTCGGTGATCGATGCCGATGTTAAGTATAACACCTGCACACTAAACACCTCGATAAATAATGTACTTAGTATTGTTAACTAACACACAAAACACTGGGAAAACGAAATGCACTTTCAATCTCCCCCTTTTTGGTGTTAGATGACAATACTAAGATTTGCAATAAACCTAGACAGGAATCATGTTTGAAACAAGATGGAAATCTCTCCCCCTATCTCTATGCATATCTTTTGTTTGCCTCAACCGCAAATGGATGCAATGATATATAGGGAGAAATTTCCAACAAGTAGCAAACATGCCAATGAGTCAATATCACCAATATGTTGAGTGGAAAGAAGTATATACCTTGTGCGAAAATGATATATCCAGGAATAACCAAGCACAACCATAGATAATCTCCTCAACATATACGATAGATAACCATCACACCATAAATAGATAAACCATGATAATATCCAGATAACCAACATAGTCTCACACACAATAGCACACATAGTTTTAAACGAGACAATAAACGACATAAGTTCACGAAATACGACAAATGAAGATACTAAAATGGACACAAGCTCTCAAAGAAAGATAAAAGCAAATGCTTGTGCCCGAACCCATGCAAATCCCGTAGTCTATAATAGCTACTTCTCCCCCTTTGGCATCGAGACACCAAAAAGGAGGGAAATAGCTAATCTAACGTCCCAGACACGGTCTAAGCATCCGACTCGCCTCCAGACTCCTGCTCAGCATCAGACTCCTCCTCATCCTCATCCGCATCATGAGCTCGTGCAGCAGTATCCTGAGTAGACCGGAGAGCCGCCTCAATGCTCTCCCAAGGAGTGAAATCCCCAGCAGACCAAGCAGAGAAGGACTGAGCAGCAATAGGAGCAGGTACATCACCAGTGCCACCACTCATGTGGTGGATAATCTGTCGCTGAGAGCTAGCCAAGTCAGTGTCCCTGCGATACGCCCTGTACTGTTCCTTGTGAATGTCCACCTTCATGCAGAGCACGTTGCGCTGAAACCAGGAGAGCTTCCTGACGTGGCGCAAGGTGCTAATATCAGACACGGGCGCCCTGGGAGCAGACTGAGAGCCAGAAGGACCACCCATAGAGGAACCACCCTCAAATGGAGCACTCTGAGAAGCAGCCGCAGTCTTCAGCTTCCTCTTGACATACAGCTTCTTGACCTTGTGCTCAACCATGGGTAACTCGGTGTACTCCTTCCTCATCTCATACTTGATGAGCATCATGATATAGGGAGCATAGGGAATGGTGTAGCCACCAATCATAGCAGCGTAGAGCTCGTGAAAGATGATGTCCATCACATCCACAGTATAGGAGACAGACGGGTCCTCTTCCTCCATGCACTCCTTAGCCAGAATCAGAAGGTTGCACAAAGGAGTGGTGAGAGCATCGTTGTTACCTCCACTCGGCACAAGGAAGGCTCTGAAAATGCGAACCAGCTGATCATAAAGTGGAAGAAGTCCCTCAAGTCCCCCAACAGTGAAACCAGGGGCATACAGCTCAGCCATGGCCACCTCCCTCCTCGGCCTATCAACCTCATGGACGCGGCGACCAAGAGGAGGGTGCTCGCTGTAAGAGTATCCAAGACGCCGAGCAAACCTCTCAAAAGATGCTTCACATGCTGTGGACTCAGACATCCACTTGAGACGGGTCACAATATCCTGAGTGGTGAACACTAGAGTGGACATAAACTGCATCACAAGCTGTGTGTTGTAGTTGCACTGAGTCTCCATAAGCTTCACTAGTCCAAAACGCTCAACAATACTGGCTGCATCAGCAAATTCCTCCTTGGCCTTGAGAGCGGCATGGTCATATGGATGCATAGCACGGCAAGGAAAACGGTAGTCACAATAGATGTCAGCATAGATATAGGACTGCTCCAGATTCCAAAACCGAGGATCAATGTTTGCAATACGCGGAGCAAGATAGACATCCTTCTTCCTGAGCTCATTGAAGTCCGCAACAGGAATGTCGGTCTTATAGTTGAGCCGAGGCTTCCTCTTGTTTTTGACAGAAACCTGCTTCCTGCGCTTCGGAACGCTCCTGTCATGGTCACCATCTGTGAAACAAGATAGTAGAGGAATAGCACAAGATGAGTACACTAGTGTCACACAACGGATACAATCATGCATAAAAACGATAGAGGAGATTCCAGGAAACAATCGAGGTAGAAATCTGGGAAAGATCAATTTGGGGCTGCCCTAAAACAGTACTGGACATAGCCGGATATTCCGGTTCAAAACTGAACCGGATATTCCGGTTACCCGGATATTCCGGTTCAGTCGTGGACCGGATATTCCGGTAGGTTGCGGAACAGCACCAAAACAATCTAAATCTCAGATTTCTACAAAGATAGTACTCAAGGATTCTAGTCTATTGTTTCTAGCCTGCAAGGGGACCTCTCCGGAACGAATTCTACCAAGCATAGCCAACAAAAACGCAAATCCATGGAAGGTAGGGTTATAGCACCAAGATTCAAGAGATTTGAACGTTACCGGGGTCCATGGAGAAAAAAGCTTGGGTAGAATCGTTCCAAATCGCGAGGAGAACGAGATCCGGGCCAAAGCTCCAAGATCTCGCGGAGGAAACAGCCCGGGAGGCCAAGAATCGCGGCGGCGGCGTTTTGGTGGAGAGGAGCAGATGGGAAAAGGGCAAGAACTGCCCCTCCCCGTCGGGCTCCAGGTTTTATGATGTGCGCCGAACCGGATATTCCGGTTCATACTTGAACCGGATATTCCGGTACAGCCGGATATTCCGGTTCAAAACTGAACCGGAAATTCCGACTGCCTCCTGATTCGAAATTTCCTCGTTTTCAACGGACGACACTAGTGCTTAGAAAAGAAAGGCTTTTTGAGAGAAAGGCTTAGGATAGAATTAACAAACTGAGACTAGTACTTATCCCTCTCAAGAGCAAGAAACAACCAACTAAAAATACCAATTGAGTGGGATTTTCCTAGGAAGAACCACTTAGACGGGAAAGACACACGAAATGCAATGAAATGACAAGTAGAAAAACCCAACTAAGATCCAACTCTTCGAAATGAAGAGGTTGGTGGCCAAGGCCACCATGTAAGAGTTCATGGTATGCAACCGCGAAGATGTATCTTGGGTGCATTGCCACTTCTCGACATTGAAGCTCACAATTCAACATTAGAAAAAGAGAGATCACAATGAATTTTTTGCTTTGGGCATAATGGGGGGAGGGAGAATCCAATGTATTAGGATAACACTCCCCCTATGTCCATGCCTACATCTAAACTCGAATACGTTTCATCTATAGGGGTGTGTGCAAGATAGTCAAGTCAAGCTCCTTGAATCAATCACATTTAGCTCATTCCTCAAGAACAAGAACCTTGCATCATCAAGTGGCTTCGTGAAAATATCCGCAAGATTGTCCTTGGTGGGCACATAACCTAGTGCAATGTCTCCTCTCGCCACGTGATCACGGATGAAGTGGTGGCGAATCTCAATGTGCTTCGTCCTTGTGTGTTGCACCGGATTGTATGCAATCTTGATAGCACTTTCATTGTCACATAGAAGAGGTACTTTGTCCAAATGAACTCCATATTCCTTGAGAGTTTGCCTCATCCATAGCAATTGGGTGCATGCACTTGCGGCGGCAACATATTCGGCTTCGGCGGTGGAGAGAGAAATGCAATTTTGTTTCTTCGAGGACCAACTTACAAGGGACCTACCAAGAAATTGGCAAGCCCCGGAAGTTGACTTCCTATCATCTTGATCACCCGCCCAATCGAATCCGTATATCCATTGAGAGAAAATTGTGCCCCCTTTGGGTACCACAAACCAAATCTTGAGGTATGAACCAAATAACGAAAGATCCTATGAACCGCCATTAGATGGCAATCCTTAGGAGCCGCTTGATACCTTGCACACACACCTACACTCAAAACGATATCGGGCCTAGATGCACAAAGATAGAGCAAAGAACCAATCATAGAACGATAAAGCTTTTGGTCCACATCCTTACTCCCTTTTGGATTACGAGAGAGATGACACTTGACTTGCATAGGAGATGTCTTGATCTTAGCATCTTGGAAGTTAAACCTCTTGATCATATCTTGGGTATACTTGGCTTGAGAAATGAAAGTCCCACGAGCCAATTGCTTGATCTCAAAGCCAAGGAAGAATTTAAGCTCACCCATCATAGACATCTCGAACCTGTCAGTCATAAGCTTAGAGAACTCATTATTGAAAGCTTGGTTAGTTGAGCCAAAGATGATATCGTCCACATAGAGTTGGCATATGAAAAGCTCTCCCTTTACTCTCTTGGTGAAGAGAGTGGGGTCAATCTTCCCAACTTCGAAACCACGATCATCTAACAACTCCCTAAGGTGCTCATACCAAGCACGAGGTGCTTGTTTGAGACCATAGAGAGCCTTGTCAAGTTTGTAAACGTGGTTGGGAAAGTTGAGATTCTCGAACCCCGGAGGTTGCTTAACATATACCTCCTCTTTTAGTGGACCATTCAAGAAAGCACTTTTCACATCCATTTGTTGCAATTTGAAATTATGTGAGGATGCATAAGCAAGGAGGATACGGATGGACTCAAGGCGAGCCACGGGCGCGTAGGTTTCATCAAAGTCAATGCCTTCAACTTGGGTGTAACCTTGAGCGACCAATCTTGCCTTGTTCCTAATGACAATGCCATTCTCATCTTGCTTGTTCTTGAAAATCCACTTGGTGCCAATAACATTGTGGCAATCCTTGGGTTTCTCAACCAATCTCCAAACTTTGTTGCGCTCAAAGTTATTGAGCTCATCATGCATAGCTTCAACCCAATCGGAGTCCTCAAGAGCTTCATACACTTTCTTAGGCTCCACCATAGAGATATGAGCTTGATGCTCACAAAAATGAGCCAATTGCCTTCTAGTGGATCTTCTAGCTTGAACATCCTCCAAGACCTTGTCATCTTGGGCATCAATTTGCTTCAAAGCTCTTCTTATCCTTTTGATGCGACGGGCTTCGATCTCCTCATTATTGCGAGGAGGAATCACTTGATCATCTTGATCATTCGGGTCCCCATCTTGACCAACATGGCCTTGATCATCAACATCGTCATCAACAATATCTTCAATACTAGCTTCAACTTGAGAAGAGGATGAAGAGGATGATTGATCTTGGCCTTGATCTTGACTCGCATTAGTGAGAGGAGTGGGTACGACTTGCGGAGTCACTTGATCAATGAGAGGAGGGTCTTGAATATGTTCTCGGTTAGGTGTAGTAGTTGGCTCCTTGGCTTGATCTTCAAATGTAGAGGAGGGCTCCACTTGGGTAGAGCATAGTCCTTCTCGAGTCGCCATAAGGTGTCCCTCGATGGGGCGGAAGAATCCCACACCCATCCTTCCTATGGCTTCTTGAGGCATTTCAACATCTACATTTGAAACATGAAATTGCGCCACTTGGGAGCCGTCATTTTCCTCGAAAACCACACTACAAGATTCTATGACAATCCGTGAGGCTTTGTCATAGACTCTATAAGTGTGGGATTCGGCACCGTAACCAACAAAAATACCCTCAATAGTTTTGGATTGAAATTTCGACAACCTAATACCCTTGATCAAATAAAAGCACTTACAACCGAATACACGGAAGTAGGATACGTTGGGCTTGTTGCCGGTGAGGATCTCATATGGGGTCTTGCTCAAGCCTTTGCGGATGTAGAGGCGGTTGGAGGAGTGGCATGCGGTGGATACGGCCTCGGCCCATAAATATTGGGGAGAAGAGTACTCCGCCAACATGGTCCTTGCCATATCCAAGAGAGTGCGATTCTTCCTTTCGGCAACACCATTTTGTTGAGGAGTGTAAGTGGCGGAGTATTGGTGACGAATGCCTTCTTCACTAAGAAATTCATTCAATGTATAGTTCTTGAACTCCGATCCATTATCACTCCTAATAGCCATGATTTGCACATTGTGTTGACGTTGCACTTCGTTGGAGAAGTCGATGATGGTTTGTTGGGTCTCACTCTTGCACTTGAAGAAATAAACCCAAGTGTATCTTGAATAATCATCGACAATCACCAAGCAATACTTCTTGCCGCCAAGACTTGCCTCGGGCACGGCACCAAAGAGATCAACATGGAGAAGCTCCAAGATCCTCTTTGATGAGATAATAGTCTTGGCCTTGTGCACAATGTCATGCATCTTCCCTTCAACACACGACCTACAAACGCGATCCTTTGCAAAGGAAACATTTTCTTTTAGTCCAACAATAAGGCCACTTTTGTGAAGACTTTGCAAAGTTCTCATGTTGACATGGGATAGCCGGCGATGCCATAACCATCCCAAGTCCGCCTTCCCGAAAAGACACATTGCTTGAGTGTTGGTTGACTTAGAAAAGTCTACCACATACAACTCATTTTCAACATGTCCCACGTGAGCGACGTCAAGAGTCTTGCTCCTCAAAAGGACCACAATATCACCATCAAAGAAGACGGAGAACCCCATCTTACTAAGAGAGCGGACGGAAAGTAAATTGTAACCAAGGGATTCGACAAGCATGACGTTCACGATAGTGATATCGGGAGCCACCACAACCTTGCCAAACCCGGATACCTTAGACTTGGACGAGTCCCCATAAGTGACGGTTGCTTGGATGTCATTTGGTCGCAACTCCGTCACAAGTTCTTTGCTTCCGGTCATATGATTAGTGCATCCACTATCAAGAATCCATTTAGTCCCACCGGAAGCATAGTCCTGCAAGAGATCATTGACTAGAGTTAGGACCCGAGTTGGGTCCCTTCATGTTAGCAACAAGGGTCTTTGGAACCCATATAGTGTAGTCAATAAACCCCTCAATTGGACCAACATATTTAGCTTGCACAACACCATAATAATCAACATATAAGAAATGGTGTGGGTTGTTAGTTCCCGCGGAGGAGCTACGAGTAGTGTTGTCCCTAATGACAATACCACCCGAAGCACCATGTTTGTTCTTCTTCTTGTTCTTCTTCTTCTTGTTCCTTTTCTTGGCTACATAGCCAAGACCTTGCTTGCCCACTTGTTGCCTTGGAGCACTCAATTGTGGTCTAGAAATGACCGCATTAGAGCTTGGGGCAACCACTTGTGGGGTGGCAAGCACCACCTTTTCGACTTGAGTGCTTTTGCCCTTGAGCCTTGCTAGCTCATCCTTCAACCTAGCATTTTCCTCAATAATATTTGCATGATCACAAGAAGAAGTAGAAGTGCTAGGATGGTTAGATTGAGTAAGTTGAGTTTGAAGTTGTTCATGCAACTCTTTGAGGGATGAGTGTTGGCTTTCCAAAGCTTTGTGAGCATTGGTTAGCTTTTCAAACTCCTCGGTTAGTTTACCATGACCAACCCCAAACTCTACTTTATCCTTTTTAGCCTTTCTATATTTAGCAATAGCAAGATCACGTTCCTTAATGATTTTAGAGACAAGTTCATTATGAGTAGTTTCAATAGTTTCAAGTTCATCCTCTAGAGAAACTCTACCATCATGCTCTTCTTCAAGAGTCATTGAGAGGGATGCAATTTCATCCGCATCCCTTCTCTCAACCTCACCTTTCTTCTCAAGGGCCTCTTGGGCCTCTCCCAATTGCCTCATGAGATGCTCAAAGTACTTCTTGGTCTCCCCTTGCATGTTAGACATAAAACGGTCCAAGGAGGCCCTTTCCTCTTCTTCTCTAAGACTAGCAATATGTTCTAGTTCACTAGGGGTCTTAGAGTTAGGAGAAGATGATACCTCCGTGGCCTTAGCCATGAAGCACTTGGCATCGCGTTGAGGAAGATTTTCATTGGGGGATTCAAAAAGAGATGACGAAGATGGAGTGGAAGCAATAGCTAGAGCGGCCACTTCACTTGTGGTTTCTTCTTCTTCATCACTCCCGGAATCATACTCCTCTTGAGTCAAGAGCACAAACTTGGTGGGGGTCTTCTTGTTGAAAGGTTTCTTCTTGAAATGAGGTTTCTTGTATTCAACCTTGGACTTGTCCTTGCGGATGAGCTTGCCGCTATGGTTCTCTCTATTCTCATAGGGGCACTCCGCAATGAAATGGTACTTGTCTTGGCAATTGAAGCAGGATCTCACTTTTTGAGCCCCATCATTACCATAACGAGACTTGGTCTTCTCCTCAACAAACTTCTTGCCTTTTGGGGGATTGTTCCAAAACTTTTGCACGGTGAGAGCTATTAGATCCTTTAGAACGGGATCATATTCTTGTTCCTTCAATGGAGGCAATGCTTCTTCACCATCTTCATCATTCTCAACTTCTCTTGCCAACACCTTGGCCTTCAAAGCAACGGAAGCTCCTTGATGCATCCCAATGGCCCTAGCACGGTTGTCAAGAGCATTCTTGGTTTGCACTTTGTAGGAGCTCAATTCTTGCATGACTTGGGTAGAGGTCATGGTACAGAAATCATGTCTCCCTTGAATGCTCTTCATATCCGTGCCCTCAAAAGTCATCACGGCAATTATGAACTTCCTCTTGATCCAAGCATCATCAATATGTGTTGCACCCGCATTAGAGAAAGCGGTGGCAAGAGATTTGAGTCTTCGATACATGTCAACGTGATCTTCTCCATCACGCATGAAAAATCCTTCGGCCTCATTGGTCAAGGTGTCATAGCGATTTCTTTGCATGCTCTCATTCCGAACAAACATGAGGACAAGTGCATCCCATGTCTCTTTGGCGGTGGAGAAGTGTTGAAGATGCGGCATGTGATTGGGGCCCACGGCTTGTTGAAGGATGGATAAAGCGGTGTAATTGAGTTGGGAATCTACAACCTCTCTTCTTGTGAGATTCTTGGGATCATATGGCTTGTATCCATCACGAGTGATTCTCCAAAGATCTATACAAGAAGAGTTCAAGTGAGTCTCCATGTAGTATTGCCATTCACGAAAAGAATATGCATCAATTTTAGGTGGATCTCCTCTAGGAATTATATGAGGAAAAGGGATGGGAGGATCGGGAGAATATTGGCCTTCAACGGCATGATATCCTTCCTTTCCACTCGCACCCTTCTTAGCGGATTGTTCGGCGGAAGCAGTTTTAAGTGGTTCACCATCAACCTCTTTCTTGGCACCCTCCGTTTCCGGAGGGGATGAGTCGACCACCTCCGGTTCTTTGGCTTTGAGGAGTGTTGTCATGAGTTGACGCAACTCCTCAAATTTAGTGTCTATGGATGAGGTCAATGATTCTCTCAAAGCATTGAGATCATTCATGGACACATTTCCATCGGACGGAGCGTCATCTACCTCATCACCCATACTTAAACTCTTAGGCGGTTAAGCCCGATAGAAGAGCCGAGGCTCTGATACCAATTGAAAGTAAAGTATAGGCACCTAGAGGGGGGGTGAATAGGTGCTACGACAAATTTTAATTTTTCTCAAAGTTTAGGCTTGACAAGAAGGTAAATTCTCTAGATAGTGCAACTAGTGGTGAATTTACCTATATGACAAGACAAGCAATTAATGCAACAAGTACAAGTAAGTAAAGAGAGGGAGGAACGAGGTAACCGATGGAAGCACACGGAGACACGATGTATTTCCGAGTTCCTCCTTTTTAGGGGAGTACGTCTCGTTGGAGGGGTGTGAGCTCGCCACAAAGGCCTACTCAACGCCACTAAGGCTTCACCCTATTCTCCGATGAACTTCGCCACAAAGGCCTAGTTCACCTTCCACTATAGAACCCCTTTGAGGCGGGGATCAAATCCTTTACAAACAACTTGGGGCACACACCCACAACTTAATTGGAGGCTCCCAACTCTTCTTGAATCACCAACAAGAAACAAGATGCCTAGGTTCTCCACAAGAGGAAACCCTAGGCAAGATCCCTCTAGCTAGAGAGGGGGAAATGAAGAACGGCTCGGTGAAGATGTAGATCGGGGCCTTCTCCTTCAATCCTCCAAAGATCTTCAAGATTGGGTGGAGGGATTGGGAGTTATGAGGGATTTGGTGAGTTCTTAAATGCTCATAAATTCTAAGGGGAAGAACTAGATCTTGAGGAAGAAGAGGAGGGGTATTTATAGTCCCTCCTCACAACTAGTCGTTGTGCAGGAAAAAAGGTACCGGAATATCCGGTCCAAGTTTGGACCGGAATATCCGGTCAGCTTGCTCCACGCAGATCTGCAGTGCTGGACCGGATTATCCGGTTGATCTGGAATAATCCGGTACAAATAATCCGGTAGATGCCAGTACGCAAATCTTCTAGTCCTTAGCCATTTTTCCACTTCTTCAACTGCAACCGGAATATCCGGTATAGATATGAAATATCCGGTACAAATAATCCGGTTGACTCCAGTAGCTCCAAGCTTCCAGTCCTTAGCCATTTTTCGCAGCAACCGGAATATCCGGTCCAGGATGAATAATCCGGTCCGAAAAATCCGGTTCACTTCTGTGAGCAAAACTTCCAGTCCTTAGCAGTTTTTCGCAACAACCGGAATATCCGGTCCAGGATGAATAATCCGGTCCGAATAATCCGGTTCACTTCTGAGAGCAAAACTTCCAGTCCTTAGCAGTTTTTCGCAGCAACCGGAATATCCGGTCCAGGATGAATATTCCGGACCAAATAATCCGGTTCACTTCTATATGCGAAACTCTCAGTCCTTAGCCATTTTTGAGCTCCTTTCTCAGCAACCGGAATATCCGGTCCAGGATGAATAATCCGGTCCGAATAATCCGGTTGAGTTCTGTCCCAAAACTTTCAGGCCACACTTCACCGACATTTTGGTGATCGATGCCGATGTTAAGTATAACACCTGCACACTAAACACCTCGATAAATAATGTACTTAGTATTGTTAACTAACACACAAAACACTGGGAAAACGAAATGCACTTTCAGAAAGGTCCAACTTCAGCATCCCCAAAGGAGGAAGAACCCATGTTGTTGTACTTAACAGTAACAAGCTGTGTTATCAGTGCAGTAATAATTGTGGAAAGAAAGCAAGATGAACAAAGTATTCCAGACCACCATCGGGTATATTATCTCAGTGAAGTATTCTCGGAATCAAAATAAAGGTATCCATATTATCAAAAACTGGCATATGGCGTATTGTTGCGTCACGAAAATTACGTCATTACTTCCAAGGGCACTCCATAACGGTGGTAAGCAAAACACCACTAGAGGATATCATAAAAAATGCGGATGCAACATGTAGAGTCGCTAAATGGGGCATTGAGCTTGTGGCATTCGACATTAAGCATCAACCCATGACTGCAATTAAGTCTGAGGTGTTGATAGATTATATCGGTGACTAGACAGAAACTGTGGAAAACACCCCAATGTCGGAGTCTGAGTATTGGATCATGCATTTTGATGGATCCAAAGTAAAGTAATGGCGCAGGAGGTATTAAAATCACCAAAAGGAGACACAATGTAGTACGTGTTAAAAATTCACTTTAATACCAGCAATAATATGGCAGAGTATGAAGAACAACTTCATGGCTGGCATATTGCAAAGGAGATAGGTGTCAAGCGCATTCTATCACTATTAGGAAAAGGCCTACAATCGACGCGCAGAAATGGCCTACCGCCGGCGCCCAAGCACGCGACGGCGATGCTCACTCCGGTAGAAAGAAGTTAACGTTGGCGCGCATACTCACTGTGTCGGCAGTAAAAAAAAACTTAGCACCGACGCACCAACATCGCGCGCGCCGGTAGTCACTTTCAGGAAAAAGAAATCGATTTCTTGTTTTAGATTTTTTTTTTAAAACGTATATTCGAATTATTGTAATTTTGTCCGGTCAACTTTGCTCAACTTCCCATTCAATCACCCGTCCTTGGAGTGCTCAATCCCTAAGACGCTTAACATCTTACTTCTATTCCACTCTAGTGCACTGACAAAAGTTATAACTTATTGATATATATATGATATCAATCCTATTAAGGCATTGAGCACGGTGTCACACATGTTTACTGTTTGAGTTTAAAATTACTATTCTAAATAACTATAATTATTTAGTAACAATAATGTTTATTTAATAAGTAGTTTGAATTTTTCTAAATATTTTTTATTTTGTAGAAAAAAATCTTCTTTTTTAAATAATTTTTTTCCTTTTTGAATATCATGATTCTAAGAAAATATTGCCAAGTAAACCTATGTGAGATTGGATTGGAAATTTTCTCACGATTTTTTTGGTACATTAAACACGTTTTTTCGACGTCGTATGCAAAAGTTATGACCGTTTTACTTTTTATTTTAAAATTTGCAAAAAAAGGTGAAAATTCATATTTCAAAAAAAAATTAGCAACTAGACCCTAAACCCTACCTACATATCAAAGAATTTTGTTTTGAAGCTTTATCATTTTTTTATGTTTTACAAAACTGAAAAGGCGGTCCGGGGGTGTGAAGCGAAAAATTCTTGGACTTACCGCCAGCGCACATGTATGCACGTGTGCCGGGGGTACATAGGCGCGTAGAACCGGCGCACCTGCATACAGGCGCGCCAGGGGTAAGTCAACTTAGCGTCGGCGCATGCGGAGGCTGCGCGCCGGGGATAAGTCTGACAGGGGGGCTGGGCCTGCTTTAGCGCCGGCGCGGCTGAATAGGCAAGCATCGGAGGTAAAAACGTAGCGTCGACGCATGCACATTTTGCGCGCCGACGGTATCTAGCGCTGGCGGACGCGATTGACAGTGCGTCGGTGCTAAGCCGTGCGGTTATAGGCCTTTTCCTAGTAGTGTATGCTATGAAGACTCGGACTTAGTGCAACACCAGCATAACCAGACATGGGATGCTAAAAGCCCCATAATGGCGAAATATCGAAGGACGGTAGATGAATCCGCTATATGCTTCCTATGATTTGAAGTAAACCATATAAAGCGGGAAGAAAACTGGAACACGGATGCATTAGCCTGAATGCGCTCGGAAAGGCCTGAATGCGCTCGGAAAGGGTAAAAACATTGCCACCATGTGTGTTTGTTCAACATTTCTTCGAACCATCCATTAAAGGAGGAGATGTGGACTATCCATTAATTTCCGAATCAACTGCACTATTACTCGCAATCCTGGATTGAATGGTAACTTACCTGAATTTTTTAGTTGATCAGAAATTCTCGGATGGACCGGATGAAGTTTTGCAAAGACGGATAAAACGCCGATGCAAAGGATACACTGTAATTAATGGTTACTCATATAAATGCAGCACATACGGAATCTTCCAGCATAGCATTTTACAGGAAGAAGGATAGCAAATCCTGCAAGAAATCCACGCCGGAGATTGTGGACATCATGCTCATTCCAAAAGTATTATGCATAAAGCATTCTGGGCAGGGTTTTTCTGGCTCATAGCCAAGAAGGATGCGGAACACATAGTTAATACATGTGTCGGATGCCAATATTACGCCAAGCGGACGAATTTACTAGTTCAAACGCTCAATACCATTCCAATAACATGGTCATTTACGGTCTAGGGGATAGATGTGATGGGACCATTTAGAACAACAAGAAGCGGACTAACGCATCTACTCGTTGCAGCAGATAACTATACCAGGTGGGTGGAGACTAAACCCATCAAAAAGCTTGATGGTGTGACTGACAATTTTTTTTTCATAGACATAGTCGTGAGATATGGCATACCACACAGTATAATCATGGAAAACGAAACAAACTTTGCCATTGGAGAGATGGCAAAATATTGCAAGCAAACTAGAATTTGCCTTGATATAGCATCAGTGGCACATCCACAGTCCAATGGACAAGTTGAATGCATGAATAGTTCAATTTTTGCAAGGAATACGTCCAAGGCTTGAATCACCTCTTCACATAGCAGCAAGAGCATGGGTAGAATAGTTACCTACCATGCTTTAGAGCATACGCACTACACCAAATAGATCAACGGGGCCGACGCCTTTTTTCCTGGTTTATAGAGCATAAGGAGTGCTTCCTACGGACATGATCAATGATAGCCCTAAAGTGCAGGCATACGATGAAACAGATGTCGAAATTGCACGACAAGATGTCGTCGATCTTCTGGAGGAAGAACGAGAACTTGTGTTACCAAGATCCGCCATTTACCAGTAGGGTTTGAAGCGATGTCATAGACGGAAAATCAAGCACCGTTCTTTTAAATAAGGTGATTTAGTGCTAAGAAGGGTGCAGCAACGAAAACACAAGTTAGCCCCAGTATGGGAGGGACCTTTCGTCATTAGCAAAGCTATGAAAAATGAGTCATACTACCTTATAGATATTCGGGATGATGAAGAAGACCCCAAAAACAAGAATCACAAGAGGAAAAGGCATCTATAGAGTTAGATGAGACAAAACGGCCATGGAGCATCCAACAGTTACGTCCTTTCTATACCTAGTCCAATTCTATATAAACATTATTGAGATCATGAAATAAAGTCTATCGAAAATTCATGAATATTTTTTTGTCTTTTACCATTTAAGCATGTTCCGTCCTTTCTATTTCCCAATGATTTTTTAATTTTCTTAATGTTAACCCGAAATTTTCCTCCATGCTCGGAGTTAAGAAAACTGAATGCTTTTAGCCTTTAAAATCTTATACAACCCCAGATTTTTTCTGCGAGCCTCGAGTTCATGCTTTTTAGCTCCTCATTTAGTTAAGTATTATCTGATTGTTTGTGTGTTGGGTCATGGACTAGTAAGTTAAAGTGCCAAAAAGTATGACTCGTGATTCTGAGTTTAGACTGATTGGTTCCATAGCCCGGTTTCTCGGCTTGAAGATTTCATACTTACGGATTCGCTCAAACACTAGGAAAAGTTAAAGCATACAAATCAGAGAACGCAAAAGAATAGGAGACAAATTTGCTTGCAAGGATATTTTTTTGCAAAAGCTTAATTGTTTATACAAAACATGCGCTCGAAATGCATTACACAGTGAACATTACATTGAGAAAACAGAAATGTCGTCTTCCGACTTCTGGCATTCGCGGGGAATGATCTACTCGTCGCCCTGGTCATCATCGTTGCCATCGCTATCACTCGGATTCTCCGGAGTAGAGGGAATCTCCTCTTCCTGGCAAAAGGTGGTGGTGGAGACCATTCGAGTGATCTTGGATGCAAAGCCCTTGACAGGCTCGAAGATATCTGCCCTTTGGGCATCGGTATAACCTTGAGGAAGGCCGGTTGCGATGCGCCAAGTTTTGGCAGAAGGGTAGTGCATCAGTGTGAACCCAAGGGTCATGCGCTCCCCGCCGCGAGTAGCAGATTCCATCCATGACTGCCGTTGCGTGATGACTTTGGTGAATGCCGCCGACAGTTGCTCGATGTCCGAATATTGATCCTTTTTCTCTGGAAGAAGCTTGCTTACAAGCTTTCTCTCGGATTTCGTCATGTTCTCGACAAAGCCGCCAAACGCTCGGATGCGATCAATCCGAGGAGCGGAGTCACTTTCGGCTGGAAAGTATGAAAGAGCAGAAATTAAGATAACTCGGAAAAAGAACAGTTAGTTTGAAACTGGAAGAGTATCTAGAAAAGCTGAAAAGCATACCGAGGATATGCTTGTCTATTTCCGCGATTTCCTCCATTCGATCGCGCAGGGTGGTCTCCAAATTAAGGACGACGATCACATCCTTTTTTTCTCTGAGCTTTAAGCCGAGCCTCGAATCCACCAAGGCCTTTCGGCTTTCAGCTAGCTCCTTTTGGATCTTCATGTTATTCTTGTGAAGTTGAAAGTTCTATTCACAAAGCTGTTTAGCGTTGCCTGCATCAGTAGCAATTTGCTTTGCTTCAGCAAGTAAGGCTGAAAAGACTAAAAAATAGATTAGCGCGAAAGGATTAAAACTCGCAAGACAAAGGTAAATAAGGAAAAAGATAAAGAATACTAACATGCATTCTCCTTAAGTTGCTTTTGAAGATCGCAAAGCTCGGATCCCTTGTCTTCCGTGATTTTGAGGAGCATTCACACCTCTTTATTTTTGTCGGTAAGATCTTCGAGCACTTCCTTATTGATGTGTTCGAAATTTGCTGAGAAATAGGGAAAAGAAGAGATGATAATCCCAAAGGGATAACACAGTACTGAAAAAAAGCATTAATACCAAAAGTTTTCCAGATTAAGGCTTGGGGGCTGGGAGTATACCTGACTCGTCTTTTGGAGTCCTCCGATCATCTCGGATAACTCTTTACTTTACTCATTGAAGGTAATTCCCATATGGCAACTGCCGTCTTGGATGACATGCCGAGGGGAGAAAGTGTAGTTATTCCGGATTATCAAACCGCTTTTAGGCCAAGGACGGATTAGAGGAGTTTTGATGAATTGTTGTTTGGCCCATTCATGCATATAACCATCTTCGTTAAAGCATTTTTCTTCGTTTTACCTTGAAGCGATCTTGAAAATAGGGAATGCTTTCGTCAAGATTGATGAAACACGACCCTCCTTCTTCCTGATGTGTCGCCCTTTCCCGCACATCCGGAATGGATGTATCAGGCTAGTTGGCCTGGCTTGGAAGGGGGAATTCCTCGTCTTTTGGAGAAACGGTATGCTCTCCCAAAACATCCGCCGTTGGAGTATCAAGAGCGACGACAAGAGGAGGCTGAGGCTCTCAGTGGGAGACCACCTTTCACCTTTTGAGCTTCTTTCCCTTTAGAGGGACGGGAGAGAGACTGAAAGGAATAAAAACGAGACTGAGAATTAATACAAAGAAACTCGTGCAAGGAAAAGGAAGGTACGAAAAGTAAAGTACATGCGAGTTGCGATGGCTACGTCGTCCAGGTTTATGATTTCTAGGGTGGAAGCAGCCATCTTGCGCTTTCTACCTCCAGCTGCTGCAAACCGGGCTTTCAGAGCTGCCTCTTCCTCTGCAGACACCAGTTGATCCTCTAAGAGAGTCTCAAAATGCAAAGCATAAAAAGCAGTTAGTATGCATTTATGTGAGAAAAGTATAACCTTCCCCAAACAAAAAATCATGAATTACCTTGGGAGGAGGATTCTCAACGGTGTACATGGCGAAAGTCTCCAAATATTGGGTACGGGTGGAAACCAGGTGGTTCACCCACTCCAGGAAAGTTTTGTTGTACATGCCAGTCCGGGTTACCCACATGGAATCGTCGGGACCCGAATAAGAGCAGAGGAGACGGACGAAACGGTGAGAAAGAGGTTGAAGCTGCCGTCCGAGCCACCACAAGACGGTGTCCATCCCCGTGAGAGGCGGGGTGGAGGCAACCATCTTGGCGATCCGCCTTTTCATCCTCAGAAGATCTAGCGGCAATTCCTGGATGGCGTCTAGAGCCCAGCTATCTCTGGGAGAGGCGGCGGAGTTGTCAAAAGTCGGAATCCTTGTATCCTTTCAAGCATAAGGGATGTCCTGATAATAAAAAAATGAACCCGTCCAATGTTTGATGGATCACTAGTTTTTATTTTCGGGAACCATTCTTCCCTGCCAGTCTGCCATGGCGCAGGTTGAAAGTAATGGTCCCGCAGACGGAAGGAAGACCGTCTGAAGTATTGCGTTTTACGTAAAAGTAGTACTCAAAACAGTCTAACCTAGGTGCTATTAGTAGGTATCCCTCAAATAAGGCTTGAAAGCCGAAAATATAAAGTATGTAGTTTGGGGAAAGGTTGTGAGGCTGGACACCGTAATGGTTGAGAACTTGTAAAAAGAAGGCAGGAAACCCAAACCTGTGAGAACATTAGATGCGAGCACGACCCGCTCTCCGTCTTCCGGCTTTGGTTCTTTGTCCTCCTCCTCGATCCGCCATTTATCCTTAAGGATAAAGCCGTCCTTTTCCAAGCTCTGGAGAAGAGTCGAAGTTATGGAGCATAGGATCCAATTGACGGCTTCATCCCCCTATACTTCTTCACCTCCGGCGGCTGGTTCACCTTCTACGTCCTTGCCGGTGCGAGGTGCATTTTCCTTGCCCCCCGATTCCGGGATAGGGGCCGGCAAATTGGTGGGAGGAGGAGTTGGTGCAGATCCGGCGGGGACGTCAGGGTTTCCCCCCCACCGATGCGCCCGCGGAGATTTCTGGCGCGGCCGTGGAGGCCCCGGAGTAGCCGTTGGAGGCATGGAAGAGCTCGCCGCGGTCGACGGAGCCCCCGCAGATGCAGTCGTGGGCGTCACCGCGGGATCCATAGCAGATGTGGCCGTGTTCATGTCGCCGGTGGGTGCGGGTGCGCGAGGATTCCCTCCGGTGTCCATCGTGGAGGAAGGTCTCACCAGAATGGAGCCGGAACCACCGATGGTGGATGCGTTCCGACGAAGAATCTCTCTCGTTCATGCGCTCCGGCGAGGAAGCTCTATTGCGTGTTTTGTCTCGGGGGGTTGAAGTGAGTGGGAATGGAAGAAGATGAAACATGGGGGGGCGGGTGGAATTTATAGGCCATTTTGCGCCGAGGTCAGTCGGAAGGCTAATTTAGCCGTTGGATGCATGCTGCGTGTCCTGCGGAAATTCCGGGATATCGCAAGGTGGCACATTGATGCCTGTCTCCTCGTTTCTCGCGCCAAAATCTTGGAGGGATTTGCTTTTCAGTCTTTGACCAAATAAAAACGGCGATGATGTAAGCATGATTTTTGCGCTTACGTCATGGATAATAGGTTCCTTCTAAGCGAAGCTTGCAAAGAAATGCAGGATTCCCCAAAAAGACGGCTTTGGCATGAAACTGTTTGGGAAAAGAAGATTCAAGACTTAAGGTCGTCTTTTTCTAGTTCATAGTTTTCAGGAAAAGACGAAGATGGGGGGTCTTAATTCTTCATGGGGGCTACTGTCGGATATATGCCAAATGGGGGTATATCCGGCATTGGCCGAAGGCCGGATTACCCGGATTGCCCATAGGTAATGGAACAAATTCCATTGGACGGCCCAGTAAGCCGATGCACAGGAAGATGGATTCTAGAAGAACCCGGATTACGACACAATACGTAATCAGGCTTGGAGAAGAAGTCGGACGTCTTACTTACCAAGAATAGAATATTTTCCTTAGGCTCCATGTTTTTCTTCCTGTAAACCCTAAGGCTGTATATATAAAACCGGACAGGAGTCGCCTCAGAGAAAAAAGAGACGGAAAATCTAGACTCACATTATACTTTGTATACTTCAGGCTTTAGCCTAATTTAGTGATATTGCAGGAATAGGGCGCTGCCATTGTTGCGACGTACCGAACCTGGGTAAACTTGTGTCCCCGCCTACGGCAACTTCCCTACGTTTCCACCCACGATCTACTCAAAGGCTTATGGCACCCTCTGCCACGAAATATACTACGAACACTCGACAACGACCTCTTGAGAAATCAATATCAAGGCTATATATGATACTTCAATTTTTAACCATATTAACATATTTACTAATTGGCATGCATATTTGTGATTTCTCTCTAGTGTCCTTCTTGGTATTTATTTCTAAAATTCCTTGAAATTTCCAATTTAGTAAGATTTCTTAGACTTATAGTAATTCTCTTGTAATGTGTTTTCCTCTCCCTAGTATTTGTGTTTTACATTTTAATCTTCCCACAAATAGGAAAACAGTTGTACTAATAAAAACTTTGAAACGGCAAATGGTTTCCAGAGTAAATGTGCATTTTTTCCATAATACAACTTCAAAATTTCTACACGTCCTACTTCATTCTCCATTTTATCCGAATTTTCATGTTTTAAAAACTTCCCTTCTCTTTCTGTTTTTCTTTTCCCTTTTTTTCTCTAAATTTGTTTTAAAATATACTTGAACCGAGGTAGTGACTAAGGCTGAAACTAAAAGTTTCAAGACTCAGGAGTCAATCTCTGCCCAAAAGCAGATTCAGATTTCAGATTGCCTACCCCGACCCCTTGTAGTATCTACTGTTCATCTACTTTTGGTATTTCCAATTGCTTGACATTGTCTCGCTCCAGTTGTTGATTGGCTACTGGATCACGTCGACGTTATAAAATAACAAAATCGTACGTCGGAATTACTCGTCGACGCAGAACATTTACTGTATTGGCGCGCAAGCTAATTGACTGAAACCTTGGTGGCCACAAACGATAACGTTGGCAGAACAAAAGGTACATACATGTGTTTTAAAAATGTTAGTCAAACGGAGGGTGGCTTTTGGTGTAACCAAAATTACGTAGCTTCCTTAGGTTATCATAGTCAAAAGGCATTTAAACTTGAAAGAAAAGGAAAGCGTATGCAATCGAAAACACTTCTGATTTTCAACCGCGGATTCTCTGACGAACTATATATCGCCGTGTGTCTGGTGGTCCTGAAGGAACCTTCTGTGATATGCACATGTCTGTACAACTGAATGCAAATGATAAACACAGCGAGAACAGTGATGACCAGGCCTTCGCGTTGGTACTTGGTACCATTTTCTAGGGGAATCTCAGGATCTCAGCGCACCAGCAACTCTAAAACCAAGAACAGATACAAAGATATGTATGCCCAGGACTAGACACACTAAATCAAGTGGATGTCCAATATATAAGTAGGAATGTTTAGCAGCTAATCCAAAGATGTGGCTAAGCGAATCCCAGTGGGAGATATGAGAGATCTCACTGCCAGTGAGATATCAATTGAATCAGAACGACTAATGAGGCATTACATGCATGGTCCCCATATTTTTGGTGGCATTGCCCCCCAAGATCCTATATCAAAGTTCGTGTAAGATTGTAAGTTGTCAAACTATGCCATGTGCATGTGTTATGCCAGCTGTCGTCTCCTGCGAAGTGGCATATATCTTTTCCGAAACAAAAACAAAAAAATCTAAAAATAACACAATGTGTTGCTGCAAGTTACAACCAGTCAAGAAAGATGACCTGGGACTCCTCCCCTATATAAACACACCAAATGCTATGAGACCAAGCACACTAAACAGAAACACTTCAAGACTCAAGACTGCAGAGAGCATGTCATATCCTGAAGAGAAATCCCTTGATTGTTCAATCAGGATGAGCAAGCCAAGGAGCCAATGCAAGCAGAGAGGAGGCATCAGCAGGGTGCTGAGAGAGCACAAGGCCAGGCTCTACATCATCCGGCGATGCGTCGTCATGCTGCTCTGCCACCACGACTAGATCAGTGATCGGTGCATTCAGTTCAAGTCCTAGACTCCAGTTTTGCCCTGGCTTCCATTTTTTTCAGGCTTCGGAGTTTGGGGCTTGACAAATACTTGATGTGTATTAGATTTTGAGACTTCTTTTTTTGCGAGAAAGCTTGACATTCTTGCTGTGTACTTGGTAGATCAGAAATGCAATATCTGGATATTACGTATCTGGAACCTTTTTTTTACTAGACCAGTTGATGTTATTGTGCTGGGGAACTGTGGAAGTGCAGTATCTTGGGTTACTTTCTTTCTGCTTGGGGAGTTTGCAACCACACTACACCAGTTCACGATGTGAAATCCGCCTGAAAATCCCGCGTCTGAACAGCCAGCGAACCAGAATATTGCTACCCATTTGCCAATGATTCTATGTGCCTCAATCAGACGACAACTTCATCCTGGATTCATGTGGCGTGTCCGACTGTCCGTGCATATAATATGGCCTTGACTCCTGGCCTTGTGATACCAGATTCTTGTCGATCTTATCAAACCGGTGTACCAGATGCATTTCTCGTCCTAGCTTGTCAGCTAGCCATGCATGGGAGGATGGCTGGAGTAGACTTTTATAGTTCAACTATTGTCAATTTGCATCCCACCTTGTTAAGGAATGCCTTTGATTGATTAAGTCGAAAAAAGCTCAACAATTTATAAAGAAAACCGGCCGAAAACCATACAACATAACGCACCACGCTGGCCCCAAGGTCGCGCCCCAACACGAGTGGACGGGCATATCGCTCTAACGACCAAAGCCAACACTAGAACCTCAACGCAACACAGCGGAGACAATCTCAATGCAACATGGTAAATGCGAACATCCCGAGACGCCACTCTTACATCCACGCCAGCCCCAAGGCCACGCTCCCACACGAGCCGACGACCAAGTCGCTCAAACGACCAAACCCGACACTCTAACACCTCGATGTAACACGACGGGGGTGATAACCCGGAGCCGCCGCTCCGACATCCACGTCGGCCCAGGGCCACGCACCACCTAGCCGAAGGCGCAAAAACCGCCGCCACCAACCACCAGATCACTCCTCAGGTCCCATCAGTCGGTAGAGCATCCAAGGCGAGGCCCCAAGAGGCAAGTGACGCCAGAGCGCCACCCTCACTCGATCCCGCTTGGGATCTGGGGTTTCCCCGGAGAACCCCGGCCGGAGAAGCGTGAGCATCGCCACGATGACACCTTCAAGAAGGACGTGACGCAGAGGGCGCGGCCGTCGTTGGCCCAGGTTGACAAAATGGGCAAGGATTTCGTCCGGCGGCGAGTCGCAAACACCGCAACCGCCCATCGAGGACAGACCAGACCGCCATCTGTAGGGTTTCGATGCAGAATAACAAAAAAAAATCTAACAACGATAATCAGTATAACCGAGACCTATTACTATGCAGATATAAAATAACGAAAGGAATCGGTGTTAATACCCTTGCAGACCGAAACGCGGGGATTACGCTCCCGTACAAGCGTTGCTAATGAAGACGACGTAGCCGACCTCAAATTCGTGTAGTCGTACCAGCGACAAGTGCCACGGAGGGCGGTGCCTTGTAGCTCTACACACGTACGACGTAGACGACGACTCTCGGACTCCGGTCCAGCGAAGCAGCGGAACTTGGAGATTTAGACCGAAGATCCAACGGCACGGATGTGTGCATATGGTGGAGAAAACCTCTACTCGTGTGCAGATCCAATGGAGAAACCACGGTTGAGAAGAGAAGGGAGAAAAACTGGATGCCTTTGGGAGGGGGCTCTCCTTATAAAGGGGGAGGGAGGCCAACCTCCTTGGGTTAGCCATGTGGGACTAATCCCACAGGGTTGGTTGGCCAAGGGAGGAGCCGTCGCCCCCTAGTGGGTCACATGAAGCCAGCCCACTCGGGAGGCTAGCTCCTCTCTCCTTTTTCCCCTATTGAGTCTCTTTTCCCTCTAAGTCCCATTTAAGGTGGGCTGCTCTTAAAAAATAAATAAAAATATATTTAATCATTATTTATCTTAATTAATATTAAATACATATTATTTAATTTCTGTAGCTCTGAAACACCCTTCATAGCCCTTTGATATCTATCAGATAAATCCCGAAACGATTTCGGCTCTCTTCTCTATTTTCTCTTTGGTGTCAAATCAAACCTAAACGTCGTCTACCCTCAAGTGTGATACCCTACGGTTCGGGATCACTCCAGACATGATCAAGACTCCTCTACGATCAATGAACAACATCGGAATATGGAAACCCATTATGGCCCAAGTGTGTTCCACGATTATCTTTGTCACTTGAACCTTAAATGTCGAGTCCCCGCTCCTTTTGCCTTGCGGTAATTAGTAAGCTTAGATCTCCGGTATCTCTATACCTAGTTCAATCTCGTTACCGATAAACACATTTACTCGTTCTCGTGGCATTGCATCCAAGTGACCTGGTCACGTGCTTGCAAGCTTCATTGATGCAATCTCACCGAGTGGGCCCAGAGTATCTATCTGTCACTCGGATTGGCAAATCAAGCTCTCGATGCATACGCCTCTACCAATCCCCTCGGAAACCTGATAGACACCTTTATGATCACCCTGTTATGGTGTGACGGTTGATGCAATCAAGGCAACCTCGTTGGCAGTGATTAAATATGATCTCGCGTCGAAGGTTTGGGTACTACTTTTTCATGTTATCATAATATTGAACTTTATGACTAGATCTCATTGTGATAATATATAGTGGGTGTGTTTCCATCACATCATTCATCCAATGATATGACTATATTGTCAATTGACATAAATGTCCATGATCAGGAAACATTGATCATCGGTTGCCCAATGGACTAATTAAATAGAGACTATTAGGGACCTGATTGTTTACATACCACACATATATTAATATTTCCGCTTAACACGGTTATAGCATGGTATAAAACTTTTTATGGAAATATATGAGTTATGATAATAAAACACCTTTATTATTTGCCTCTAGGGAATAACTCCAACAGTCTCCCACTTGCACTAGAGTTCAAATAATCTAGTATGCATTTGATCTAATCACCATTAGCCTCTTGGTGATTCGACTATATATGCGATGGTCGTGGGAAAGTTTTCATCAATGGATCTACCACATTGAGATCCGTACATATTTGCAAAAACTTTTTATGTCACCTAGTTTGACATCATTCTGTATCTTATGATAACGGTTGAAATATATGTTTCGGCGATGGAGTGAGACTTGAATCCTTCGCGTAGCTTGGGCCTTGAAAGTCTAAGAGATCTATCAAAGGGAACCGTGCATGCTCGCAAAAAACCCGGTCAGTCCAATCACACTTTCCACTTCTGAAGCAGCCATATACTCCTATACCACACATAAACAAACCCTAGTCTTGACTTTTACGACTAATTCATTGGATGTTTTTAATGACTACGTTTTCCTGGTCATGGACACTGTTTATGTCAACATCAATGAATAGCATATTGTTGGAAAGGAACAATGTTCCCTAAGTAGATTGATATTCTAAGAGATTCCACTAAGACATCTTTGCCCTTAGAATCATATCACAGCACGGTTATATTACAATGCATCCTTTGACCATGAGGTTATAGAGATTATATATTCTGGAGGTTTTACTTTGGTGCTATCAAAAGTCACACCGTAAAATAGATGAACATAAAGGTAGCTACTTGGTAATTTCAAAGGGTATATTACCTCGATGTTCTCACATGGGAATTACTCTTCCGAAAATAGAGGGATACATACTTGTGCCCACTCGCTATTCTTGATATCCATAAGTTCTGCAGACAATGCATGATGATGATACATCATGTGGTATATCATAATACAGTAACTATAAAAAGGAAACTTATCAGATAACGAGACGAGACAAAGGTTTCAATGAACCTCAGAGATTGTTTCACAGGAAATACATGAAACAATAGTCTCGGGTATGTTCGGTATCGTGAGTAATGGAAGATTTGTATAATAACCAACAGGTTTGGTAGTTTATTCATTTAGTATGTGGGAGTCAATATGGGTGTCCATGTACCCGCTATTGATTATTGAAAAGGAAAGAGTTTCTTGTTTCATGTCCATGCACTATTGAACCTATAGGGGAAACACACTTAAGTTTGGGCTTATTTTTGTTAGATGTATGCCCAAAAGGAACTAATATTTATACATATGTTTCATAATTATGATTCATATTACTATGCTATAACTGATGTGGTTCCTGAATATGAGATTCAGAGAAAATTCACGCTCACGTGTAGAAACATGAACACATAAACAAACCCTAGTCTTACCTTTTACGACTAATTCATTGGATGTCTGATGACTATATTTTCCTGGTCATGGACATTTTTTTTGTCAACATCAATGAATATCATATTTCTGAAGGGAACAATATGGCTAGGTATTACCTAAGTAGATTGATATGCTAAGGGATTATACTAAGACATCTTTGTCCTTAGAATCATATCACAACACGGTTATATCATAATACATCCTTTGACCATGAGGTTATCTTGATAATATATTCTGGAGGTTTTACTTTGGTGCTATCAAGAGTCACACCGTAAACCGAGTGAACATAAAGGTAGTTAATGGGTAAATCTAAAGGAGGATGTTATCTCGATGTTCTGAGATGGGAATTACTCCTCCGTAAAAAGAGAGATACATACCTCGGCGCACTCGGTATTCTTGATATCCATAAGTTCTGCAGAAAATGCATGATGATGATACATCATGTGGGATATCATAATATGGTAACAAGATATAGGAAACTTACCGGATAACAATACGAGACAAAGATATTTGTGAACCAGATATTATTTCACACGCAATAGCGGAATCAGTAAACTCGGGTAAGTTCAGTATCGTGAGTAATGGAAGATTTGTATAATAACCAACAAGTTTAGAACTTCATTCGTTTAGTATGTGGGAGTCAATATGGGTGTCCACGGCCCCGCAATTGATTATTGAAAAGGAAAGAATTTCCAGTTTCATGTCCACACACTATCGAACCTGTAGGGGAAACACACTTATGTTTGGGCTTGTTTTTGTGTATATTAGAAGGTCCAGATCAACTAGGAGTATCACCAGAATAGTGTTTCTGCGTGATAGATATATTTTATATATCAGAGAGAAATTATAACGAGGGCATGAGATATCCCGGAGTGATAGAAACAATTTCTATTACCACCAGAATTTATTCCAAAGTTAATATGAAAGAGAAATAGAGGTTGCACGCTTTATGGAACAAATGCATGGGGTATGAGATGTCCCGGGATGTTGGAAATGTATTTCTGACATTTTTAGATAATATCGATGATTTTATCTATAGGGGTAACGGGGTTCCGGAAGAGTCCCGGGGGACTTTCCTTATATGAAAGAAGTGCCGGAGGGGGGGGGGAGTTCCCCCTATTGGCAAAACCTAATTTTAGGGAATGCCAAGTGGGGCCCATGGTCGCACAGAGTGCACAAGGTTTCCATAGTATTTTTTCCTGAATTTATTTGAGAAATAAATGAAAGGGAAAAAAAAGAAAAATGTGCAGGTGGGATTGGACCCGATTCCGCCAAGGAGGTGTTGTGCGGCCAAGCCTAGGAGGGGGAACTGACCCCCCCTATGGCAGGTGCCCTCCTTGACCCACTATATAATCCCCACCCCTCCTCCTCTTTGGAGACAACACAATTGAACCTGTTGGCATCTCTCTCTTTCTCTAGAAGAATTAGAGGACTAATTAGAGCACTTCTATTTGATTAGAGATCTCTCTAATAATTAGAAGAACTAATTAGAACTTCTAATTAGAGCACTTATAATAGGATTCGAACCTCTCTAATAATTAGAAAGACTAATTAGAGCCCTTCTAATTGGTTTAGAGATCTTCTAATAAGGATGAGAGAGATATCCTATAATTGGATTAGAGCTTCATCTAATAGAATTAGAGCTTCTTCTAATTAGGATGAGGTGATCCTCTCCTGATTAGAGCTAGCTTCTAATTACCCTTTCTCTCTATCATGTGTTTTGAGCTCCACCTTCATATACACCTGCAACGCCAAGTATTGGACGACAAAGTGCTGCAAAATTTTCCCCGACGTATGTGTGCATATTCTTAGAGCGGTAACATGTGAGACCCTAAGTCTACTGGATCATGGTGCTGGATACGGGGAGTCGGCAACATCCTCACCGACAGGCTTGTGCATGAGGATCTTCTATAGGCTTCATCGACATCGACATCGACACCTCTTCCGCTTCAATAGTGTTTGGTACATGATCTCGAAACTAGATCTTGGAGTTTATAGTCACTTCTATTTGCATAGGAAGATCTTGGCGGTTGCGTAGTAGTTTGGAAAAAAAATCCTGTTGCGCAACCCAGCTGTGGTATCAGAGCGGTTTGTGCATATGTACAAGATTTGATCTAGAGCACCAGAGTGTGCGGGTATTGCATAAGTATGTGCAAGTACGTTGGAAAGTTCTCCAACATTCAGATTATTTATAATTTCTTCCCAATAAGCTTTGTTGTTTTGCTTTCGATGGCATATCAAGATTTTTACAAACTTCTGGAAATCCTAGGACGCTCAAGTTGCCCCTAGAATATCTCGGTTGATCCAAAGAAGTGCTTCAATAGCTTTTTTCGTAAATAGCATTGTGGAAGGGGCATGTGGATTGGATCCAAACGGAGGTCATGGTTATGAATAAGTTTAGATTGAGGCTCTAGATGTTTTCGTAATGTCCGTGTTTCAATCACCTTGCAATGTCAATCTAGCAATGTGAATAATCATGCTTATGGAAGCATGGGTTACTTAACAGTTCGTTTCGTAGATCATACAGCCATGCTAAAAGATGCAAAAAAAAACGTTAGGGATGTCTAACTATGTTTTGCAAGAAACATGATGTGTTATAGTCTCAAAATTTATAATTTTGAGATGATTTACCTAACACTGTTTTGTAGCTAGCAAACCATACTAAACCCGATCATGGTGATGATGGGAAAGGAGAAGGATTTCACTTTTCATGAACCTCGACATGGCACCGCCAACGCAGGATCCGTTGGAGATGAAGCAGGACTATACTACATCACTAGTTTTTACTTGTGCATGTTTTATTTCTGTCCCTTTGATTGCTCAGTATACGTGATTATTAGGGTGATTCCTCATAAAATATCAAGGTATATCGTGTTGTTCCAATTGTAGCACCGTCAAACCAATTGGGGCTCGCGTTCATCACTTGTATCCAAGGGCCGGCGTGTTCTTACGATTGGGAGGCGGGCATCAAGCTGATCCATGTTGATCACTTGTATCCAAGGGTCAGCATGACATCACTTGATGCAGCAGAATCAGTTGATTGTTTTGACGCTCGAGCATGATAGTCATGAGCTCGGAGCACATCCACCAAAAGGTGAAGCGCAAATCATGTGGTAGTGGTTGGCAAGTTGGCCTACCCATTGAGCTCATAATCTTGAGATGTATCCATCCTTGGTTATAAGTTGAGCGTGGATTCTGTAATACATTAAATTATGATCACGAGGAATATTAGATTTAGTGGGAGCACATAGTTAATTTAACAAGTGATTGGAAAATAATTATGAACATGTCTAAGTGAACTATTGAATTGTTGTAGATCCATGGCTCGTAACGCACCCGCTATTAACCCCGGTCCACTACTTGAGAAGAAACCACTTGCTGCCAATGGAAGTAACTATGCAGATTCGGTCTGTGCCCTGAGAATTGTTCTCAGGGGTATCAAGAAAGAGTATGTCCTTTATGCTCCTCTTCCATAGGATATCGATGACGACGCTTATGATGCAGAAAAGGATGCACACACCTTGATGAGTGATGACGAAATAGTTGTTCAATGTCTCGTGATGACATGTATGGATCCTGAGTTGCAGAAACGATTTGATCGTATGTCCGTGTATGACATGATCATTGCACTCATGACCATGGACCAAACACAAGCAAAGATTGAGCATTATGAAACAACGAAGGCTTTGTGGCCATGTCACATGGCAGGAGGAAGCTCAGTGAGCGAGCATGTAATCAAGATATTTGGTTATGGGACGAGGCTTCATGCTTCAAAATTTCCAATCTCGACTGAGCTAAGTACAGATTTGATATTGGCTTCACTCCCTCCGTCTTACAACGGTTTCATCATGAATTACAACATGAATGGGATGGAAAAAACACCAAATGAGCTCCTTGCTATGCTGAAAATTGTTGAGGCTGGTGTGAGGAGGGAAAACAATCAAGTATTGATGGTTTCCCAAACTACACCATTCAAGAAGAAAAAGAACAGAAAAGGGCAAAAATTCTAAGGAACACAATAAGCCCAAGTTTTCTGCACAAAATAAGTCTGAATGCTTTTTCTGCAAAAAGAAAGGGCATTGGAAGAGGAACTCAAAAGCTACCTAGGAAAAAACGGATAAATTTACCAAAGGTGATAAAGGTATAAAAGTTATACCTGAATGATATTTTTCTTTTTTACTAGTATCTCCGGCGTATCGATTGCTAAAAATATTTTATGCATTCAATATAGGACCTGCGGAAAGTAAGGGGACAGAAGAATAAAAGGTGTTGTTGAGAGTCAAGCTAGGCGCATAAAGGATCATCTAAGAATGAAGGCATGTCCAATTTTATTTTTTATAATTCGAAAGATTTATGGGGACCCCGACTAGTAGTCCAAGACCTCCAATATGCATACACACACGATCCCGGATCAAACAGCCGTGAGCAACATATTTAGAGCTGGTGGTTTAGAGTACAACATCCATTACACAAATTCACAAGTCTTACAAAAGGTCACACGACCAAATCTTAGATAACCGCCAGGCAGGGCAGACAACACACACACGTAGTAGCGAAAGCAAAACATAGCGTAGTAGAACCCATGTCAAGCATTAACACCACAAGTTGTTGACTGGGTGACGTGCATAATTCACAGAGTCGTCATAGTACTCATCTGTGAAGTGATCTTCCTGAGGCTGCTCTTCGAAGTCTGACCAGGGAAATAGCCAGGGACGAAACCAATGTGAGTATATTTGAATGTACTCGCAAGTCACCCGAAATGAAATCTAAAGGATGAAAGTATGCCAAGTGTATGTTGGAGGGCTATACTTAGGGTTTATCTAACCATGGTGAATAGAAGACCCATCCTGGTTGCACAAGTTCTAGATCTTTGCTGAAGAAGATACTTCAAAAGATAAATAATGTTTCTCTTGTAGATATCGCTTATCCACAACGTTGTAGTAAAGAACAATTACCAAAAAGGGAGTGTTCTTTGTAAAACTTCTTGGTACAACAAGTGTCCTTCAAGATGAGGATCATCCGGTACCTTCCAGGTACATAACTCCATTTCCAAGTACCTCCCAGGTACTTCACCACTTTCACATCTCCTTTTAAGAAAGCATCGACACAATACTAGCAACATGGCTATTCAACTGTCCATATCTGAGGATGCGGCTATTTTGAATAGATTTACTCTAAAGAGGTGTACACATTCCACAAGATCCAGTACATTCGCCATGAACAACCATGAAATGTCTGCGACAGTATACGAACATCAGATAACTGGTCCTAACCATCAACTATGTCTATGATGGTAAATGACTAGCTCCTCAACTGGATTTATTCTCCCCGGCACCAAGTGAGTCAGCTGTATTGATCCGGTTTCCCCTGAAAACACTCTGCCGTGGCAGGAGACCCAACTGTTGCAACCAAGGGAAAATCAATCCCACCCTATGTATGTCCCACTTCACTCTCCTGGCGACAATTTGGTTCAGGGGACCCAACTGTTGCAGCCGAGGGAAAATTAATCCCACACTTTGTTAGTCCCGGTTCAATGGACTAACACATACAAGTATCAAGATAGACCTCGTTTCCATTTTGAGGTAATGTGGCAGTACAGCTTTGGTTGTCCGGCGAAGACAAGGGTATGTGTCATATTTAGAAAAATACTTTCGAAAACACTTTCTCTTCACCTCCCTGTGGACAATGTCCCACCTTTCCACTAGGGTTTAATAAAACATTTGATTTTCCAAAAAATAACATTTTAAAGTTGTCCACTAGGGGACTTAGGATTTTAAGTAAAAGTGGTAGATAGAAATATATAGTGGCTAAGGGCTTGGTAACACCAAGATTTAACTAGTGGCAATAATCTTAAAAGAGTAGTAGTATAACTAGTAGTAACACACATTTGGAAAAATAGTTTTGGAACAAGTTTTGAAAAACTTCAGAAGTAAGCAATTCATGATAGATAATGATAAGTAAAACAACAACAGACATTTAGAATGGCCTGCCTTGGTATTGATCTTGTCCCTGGTCTTGAAATAAACAAGAGTGACAATAAACCTCCTCGGGAACAATATCACCTTCTTCGTTATCTAAAGTCGTAAAAATAAAAATAAAAATAAAAACACACAATCAGAACCAAACAAAGGCAGACACTTGCTACTAAAGTAATCATACAACAAGCATTTCACAAAATAACCACACTCCAAATATTAATACTTGACGTACACACAATCAAGTGAACATGCATTCCTAAAAGCACTAGAATACACTAGAAAAGGAACTAGTGATCCTCTATTAATTTTCATGAGTTCAGTGGGTGTGCCACTCTCATCTGATGACATAACAAACCTAAATGAGCCAAGTAAAGCAATAGCAGGCATCACCACAAGTCCTAATTAGAACATGATTTTCTAAAAACAAAAGAAATACCAAGGTAACATGGCATACTAACAGTAGCAAAGTTATATAAATAAAACAATGACATAACACAAGTAATAATAGCAACAAAATGAATAAAAACTATAAAAGATTAAACTAGAAAACATGCATAGATACATGAAAACAAACATAATCATGGAAATACTTCAAACAAGAATTATTCTAACATGCTATCAATACTAAATAACAACATAATAACAGGGAATGCACAACCTATACATGCTAGTATTCACAAAAACAATAATTAAAACAATAAACAATATTAATTAAACAATAGACAAAAATGGCAGAAAAGACTCTAAAGTTGCAATGCATGTAAAAAATAATCTAGGACTCCTAAAATCATGCCAAGCTAGTATTAGGTAGTCCTAAGCATAAAGAATGTCACACAATTGGATTTATCCCAAAAATCATTATAGAAAAATTCATAAAAAACATTTAAGGGCTCTCTGGTCATTTACCAAATTACATGCCACTTAAAATAGGGAGATCAAGTGCATGCAAGGCCAAGTGTTACAGTTAGGTATCATCTAGATCTATCGAGAGAAATTAACCTCATAGAATTTGGATCCTTAAAATTAAAGTTATGATCAAAAGATGTTTTCAGATAGGGTGCACTTGTCATTTTCCCTAGGGTTCATAAAAGGAGAAAATCCAGATCTACCACTTTCATGTGATTAAGAAAACATGCATGTGTTAATGTGATTCTTGGCAAGGTTAAATTTTAGAACTAGGAATTTTATTTGGATAAAAACCAAAGGGCTATTTTTCTGCTTCATAGAAAAATAAATAAAATAAAGAAAACAATATTTCGTGGGCTGGATTTGCGGGAACTGGGCCGCGCAGAGGCCATTTTGGCCCACGGGAACACGCGGGTTGTGCTGTGCGGGAGAGTCCACGTTCAAGAGGGGCCGTGGGATCTGGATCAAATGGATGTGAGCCATCGTCCTCCTCGCGACTCGCTCGATCACGCCGGCGAGAGAAGATGGCCCAGGAGGTCACAAAGGCCCACCTAGGGCGTTGACAGTCGATGGAGAGGCTCGGTGATGGTGGAGGGTGGTTGTGGCAGAGCAGAGGAAGTTGCAGGAGCTGCAACGGCGCCGGACCACGTCGTTTTTGTGGCGGTAGCCCGGGGTCATGTCATGCACGACAGTGATGATCCTGCAAGGAAACGACTACACCGTCATGTCAGGGAGTTGTGCCTGAGAATGGGGATGATAAAGAGAAATAAATGATGGTGAGGAAATGTCGGTGATGAGCTCCACCTATTTTTCTCTCTATGTCGATCTCCGGCGAGTTTTCTCGCCGTGGTAGGTTTACAGAGAGAAATACGAGAGCTAGGTTCTCTCGAGGTGAGTGAGAAGGGGTGAGAATCAAGTGTTGGTGCAAGAGAAAACAAGGCGGGGTTTATATATCGGGCGTCTATGTGCTCCTTCATCTCGAGCTCATCGGGTGGACGTGGAGGCGATGCCAGGAGACATCGGCAATTTGATCATGCATGTTCAGCTCGCCGGGGATGTGCACAAGGTGACAGCTCCACAGGGAGAAGAGGACAACGGCGGTCAAGGGCGGTTTGTGCTTGAGAGGCTCACAGCACGACCCCAATGCCACCTCACCTTGGCATCATCCTATCTTCCTCCCTGGTTCACCTTCGAGTGATCAAAGGCTAGGGTTTCAAGAGTGCAACTCAGTGAGTGCAAATGACATGGTCATCTTTTTCAGTTTGAACGAGAGACATGAATTTGAATGAGTTTAAAATCTATTTAATTAACAGTTTCAGAAAGTTTAGTTATAAAGACTTAGAAAATTTTCCTAGGTCTAGAGTTTCTGTTAAAAACAACAATAAGTTTGGACTAGAAGGAAATATCAAATGGATTCCAAATTTGATAATTAAAATTGGAGATTGTAGATCATGCCATCTACTTTCATAAAGACATTTTTAATAATTTTTAGAAAATGCCAAAGGCAGTGATAAGAAGAGAGAAAAAGGGCATGTTTTCTGTTTTCCTATTTTCTGTTTTATCAACATGGCAAGAAAACAGAGTTGAAAACTAGTCTTAAGCTATCACAAAGATTAATACTAGGGCATGGATGACTAGTCCATACCACAAGGTTGGATGGCATACAAAAATAACAATCATTGGAATTGGATAACATCATAATTGGAATGGTTCAAAAGTGCAAGAAATAACAAGAATAAAGAGAAAGATTTAGTCATGTTTCTTAGGGAATTTTCCATACAATAAAATCATGACTAAGATTAATTGATAAGAACATGAGAGATTTGATATTAGGACAATGGAATAATAGAGATAACAACATTTCCAAGTCTCATATTGGATGTGGATTAGAGATTACACATGGACCAAATATCCAGATGATTACAAGATCAAGAGAAAAGTTTTGTTGGTCCTAAATTTTGTGTATTCTCTCTTTACAACATGTTACTCCAAGATGAGGATGTGACATTCCTTACCCCCTTAAAATAATCCCGTCCCGAGATTCATGGGTTTAATCATAAAAGAAATTAGGAAACTCTTTCTTGATATAATCTTCACGCTACCAGGTAGCTTTTTCCTCATAGTTATTGATCCACTGAATCTTGAGGGATATTATTGCACGCTTCCTGGTCACACGAATATTCTTCTCGAGAACACGGAGTGGTCTGTCATGATAGGTCAAGTCTTGGTATAGGTCGATGGTACTGAAATCAATGTCATTATAGATGAGATTCTTCTTAGGTACTTGAAGACATTTTTGAAGTAACATCACATGGAAGACGTCATGGAACTCAGACAATTCAACCGATAATTCATGTTGAAAGAGACTTCGCCACGACGGGCTAGGATCTTGAAAGGGCCAATATATCGAGGCGCAAGCTTCCCTTTGTCATGGAAATGCTACATCCCTTTGAGTGGTGTGACACGAAGATACGCAAAATCTCCAACACGGAAAGAGACTTCACGATGCTTTGTGTCAGCATAACTCTTCTGGCGAGATTGAGCTGCCTTGAGTCGATTATGAATAAGTTGCACTTTCTCTTCTATGGAACGTAGGGTGTCTACACCAAATATCTGACTATCGCCAGACTTCGACCAGTTCAGGGGTGTACGACAAGGCTTCAAAAGGTGCCATTTGCAAGCTAGCTTGATATCTATTGTTGTAAGAAAACTATGCAAAGGGTAGACAGTCTCCCCATTTGGCACCATAAGACAGGACATAAGCACAGAGCATGTCCTCCAAAATTTGGTTAACACGCTCGGTTTTTCCTCTTGTTTGCGGATGATAGGTAGTGCTGAAAGACAACTTGGTACCAAGGGATTCGTGCAACTTCTTCCAGAATCGAGGGGTGAACTGAGTACCACGATCAGACATGATCCTCTCGGGAACTCCATGTAAGCTGACAATCCGAGAAATATAAAGATCAGCAAGCTGGTCTCTACGATGAGTAGTCCGGACTGGAATAAAGTGAGAAACTTTGCTCAGCCTGTCCACAACAACCCATATAACATCATGTCCTCGGTTAGACCTTGGAAGTCCAGTAATAAAATGCATTCCGACTTCATCCCACTTCCACTTGGGAACTTGGAGTGGTTGTAGCAATCCCGCAGGACACTGGTGTTCAGCCTTCACACGCTGACATATGTCACACTTGGCTATGAACAAAGCGATATCTCGCTTCATTCTATGCCACTTGAATCTTTCCTTGAGATCCAGATATATCTTGGTCCCTCTTGGGTGAATGGAATAGGGAGTATCATGAGCCTCAGACAGAATGGTCTGTTTGAGCATAGACTCTGAAGGAACGCAGATGCGACCTGTAACATCCCATTTTTTGCTACAATGGGGTGTGTGGTGTTGTGTTCATCTCATACATGCATGAAACAACAATTTAAATCATGTTTGAAACAATTTAAATGGTGGAATTTAAATGGTTTGAGAAAATCTCACAAATAGTACTTCTTTTGGTCTTCAAAATATTGTATTGAAAAATATTTCAAACACACCAAAGCAAAACATGGTTCGGTCGGAAATTCTATGAGCTTTCCAAAAATGGTTTTTGCCAATTTTTATTTTTGCAAAAAGGCCCTCAAATCAATGGTTTCTGTTCTGTTTTTAATGGAAAAGGACCTCTTTGTGTTTTCCAAAATTTCCAGGGGGTTTTGTGAAAATTGGTCTTCTTCAACCTTTGACAGTAGGATGTACCTGCGTGTCCAACCCCCCTGACGCCACCTCCTGCTCGTGTGGGTGCTTCTCTCTTTGAGTGGATAGGGGCAAGGAGATGCCGTGGACTCCTCTCTCTCTCCCTCTCGCAGCACCTCACTCCCTCCTCTCTCTGTATCCCTCCCGAGAACCGAACCCTAGCTCCCTCTACCGCTGGTCGTCGTCGCCGTTCCGGCCACTCCCAAGCGCACTCGAGCCCTCCTTCCTCACCGTGGTGTCCTCCTCTACCTCCTTGAGAAGAAAACGGGAGCTGGGACGACCGGAATCGCCCGATTCGGCGTCGTCGTTTCCACGGCCGGCAGATGGCCGCCGTACTCGATGCGGCCGTTCCCGACCCCGCCTCTTCACTCCGGTAGTCCACACATGCTCATGGTGACCTTCTCTGCACGCCAGTGCCCTCGCCTAGCCCCCTATCCCTCTCCAGATCCCTGTACACGTGCCCCGCCGGCCGCCGCCACGCCATGGACGCCGGCGAGCTTTTCCGGTGACCATTTGGTCACCCTGCACCACCTACACGTTCCCCTCAAGCTGCTGCACCTTCCCATAGCCTTTAATTTGAGAATCATTGACGAATTTGATCGAATTTGGAGTGCATCCGTGAGGTTCAGAGGAGGGTGATGTCACAGTGACATCATGATGATGTCATAACCCCCTCTGTTTAATATTTCGAGGAATTCCAGAAAATAGTTTATTTTGTAAATTGAATAACTATTCAAATGTTACTCAGAAAAATAAAGTAAAAGTATGGTTTTGTTCAGAAAATTATTATCTACCCAAATATGTCATTTTCAATCATGTTTGAGAAGGTTAATTTTTTAACATTTTTTATGTTATTTAATTCTTTGAAAAATAGAAAAATAAGTTTTTATTCACTAAAATTAGAAAATTAAAAGTTATACCAAATTGCTCAAAATGACAAATGTAACCTAGGTATGATGTTTTCAAACCCATTTGATCAATTTAAATTGCACTCACTTTTATAATCACCCGAATCGCCCTCCGGGGTCTATTCCGGGCTAAGTTCAGTAAAAATACCCAATTGACATACGAACCCTAGAAACCCAACGGACATGTTTAGGGCTTTAATTCAGTGCATTAACCTGCTCATACATACATATTGCGCATTGCATCGATGCCATGTGTTGATTGTTATTCTTCTTTTCGGTGTTGTTTCCCCCCTCGGTAGAACGTGACTCCGAAGAGAAGGCCAGCAGTCCAATGGTGAATACTTGATCTTAATCGACAAGTCAAGCACTTATTCCTGAAGAATTTATCTGGTTTTCTTATAACCAAGGCAAGCGTAACCTCTTATATGCTCATATACGTTTTCCAACCACATTTGATCTCGTACTTTGCATTCATTTCCAAAGTATTTGATGCTAGTAGACATACTTCACCTATATGCTGCATTGCCTCAACATCCTGATCCACTACTCCTAGCCGCCATAGAATTGCTTGTGCGCATCGCCAGAGCCACATATCTGCTTCGCTTAGTCATACATGTTTGTTTACCTCTGCTCCATCCGGTTGATGAATCAGAACTGCGATAACCTAGTATGATATGATGACGTGTTGAGATGAGCATTGTGTGGTCAACCTGAATAAGGCGAGGACGGGAGGCCACTTGGGAAGTGCTTCTTGTCCTGTACTTGCCAACCCTAGGATTAAGATCTCGCCGCGGAAACCAAGACTGAGCGTGCAACCACACGCGCGAGCCAATGAACCTTGCTCGACTAACTAACTTGTTTGGCCACATCCATGAGTCATGTAGTTTGCTATTTCCATCTGCGTGTGAGTCAGAAAATGATTTGGATAAAAACTAGGGCGTGACCGGGACAAGTGATGGATGTACACGGATCTTGATCCCGACTCACTGAACAGGTGCCGTTAGGAGGTGGCCAACTCCATGTTGACGGGGTGGCCCTGTTTGGGTTGACTCATGGATAGGGTCGAGCAAGGTAAAGGTCAGAGCCAGCCACCCTCTGCCGCGCTCCATGGAAGAGAGTACATGTGGCGCTAAGAGTCAGAGGGTACGTGTGGGTAAAGTGTACCACCCTGCAGGGATAAATCTTTCGGAAAGTCGTGTCCATGGTTAAGGACGACTTGGTGAATGTCATGTGGCCACAGATAACTTGAACGTGACGTAAAAGATGTTGACAATGCATGGAGGCAATAGATCAAGGGTGCCTCCTCGGAAATGTCGAGAGGGGTGATCCTTGTAGCATGTGAGATGCTGGGAAATGATGTTGGTGGATGAAAGATGATGATATCAGTAGCTGAGTAGCTTTCTCACCTGTTTTCAAAATATTCCTTGAGACGTGCTATTCCTCCTCGATTTGGAAAAAAACAAAGATTGCTTTACGCGAATCAGCCTTCATAAAACTATTTCTGAAGATAGCAGATATATAATAGGTTAACTAAGTCTTGTTGAGTACCTCCCGTACTCAGGTTTGCTTAATTTTGGTTCAGGTGGAGTTCGTCATTTCGGTGGTGATTCAACATGGACATCGACGAGTAGTTCAGGGTTCCCATGTAGCAGCCTGGAATCTATGGGCTGGGACGTCGCCTTATGTTGCGGCCTCTTAGGCCTTTTTGGTTCTAGTTGGTTAGCAACATAATTTGCTTTCCATTGTCTGATGTAATGTTGGGTCGTGTGACCTCTGTTTGTAAGCTATACTCTAGTAACACCTTCTTAATAAAGCTTCATGTCTAGAGTGTTGCTTTGATCGGTTGTTGGTTTCGAGCTCATTGATATACAGTTTTGGCTATGCCTGCATAGTTGTCGCAGACGAGGGGTTGTGGAGCCGATGATCCATGTCCGAGCCCGCCTGCCGATGTGATTCGGCCTGGGGCGAGGTAACCCCAGTAACCCTCGATTGTTGTTGCACTTTCTGGACACATAGCATATATGTATAGCTGTGGTCCCGTTTCCTTCAGTTTCATTCGGTTCGTGGACGCTTTGATATGCATAGTTGGTTATGACTAGCATGGGTACAAGGAGTAGTAGACTGGGGATCCGGACTACGTGCCGATGAATCCAGTCTGCCTGTCGTTGTTTGTTGTGGCCGGGGCTGGTAACCCTGAAGCCCTTGTGAGTTCATGGCTAGGAGCACATAACAGTATGTATATCTCTGGGTCCGGGGTCGTGACAAGTCATGGTATCAGAGCAGGGCTGCATGTAGGAAAACCTTACTGCTTGGTCGATGTTGAGTCTAGTGATTGTGAAAACTACTTTGAAACCACAAATGATTGTGAAAAACCTTCTTAGGATTCTTTTTACTCCTTATTTGGTATCGCTCTAACTCTCGGTCTCCTTACCTGTTTTGATTTAAAAAGGTTTTGCTATCTCTTCTAGTCATTCAAAACTTAGGTGCCTTCTTTGGCAAGGATGTCTGTTACCCAAGTTGACCTAGTGCTTAGTTTCTGGAGTCGTGTGTGTTCCATACTCCGTTATCTCTTAAACTGGGAGATTTTCCTTTCCATCCTAATACCTCAGAGTTGTGTGGGTTCTACATACTCCTGTTCTAAAGTCTCAAAATCCTGAACCTCGAGATTTCCTTTTCATCTCGAATGTATTCGTTATCCTCCGTTCAAATTCTTCCGGAGTTATGTGTGTCTTTTGAAAGACATTCTGTGATTGCTATTCATAGTGCCCTTCAAGGCACTCCGATAGTAGTTACTCCTTTCTTTTGGTTTTTAACCATGGACTTGAACCAAAGGTCCCGGAATGTGCTGAATTGTGGTGGGTTGAACCATGTGGTTTCATAACCATGTGATGCTCACTCTATCAGTACAGGATGCTGACCTTTAACCCAAGTTATGTTTCGTTGAATCCTGAGGAATCTGTTTTACCTAAGGGTGGTTAGGAAATTCCAACTCTCATAGCCGTAGGCTTTCCTTTGGAACCAAAAAGGGATCACAACAAGAGTGTTATTTATGATTCCCATATCCTTGTTCTTGACTCTACTATACCTCTCGTCTTAGCATGGGTTATACAAATGAGTATGACTTTGTGCATCCAACGTGATCTCGGGATTTGCCAAGAGCACGTTCCTATTCTTTGCTTGCTTCCAAACCTCATCTGTTTGAAATACAAGTTGCATATGTGTGTTGGATTCTTCCAATGCATTTGCTCTTGTGATCCGTCAGAACGTTCCACCTTGGAATGTCAGGAGAAACAAACTCCAGTACCTTGATCATCTCCAGGACCAGGTCAAAGTTTTGTAATCCGCACATTGAAGAAGTTTTATCAGCTTTTGTTTTGGTCTACCTTCGAGTATCACACTCTTTCATATCACGAGACTGGGTTAAGTTTCATGGCCTTATTGATGAAGTGATGCTCTTACCGTCTTCACTCCCCCTTCATCCAAGATTGAATGCTTGAGTATGATGGGTTTATACATTGACATGTGTATCAGGTACTCCTAGCAATTCTTATTGCTTCGAAAAACCTAAGAAACATCTGTATCCTTCTTAGCACTATTGGTTACCCGGTCTCAACTTAAAGTTGACTGTGTTACCAAGTCCGTTCATTCTGGTGCACATTCTTGGTCAAAGAGTTGGGTCCATGACGAAGCTCTCATGTTCATATCGGTTGCTTTGAAAAGCAAGAATTCCTTTCGAACTTCGAGACATACCGGTAGGTTGTGATGTTCTGGTTGTCTTTCTAGAAGTACCACCAGGTATTACCTGACCGTGATGTCTAAACCAGGAGTAGTTTGAACTACTCCTTTCCCCAAGGAACTCTGCTGGATATCCCGGACTAGTTGTTTGAGCTTAAACAACAACTTGGAGAGTTGAAAGGCAAAAGCTCCGCCTAACTTGATCCTCAGTTAAGGGATGTCTAGTTTCTTCTGTGTTGAAGCATGATAGTATCTATTTTTCGTAAATGCTATCACTCTACCTCTTGATTTGATTTGGGCTATCTTCAAATCAAGATCAGATTCAAGGACTACCTTGATGGTACACCTTCATGTCCTTTAAGCTGACCAATATTTTGCCTTGTTCATATATCATGTGAATCCCTCCTCTTGGAGTATCTTGATAAGGTGTTGTTGAGCTCATCTACGACATTCTTGTTTTCTCCAAGTTGCAAGAGGTTCATGCTGAGCAAATGGCAACAATGTTGGAAACTTTTGAGAACCATCTTTGTGTCATCACAAAGTTTGTGCTCTAGATGTTCGAAGAACTTTTCTCTGGTCCATGTGATTATGGTGAAAGTTGTCGCCGTGGATCTGAGCATAGTTTCCTTGTTCCTTCGGGAATAATTCCAAGTCGTTCATGTATGTGTGGACTATTCTTGATATGGTGGATTGTTACCTCCATTTACTTGAAGAAGTTTGTGTCCACACTAAGCCACTGACTGATCGTTCGTTAAAAGAGAAGAAGTTCAGAAGAACTTCGTTATCTCGGTAATCTTCCCAACAAGGACTCCGATGAGTTTCGTTGCAAGTAAACCATGTAGGTGCAACCGTCTTTCACAAGTTGCTAATTCATGAGTTCTGTAATCCCACTCATCCTCTTGAGCTTGACATCATAGTCCATATCTTGAGAATCCAGTAAATGTATCTCGTTGGTAACCGGTGCAATCTCTTCGCTCAAACATACCGAGCCTGAGCTATAGATCCACTAACCAGAGCTGAATCTCAAGCAACATTGATGGTTGGTGTTTTCCTCAAGGGTAGTGAATTAGGTCTTTCCAGAATCCGGCATGGTTGATGATATGGTTGACACAATTAGCCGGAAGGCCTAATGTCATATCTCTTTGAATCCGTAAGAGCGGCCACTTTCCGTGAGAATTCTTGTGTGGCTCGTTCTCAACAAGTTTTCCCTCTCTGTTTTTCCAAACCGGAGTTTTACTTTCACTTGATGACCTATAGAAGGCTTGTCGTGAGCCTGCTGTCGGTATTTAGAACATCAAGGATAACCTGGAAGTTGATCTTTCCTATCTCTCCCCATCAATCCTACCAATCTTTGTTCTCGTGAAAACAAGTTCACTGTGAGAACCATCTCTTGGTGTTTTGTAACCACCAATGATCAGTTCCTTTCTCAAGTTGTTGGTACTTGAAGTTCTGTTCATCTCACACATTGTGTGAATTTGTCAGTTACTTCAGCCATGGGATATTAACCAGGTGGTAGATGTATTGTTACGTCCAAACCACAATAGGAAAGAAATTCCCTATTCTCTTCCGGTGTTTCAATCCTCATTGGTTATCCATTCTTATGGTGTGACCAAGAATACCCCTTCATTACGGTGTTCCAACATTTCGTGGTTACTCATCTTCTGTCGTGAAGTAACATCCCGATCTTTGACAAAGTTTTTGACAAACTTTAACGGAATGAAATTTCCTTTTTTGTGCCCACTTCGAAGAGTGAACATGATCCTATATCAAAATTCTCTCTGACACACGAATTACTGTGTTTTCTCGTGTTCCCCCTCATCTATGGATATCACGTTGTGGTATCCAATACAATCTTTTCATCTTGATATTCTGCTTCGAAGAAACCTCGGTGTCACAAGTTGTCCAACCTTTCTTTTCCACAAGGATTTAAAGTCTTGTGCAAAGCTCATATTCTAAATCCTTCCAAGAACCATCGTCCAAAACCATGAAACCTTCTTTTATTCCCTCCGTTATCTTGATGTGTTTCATGCTTGTTAACTCAACAGTTCATTATGAACGTTCCTGTCATGAGTTACCCATGAGATACTCGATCTTCGTGAAGATCATTTTCCTAAGAGGTTCCCTCTTACCTAAAGTGTGTCCGTTCAGTACTTCAAGGTGCTACAGATCAACCTCTTCGAGAAAAGAACCGTAAGGTTCAAGAAGATCGTTCAAAATCGGTGTTCCTTCTTTCTTCTCCTTCGGGAATCTCGGGACGAGATTATTGTAAGGGGGGGTAGATTTGTAACATCCCAATTTTTGCTACAATAGGGTGTGTGGTGTTGTGTTCATCTCATACATGCATGAAACAACAATTTAAATCATGTTTGAAACAATTTAAATGGTGGAATTTAAATGGTTTGAGAAAATCTCACAAATAGTACTTATTTTGGTTTTCAAAATATTGTATTGACAAAATATTTCAAACACACCAAAGCAAAACATGGTTAGGTCGGAAATTCTGTGAGCTTTCCAAAAATGATTTTTGCCAATTTTTATTTTTGCAAAAAGGCCCTCAAATCAATGGTTTCTGTTCTGTTTTTTAATGGAAAAGGACCTCTTTGTGTTTTCCAAAACTTTCTAGGGGGTTTTGTGAAAATTGGTCTTCTTCAACCTTGGACAGTAGGATGTACCTGCGTGTCCAACCCCCCTGACGCAACCTCCTGCTCGTGTGGGTGCTTCTCTCCTCGAGTGGATAGGGGCAAGGAGACGCCGTGGACTCCTCTCTCTCTCCCTCTCGCAGCACCTCACTCCCTCCTTTCTCTGTATCCCTCCCGAGAACCGAACCCTAGCTCCCTCTACCGCCGGTCGTCGTCGCCATTCCGGCTACTCCCAAGCGCCCTCGAGCCCTCCTTCCTCACCGTGGTGTCCTCCTCTACCTCCTTGAGAAGAAAACGGGAGCTGGGACGACCGGAATCGCCCGATTCGGCGTTGTCGTTTCCACGGCCGGCAGATGGCCGTCGTGCTCGATGCGGCCGTTCCCGACCCCGCCTCTTCACTCCGGTAGTCCACACATGCTCATGGTGAGCTTATCTGCATGCCAGTGTCCTCGTCTAGCCCCCTATCCCTCTCCAGCTCCATGTACACGTGCCCCGCAGGCCGCCGCCGCGTCATGTACGCCGGCGAGCTTTTCCGGTGTCCATTTGGTCACCCAGCACCACCTACACGTTCCCCTCAAGCTGCTGCACCTTCCCATAGACTTTAATTTGAGAATCATTGACGAATTTGATTGAATTTGGAGTGCATCTGTTAGTATCAGAGGAGGGTGATGTCACAGTGACATCATGATGATGTCATAACCCCCTCTGTTTAATATTTCCAGGAATTCCAGAAAATAGTTTATTTTGTAAATTGAATAACTATTCAAATGTTACTCAGAAAAATAAAGTAAAAGTATGGTTTTGTTCAGAAAATTATTATCTACCGAAATATGTCATTTTCAATCATGTTTGAGAAGGTTAATTTTTGAACATTTTTTAATGTTATTTAATTCTTTTGAAAATAGGAAAAAAAGTTTTTATTCACTAAAATTAGAAAATTAAAAGTTATATACCAAATTGCTCAAAATGACAAATTTAACCTAGGTATGATGTTTTCAAACCCATTTGAGCAATTTAAATTGCACTCACTTTCATAATCACCCGAATCGCCCTCCGCGGTCTATTCCGGGCTAAGTTCAGTAAAAATACTCAACTGACATACGAACCCAAACAACCCAACGGACATGTTTAGGGCTTTAATTCAGTGCATTAACCTGCTCATGCATACATATTGCAAATTGCATCGATGCCATGTGTTGATTGTTATTCTTCTTTTCGGTGTTGTTTCCCCTCTCGGTAGAATGTGACTCCGAAGAGAAGGCCAACAGTCCAATGGTGAATACTTGATCTTAATCGACAAGTCAAGCACTTATTCCTGAAGACTTTATCTGGTTTTCTTATAACCAAGGCAAGCATAACCTCTTATCTGCTCATATACGTTTTCCAACCACATTTGATCTCGTACTTTGCATTCGTTTCCAAAGTATTTGATGCTAGTAGACATAGTTCACATATATGTTGCATTGCCTCAACATCCTGATCCACTGCTCCTAGCCGCCATAGAATTGCTTGTGCGCATCGCCAGAGCCTCATATCTGCTTCACTTAGTCATACATGTTTGTTTACCTCTGCTCCATCCGGTTGATGAATCAGATCTGCGATAACCTAGTATGATATGATGACGTGGTGAGATGAGCATTGTGTGGTTAACCTGAATAAGGCGAGGACGGGAGGCCACTTGGGAAGTGGTTCTTTGTCCTGTACTTGCCAACCCTAGGATTAAGGTCTCGCCGCGGAAACCAAGACTGAGCGTGCAACCACACGCGCGAGCCAATGAACCTCACTCGACTAACTAACTTGTTTGGCCACATCCATGAGTCACGTAGTTTGCTATTTCCATTTGCGTGTGAGTCAAAAAACGATTTGGATAAAAACTAGGGCGTGACCGGGACAAGTGATGGACGTACACGGATCTTGATCCCGACTCACAGAACAGGTGCCGTCAGGAGGTGGCCAACTCCCTGTTGACGGGGTGGCCCTGTTTGGGTTGACTCATGGATAGGGTCGAGCAAGGTAAAGGTCGGAGCCAGCCACCCTCTGCCACGCTCCATGGAAGAGCGTACATGTGGCGCTAAGAGTCGGAGGGTACGTGTGGGTAAAGTGTACCACCCTGCAGGGATAAATCTTTCGGAAAGCCGTGTCCACGGTTAAGGACGACTTGGTGAATGTCACGTGGCCATAGATAACTTGAACGTGACGTAAAAGATGTTGACAATGCATGGAGGCATTAGATCAAGGGTGCCTCCTCGGAAATGCCAAGAGGGGTGATCCTTGTAGCATGTGAGATGCTGGGAAATGATGTTGGTGGATGAAAGATGAAGATATCAGTAGCTGAGTAGCTTTCTCGCCTGTTTTCAAAATATTCCTTGAGACGTGCTATTCCTCCTCGATTTGGAAAAAAACAAAGATTGCTTTACGCGAATCAGCCTTCATAAAACCCTTTCTGAAGATAGCAGATATATAATAGGTTAAGTAAGTCTTGTTGAGTACCTCCCGTACTCAGGTTAGCTTAATTTTGGTTCAGGTGGATTTCGTCATTTCGGTGGTGATTCAACGTGGACATCGACGAGTAGTTCGGGGTTCCCAGGTAGCAGCCTGGAATCTATGGGCTGGGACGTTGCCTTATCTTGCGGCCTCTTAGGCCTTTTTGGTTCTTGTTGGTTAGCAACATAATTTGCTTTCCGTTGTCTGATGTAATGTTGGGTCGTGTGACCTCTGTTTGTAAGCTATACTCTAGTAACACCTGCTTAATAAAGCTTCATGTCTAGAGTGCTGCTTTGATGGGTTGTTGGTTTCGAGCTCATTGTTATACAGTTTTGGCTATGCCTGCATAGTTGTCGCAAACGAGGGGTTGTGGAGCCGATGATCCATGTCCGAGCCCGCCTGCCGATGTGATTCGGCCTGGGCGAGGTAACCCCAGTAACCCTCGATTGTTGTTGCAGTTTCTGGACACATAGCATATTTGTATAGCTTTGGTCCCGTTTCCTTCAGTTTCATTCGATTAGTGGACGCTTTGATATGCATAGTTGGTTATGACTAGCATGGGTACAAGGAGTAGTAGACTGGGGATCCGGACTACGTGCCGATGAATCCAGTCTGCCTGTCGTTGTTTATTGCGGCCGGGGCTGGTAACCCTGAAGCCCTTGTGAGTCCATGGCTAGGAGCACATAACAGTATGTATATCTCTGGGTCCGGGGTCGTGACACGACCATTATACCAGAGTACCCCCTCGGAATCAATGGTGAAACCAGGTATTTTCTCTTGCTTCATACGATTCTTGATTCCTTCAATACTCTTCTGGCCTTTCTGGGTTTGCTTAACCAGATCAATCAGGGTTGGCTTAATTTTAATTGTGTTCAACACGCCAGAGCTAATCACCTCAATTCCGAGCTGGTCAAGCTCTTTCCACAATTCAGGTTGCCTGACTTTGATCATGGCATTCAAAGTGGCTGGTTCTCGGCTGAGGGAATCAACAACAACATTTGCTTTACCAGGTTGATAGTGTATACTCAGATCATAACCTTTGATGAGTTCAATCCACACGTGTTGCCTCATGTTGAGCTCACGCTAAGAGAAGATATATTTCAAACTCTTGTGATCGATGTATATCTCACACCAATTTTTCATGAGAAAGTGTCGCCACGCTTTAAGAGCGTGAACAATGCAGCAAGCTCGAGATCATGGGTGGGGTAGTTGAGTTCATGAGGCTGCAACTGCCAAGATATATAAGATATGACCTTACCTTCTTGCATGAGAACACTTCTAAGACCAAGCTTAGAAGAATCACAGTAGAAATCAAAACTCTTAGTGACGTCCGACATCGTGAGAACTGAAGCAGACATTATTCGTTTCTTTAGATCTTAGAAACTTTCTTCACACTTGTCAGTCCACTCGAACTTCTTGTCCTTCTTGAGCAATTGAGTGAGTGGTCTGGCGATGCTCGAGAATCCTTGGACAAATTTGCGGTAATATCCAGCCAAGCCAAGGAATGATCTGACTTTATTTTGGTTGGTTGGAGCATTACGTTTCATGAAAGATTGGACCAAGGCAGGGTCAACAGAAATCCCACCTTCGTATACCAGATGTCCAAGAAATCCGACTTCTCTAAGCCAAAACTAGCACTTTATGAACTTAGCATACAGTTGATGCTTACGAAGTGTTCCGAGTACAATTCTCAGATGTTCTTCGTGTTCTTCTTTATTCTTGGAATAGATGAGAATGTCCGTCGATGAACACCATGACGAAATTATCAAGATAACCCATGAAAACCTTGTTCATGAGATTCATGAAATAAGCAGGGGCATTGGTTAGACCAAAGGACATTATGTTATATTCAAACAGTCTGTAACGGGTGGTGAATGTCGTCTTCGGAATATCGGAATCTTGCACCTTCAATTGATGGTAGCCGGTGCGAAGGTCGATCTTCGATAAGATACGGGCTCCATTCATTTGGTCGAAGAGGTCCTCAATCATGGGAAACAGGTATTTGTTCTTGATGGTAACATCATTTAACTTACGGCAGTCCACACATAGACGAGCGGTAACGTCATGTTTGTCCATGAAGATTATAGGTGTTCCCCAAGGAGAAGCACTTGGGCGAATCAATCATTTTATCAACATATCATCAAATTGTTTCTTCAACTCCTCGAGTTCTTCCAGATTCATCTGGTAAGGCTTCTGAGCTATCAGTCATGTTCCAGGCACTAACTCGATGATAAAGTCGATATCCCGATCAGGGGGCATACCGGGTAATTCTTCCGTAAACACATCTGGATACTCGCATACCACAGGCACTACCAAATTCCGTGCGGTCTGTGACGTTTCAATACCGTTGCGGAAGGGCTCCAAACCGTCGCTAAGGGCCATCCGCGACAGTTTACGCGACGGAGTGAGAACGTCCCTGATCGACTGTCACGGGCGATTCTGCGACGATTGAATGAACAATAAACTGTCGCGAGCTACTGGCCGGCCCAGCACAAGGCCCAACAAGGAGCGACGTTTTTTTCGTCGCAGTGTCGGTACACGTGGCATCATTTTTTTCCGTTACCCGTTACGAGTGTCGCTGACATCATCTCTACTGTTCCTGACATCATCATCGTCTTGACAATTTAAAAACGTTGTGATTGGAACTACCGTTACGTCCGTTAATGACGTCATAACATGTGCGACGTTTATTTTCTCGTCGCGGGTTCAAGCAATATAAGGTGCCACGTGTCGCTCTCATAATGTTCCACGTATACGCTTATTCTAGACGAATTTATAACGTTATCCGACGGTGCGACGTTTTAGTTCGTCGTAAGACGTCGCGAATCATGAGCCAGCATGTGTACCAACACGGCATGTCCATGTCGAAACGTTTCCGTGACGTGTTTTTTTTCGTCGTGATTTCCATCCAATAAGGTGCCGCCTCATGGACCTACCATATAGTACCACGTGTCCTTGTATTCATAAGCATGGAAAATACTATACTAGTTTTCACAGCAAAGCAAACACAACAAATACATAAATTCCGAATAAGGTCACAACATAGCTCGCCAACAAAGGCAGTCTAATACAGCTCAACACACAACAAGCGGTTTCACAAAGGGCTACTCAGTTCCATATCTCGGATGAACTTGAGCCAACATGCCACCAATAAGGGTTTTGTACATTTCTTGACTCTTCTTCGTACCTTTGTGTTCCTCCGTCATACGCAACAATTCTTGTTGATGCTTCATCCTATCTGCATCAGCTTGTTCCTTGGCCTGCTTCAACTCATCAACTATAGACTGCAGGTCATGCCTCTGTTTTCTCTCATAATCAAGTTGAAGGTGAAGCTCACACTTTGTTGCTCTTGCACTGGTTGTGACCCCACCTATGGTATTCAGGAATGAAGACTTAAGATGATTCTTGGTCAGCACGGCAACGACAGCTTCGGTGGCAGAAAGAGGTTCCTTGACAGCGCCATCTACTGAAGTTGGTTCTAGCATATGATATTGCATTTCTTCCTATAAAGCATGTAAAACCTTTAGATGAAATAGAAGCTGAACTAGCTTGTAAGAAACATTGATATCATGACAAGCATGTAAGTAACATGTATGAAAAATAGCATGCAACAAGCTTGTACATAACAAAGATGCAAATAACATATGACAAGTAATTAAGCATGCATGACAAGCTTGTAAGGAACATAAATGAAAAACATCACATGACAGGAATGTAAGTAAACATGGCTGAAAATAGCAGACGACAAGCATGTACAAAATATAGATGAAAATAGCAGCTCACAAGGATAGATGAACTAGCAGATGACAAGCAAGCAGCATGCATGTGCATGAACTATGAGATGACAAGCATAGGTGAAATAGTTGACTACAGGAGGTTGCATCAGAATTCACAAAGGGAAGCATCAGTACGTATCTAGAAGAATCTATTGAGATAATTGTTGATCCCGGAGATAAACAGAATTCTGAGGGACTTACAATTGCTCTTTTCACGGGCGAAGAGAATCCACGTGTCTTGTTGTTGTGCGTAGCTTTGAACAATTCAAAGGCATCTTCCCCCATGTCGCAGCAAACCTCGTAGCTACGAAAACCTGTGGCGCTATGGAACTGGACCATTCTGCTTCGCTCATGTGTCCAACTGCATCAGGAGGCGTTCGTACAACTCTACTCTTGTCTCTAACACTGTAAAAAATCTTTGTCTTGTATAGTTCTTGAGATGCATCAGAAGAGATTGACGAATAACATGGTCTCTGGGGTTCAGATGAAACTTTGACTAAAACAAAAGAAAGAGCACTTTTCAGTTATATGAACAGCAATGGAATGAAGTGAAGGTTGGGTTACAAAACTTACAGACACATGGCCGTGGTAGGACAAAAATATATCTTCCCTTCCCTTTTACTCTTTCCAATGGGGGAAGATAGGGACAGTGTGCTTCATAGCTAATGAACACGCAGTAGCCTACATGGCAGCAACCTTTGGGTCCACTGGCCTTGTCTTTCCCAGAGGAATAACAATTCTGATCCTGTTTCCTTTGGACATGTTTCTTCTCCTCCCAGCCGCACCACTCGAAACAATGTATTCACATGGGTAATCTACAGAAATTGTGGCATTGCTAGAGTTGGTATTCTGCATTTTGGATTTCCCTCCGCACATGGCCCCTCGTAGAGCATGCAATATCTGTGATATGTCATCTTGCTCTTCGTTGTAGGCACCTTGCTGCTCGACTTGGGAACCTTGCCCCTTGCCTAGGAATGGTGGCAGCTCGCCTTGCACACCTGACAGCTCACCGTAGGGAGGTACCTTCTCGTATTGGGCGGCTAGCTCCTCACGGTGGTCAGCCTCCTCCTTCTGTTGGGAAGCTTCCAGCTGGCCATGGGCAAGTGCCTGCTCGCCTTGGGAAGCTTCCTGCTGGCCCTGGGGAGCTTCCTCCTCGTCTTTGACCACTGGTCGCTTGAGTTCGTCATCTGCATACGGATGGACATGGGCAACTGCATACTCGCGATGGGCCTTGACGCGCTTGCGTTTACAACCATGTCCACCAGGAGGCATCTTTGTCCTACCAGATGTACTCTTGACTTTAATGTTCCTAAGCTGCACGGTTCATATGTACCAAATCAACTAGGATAGTAGCACAAATACATGACAGAACAGTAATTAAGCCAACAGTTCCACACAACATAAGTACCTTTATTGTTGAGCTATCATGCAAGGCATGCCTTATCTAGATGGTGGACATGGTATAAATGGAAATAAATAGCTTACATTATAAGTCTAGAATTGATGATTTATGCGAATAAATGAAAATAAATAGCGCATACATGTTCTTTGCAAATAGCCTTATCTTTCATTGGGATGTGACAACATAGAGTTAGAAAATCTTAGTGATGTAATTCGCTGTTTGACCATATCATATAAGTAATCTAATTTGTGGAACTA